>KK351306.1:0-54490 GCA_000671755.1 Glossina brevipalpis | reverse complement strand
CAAACAATTCCTTTCATATTTGCTATCAGACTAGAGCCACTCAGCATTTGCTTATCCCCCATCTCGTACGATATCTTTTATTGCTAATCGGCTTCAAGATGATGCTCACCTGTTTCTGCACCACGTAAAATAAAAAGTCATTTCGATGTTGCTTATATCCACATAAAAATTTCCTATACTTTGTAGTACAAAAAATGTGATCGGTTGTAAAATGGAGTCCTTTTGCGAAACATTTCCAATCGCCCGATATGTGAAAGCAGTAACTAATGCAAAATGAATTTGAATAATGAATAAATGATTAATGAATTTTTTTACTTTCTTCGCTTTTCTATCTAAAAAGTTTGATCTTAAGCAGCTTTAAGCTTTTTGGTCATTTAAACGAAAGGACATCATAGAAATGCAAGAGACTCATAAATTAACCATTAAATGTGATTATCTTTCCCGTTAATTTAACGAAACAAATGCAAATAAAAAAAAAATGATTTTGGAGAGTTTGTGCTTAATAATAATAATCTGTGCTAAGCCACGCTGCAGTTAGATGTTTGCTGAAAGTAGGAAGAAGCAAAAAAAAAAGGCAAACAAAAGCAAATGATAAAATTATTAAATGATGCGGAAATCTAGAGATAACAACAGTTAAAGCAGTTATAGCAGTTACAGTTTAAAAGTAAAAAAAGAAAAAGAAAAAAAATAATTTTGAGTTTTAGTCGAAACGTCTGATATCGTTTAAATAGAAAATGCTTTATGGGCTACATGTCAGATGTTGCGATACCTTGATAATGCTTAGCCACTTATGGCCTCTCAGTCTTGGTATCTTATATATCTTCTCGATGATGAAATCATATTTCAGCAACAATGGACAATAGTTAGAATAGATTCTTTTGTAATATTCTCTCTCTTCTTTTTATACCTAATGGGGAGGAATGGGTATATATTAATTTTGTTAGTTTATGTGTGACAATCAGAAGTAAGCTTTAGAGATCCCATAAAATAATATATATTCTTGATCACAACATCAAATTTAGAATCGTTTTAGGTATGTCCATCTGTCCGTCTGTGATAAACATTCTCCTGACCTTAAATTTGGCAGAAACATAAGATCTTCTTACAGGTAGGTTCACATTGAACTATGGCCATGGGGAGCTAATGGACCCGCTTGCAGTGTAACGTATGCTTAGAAAGCCTCTGCTTTTAAAAAAAACAAATATGGATTTTTTATTTACACTCATAAGTCATATAGCAGACATATCTATAAAAATTTCCATATTTATTGAGCCAGCTAGTCTCTAGTATCAGGGCAAAAATGGGAAAGATCGTACACGCCCGCTCGTTATAATTTTTTTTTTAGGAAAATATTTATAACATGAAGAAAACAGCACACACATCAGAAACCTTTTAAAGTGTGTATATTCTTTGTAAGTATCAAATTCGGAATCCACCTATAAGTATGTGTCCATCCGTCTATCCATTTGTCTGCCTGTTTACCTACGTAAGGTCGGCGGCACACATTTTCCCAATCGAAAAAATTAAGACATGTGGATGAGAAGTTCGGCAGATACATTTAAAATTTTTTTCATATACGTTGGTATTGAAAATGGACCAATTTAATCATAGGCCATGTCTACAGTTTAGAACGAGCTGTAGACACCTTCGTTCTCTGGATGTTTTGCTCACTAATCATAAACTGCACAATAAAAATTTCCAAAGTCTATTCCATAAAAATAGATAAAATCTGTCATTCCCATCTTTTAAAATCTTTCTTACATTTTCTTACATTCTTTTAAGATAATGGGTAGTTGCTGTAATTTTCTTACATATTTTACAGAAAATTGGTAAGGATTTAAACTTTACATCTAATAGATATCATTCTTAATCTGACAAACCATTTATACGTCATACGATATGAACGATATGCTATACATTATATCGTATACATAAATCTTTGCTTTGTCTTGCAATGTCGTACGCTGGTTACAGTTATAATAGTCACTATATAACAGAATTTAGTTCAAGACTTGTTTTCAATAATTCCTTCTTTTTTTTTTGATTTAGTTCAATTCACTTATTTATCTTGGAAAATTTGTATTGAAAAAAAAAACATTCAAATAAATTAATTATTTAAACTTTATTTAAGTTTAATTATAAGCAAACGTTTAAAACGTTTCTGTAGATAGTTTTTATAATAAATTTAAAAACACTCAGCCTGATAAACCGAATAACATATGAATACCAGCAGATAGATAAATAAAAGGCATGCATAAACGTTAACATTAAGATATATATATATGTATATATATATATATATATAAAATATATAAATATATATTTATACATATATACCCGCACAGGCACAATTAAATTTCTATAAAAATTTCATTAAATGCTCTCGCAAACCAAGTCAACGAAAACAACGGCCTGGAAATGTTAATACAGATAACTGTATATCCCATTAGAGTCACAATGATCCGTAGGTGTTTGTGTGTGCGTGTGGCAGTGTGTAGTTATGCATCGCTGAAGTAGTGTTGATGTGTTTGTTAAAGCTATTACTCCGTTTGCTCGTTTATTTGTATGTTTGTTTGTTTGTTCGTTGGTTAGGTTTGTTTGTTTGTCGAGGGCTTCATTGATGTTTAAAAATGTAATGAATCGCAGTGACATTTAATTATCACATGTGAAAATTTTTCATTGAGTTGTTCGTTCGTAAAGTACAAAATTAAAAAAACGAAAAAAAAAAAAAAAATACAGAAAAACCGGCAGCAAACACCCGCTTTGCTACTTGACGTTTGAAACTTATGTTGCTGAGCGTCAAGCAAAATATATTTATATACGATTTTAATAATGTTTACTAAGTGTTAAATACTAGAGTGGAACTAAATTATGTGTTAACACAGAAGATTTGTCGCTCTCTGAGAAATAAAAAAAAAAATATTTGAAACCATTTTCTTTAAATATGCGAAATAATTAATTTTTTCTTATAACAAAAATATTTTCAATTTCAATTAATTTTGCGTTTTATTTTTTTTTTATGTTTTAATTAGAAAAAAATTGTAGTAAGAGAAATGATTAAAAAAGAATGTTGTTGTGGTGGAAAAGTAAATGCAGGTGAAGATCTCAAATGTCAAGTGTTTTATGAAAATGTTTTGAAATTTTTTCATTGCTTTTTTGTTTTTCCTTAAAGCATGCTCAACGCAAGACTGTCCATCTATTTTTAAAAGTAATCTGCAACAGAAAATATATGAAAAAAATTTCAATATTTTTTCAAAATTGTGAACTTAGGCGCGAAGACAGATGAATGAATATAGCTAAAGATATTCTCACGCGTATTTTAGGTGATATCGTATAGAATTGAAAGAAATAAAAATATTAGTATAAAACCTCAGGCTCCTTGAATGAGTGGAAATAGCAAACGGACGGATTTAGCTAAACCTATTCAGAATTTTACATTAATTAGACATTAGTTGCTGCAAAAACAAAAGGATATTATTCAGTGAATGTGAAATCCGTACAAATATGTTTTTATGCTTATTTTCGAGGTATGTTGCTATCACATATTGTAATATAACACAATGAAATGCTCGGAAAGTGATTTTGTCTTTTTTTTTTGCCACCAGAGAATTTATTAGTCTTATTTCATAGGGAACTTCACACCTCAGGTACATTGTCATTATATATTTTGACGGATGAAAAAGCAAATCTTACTTAAATGAAAAAGTTTGTTTGATTTTGCGCAATAGTGTTTGTTTGATGCCTGGTCAAATAGGGTTAGTTGTAAGCAGCATTTTTGGGCATTTTTTAAAAGTAAAAAATGCTTATCAAGCAAGAAAACAATTATTATTATTGTCAGTGCAAGAAAAAAATGAAAAATCTTATTACAAAAATTTCGATCTTCAACACGCATCACACTTTGAAAGTGTAGCTGAAAGTGTTGATGATAAAATAAAGACTCGCAAGATCGCTAAGAGAGATTAAATTTATCGAAATCGATCAAATCGATCATGTGAAAAGCCTTTGGTTTTATTTTGAACGAAAACAAAAGAAGGAAAACATGAAATAACTTTCCGAACAGCACATTAAATCGTATATGTTAGGTATAGGTGTACGGGTGATTCATTGCTTTCGACTAATGATTCTTTAACTGCCAAACGTTCATTAGATTATATTTCAATTACAATTGCTGTATGGTTGTAGCTAAGATATCCGCTTGATGGGTAAGGTAGGCATAACGCTTATCAATCGAGCATGCATTTCCCAATCGATCTATCCCCTTATTTCTGACCGTTGCCAAAGAAAAACTAAATAAATACTTTTAATTGTTCGCTATCAGTTATCCATTATCCATTATCCGTTATTTTTATTATCCATTATTTTTGGTCCCATTTAGTCACTCATTATTTTTTTATCCGTAATCATTTTCTTTGATCCATTCTTGTTATCGATGACTTGTTATCCATGTTCTTGTTATCCATGACTTGTTATCTATGTTCTTGTTATCCATGACTTGTTATCCATGTTCTTGTTATCCATGACTTGTTATCCATGTGCTTGTTATCCATGACTTATTATCCATGTTCTTGTTATCGATGACTTGTTATCCATGTTGTTTCATTATCGAGTTAATCGTTCCCTTGAAAAAGCTTTGGACATTGTTGCTCTTAATACACGACTTTAGAAAAAATTCTACATCGTTTGACAAAACCGTAACAGACTTGTCCACCTCTCATAAACTGAGTCTCTTAACATATACCCAAATGGTAGGTATACGTATATTAATCACACGATTGGGTAACAGTTGTTACTTAATACTCTGTCTTGAATTGCTTAACATTCGTTTCGTATCAAAAAATGAGTGTGGGTGGTAGTAAATGTGGCGTAAAACATAAGTTGAATAAGTTAAATTAAAATGTTTATTAAAAGCATTGCAAATTTTTTACTTTACTGCTGTCGCAACCGCCACCATCACTGCCTACGCGCTGCTTACCTGTCAGAGAGAAAAAATGTTTATGGAATTAATAGTAAAACAAACAAAAAATGGAAAAAAGAGTTATATACTTGCTTTAGTCCGAATTTTGGATACTTATCGCTTAAGGGATATAAATTGAATTAGATCCGATAAATTGTGACAGGACACTGTAGAATTACGAATTTGTGATATTCGCACTATAACCTAAGATGAAATGAAAAATGATTTTTTTCGCGTTACCAATGTATACATTTTCAAATAAATCTAAGCTTATTGTGCAATGGCTCAATTGCGGAGTACTTCCTTTTTAGCATTTTTAATTGGTAGATATTAACGGATTCGTGAAATTGGAGTTTAGTTATGAAAGGTTAGATGTGTCATAATAACGGATGGTTTGTTATTTCCATCTCATTTGGATTTGATTCTATATTAGTGCTTTGCTATTATTTATTATTATTACGATTCATAAATCATTTGCAAAATAATTGCTCGCTCTCAGATGCATTTTTGCCTTAAAGGCTTCGTTAAGAAGAAAGATATTCAGATAACCAAAGGTTTATTTAAAATGCTTTAACAAAAAAAAAATTTAAAGTTTTCGTTCTTTTTTTTTTTTAGAAATCAAGCTGGGAATTAGCGATTTATATCATACTATACTGGCAGTGATTTTTGGGCAAAAGAAGCAAAAGCACTATCGCATTATCGTGAGGCCCTTAAATATATTTTACATCACTTCGCCTTTACTTATTTTCGTTTTAAAATACCAGAAATCATATCTATCATATCTATCATATGAAGGTTTATATGTTTTATAAGAAATTTTTATACATACAACCCATTTCAAAATCTGGACTGATGTGCTCCAAATTTGGTGAAATATGGAACTTATTATTCTTCATCTAATCTCGTTGTAAAATACTTAAAATTAAATCTTGTTACAATATTAGAACATTGCTTTTTTAAAGACCTTCAATTGGGAGAGGGTCACCAAAAATGAAACTGAATGGTTCAACCATATTATAGTGAGTTTATATGATAAACCCCGATATGTGTGAAACAATTTTCATTATAAAATTCTAAAAATTTGATTTTATTTTCATATAAAGATCTATTTTTTGTAAGAACGTTTATCCAATCAGATATCTTATATAAAAATGTGGTTTCATTCAATTCATATTTTCCGCACTTATTTGGTATATAAAACCATTATTCTCCATCGATTTTTGTCGAGAGATATTAAAAATGGCATTTTTTTGCATACTCGAGTATGGAAACAATGTTGCGATCTACTTCATTTTCAATGGTGTTTATCCTTCGGTCAAAGCACTCTAGTCTAGCATATTATGTCGAAACGTCAGGTACACTGATAGTACGGCGGATAGGCAAACTTAAATAATAAAGTATAGGTTCTTTTTAACCACTTACGGCTGGCACATATATTCGCAGCAGTTTTTACTGTATTCTTTACTATAAAATTATATAACCTTCGCTCAAATCAAATTATTTCAAATGAGGTTTACTTAGGAATACATCTAGTGAAAAAAGAAGCATTCTACAGCAATTCAAATTCATATATAAAATTTCCAAATCTTATTAACAGAGCCAATAATTTTTCAAAGGTTTTTTTGAAAATGTTAGAATTTCAAAACTGAAAGATCCGTTTCTATTAGATAATCGTATTCGTAAGACTTGTCCATGTTTTTTTTATTGATTATCAAAAGAATTCCAGAAAATTAGCTTTGGTTCTATGAAGATGTAATAACTTATGTTAAATAAAATAAAATGAAAAAGAGTTTTTGAAATTTTTGAAATGTAGTAAAATTTCGAAATCTCATTTGTGTTGGCTACGTATTGTACTATAGGTACCTGTTACTAACTTTCTTTAAACCTCATTATCAGATGAAAGCGATATAAATAGTAACTATCAAGAATTACTATTTTGCAACCTAAATCGGTAGTAAATCGAAAATAGAATTTAGTTTTCAGAAAATTTTCAAAGCATATTTCTGGGCTTTTTATGAAAAATAACAAACTTAGTATACTTTCGTGTAATGTGCGAACAAAATCAAATGAAAAAAGTTAAACAAGCACACATTAAATGTTTGTTAAATCGTGTGTGTATGTTTTTTTAGTTTTTTTTTCTGCTTGCAATTCAGTACGTATTCGAGAAAGTCACTGTAATGGAAAGTTAACGTGTCACTAGCATATATAATATATAATTGAAAAGTAGCCGAAAATATGTCACAAAAACCATTAAAAATAATATGAGGTTTTTAATTAAATTTAAGAAATTTTTCTCAAAGCTTAAATGTTTTTTCTTTCTTTTTTTTTTCTTTTTTATTTTGAAATAGAAATCTTTTAAAATATTCTTCTTTACAACGATTTCTCTTTTTCGCTATTTTAATAATGTATTCTGCTTAGGACGTTCATTTATGTAAAAATTCATACTGTGTGTGTGTGTGTGTGTGCACAATGCCTACATATAGTTTATACATTTTCATATATTCTTCTCTACTCATTTTAATGCTGTAGGCCAACTCTTTTCTTTATTTATTTACTTATTTTTTTTTTTTTTTCATTCATTTCGTTTGCTGTAGTTTTTCATTTCGTTAGTTCAGTTCCCTCGAAAAAAAAATGCAACCTAAACTATTATGTAGAGCTTTCTGGTGTTGTTGCTATTGTTACTAAGTAATATACATTAAATAAGGTTCGTGTTATTTTTCTGCTTTTTCCGTCTTTTTTTTATTTATTTATTTTTTTTTTAAATTTTTGGAAACAACTCATCAAGACATTGTACATTTTATTGTTGTTGTTGTTATTGTATAGCAACAGCACAGTGTATGTTATGATACAAAAATTTTTCATATAGTGAATGACTGATATCTAAAATACCCAGCGATGAAAATATAAATTTTTTTTTTCAAAGCGACCTAAGTATGATCTTCGGAGAAGATTGTCTTAAGCTTTTAAAACCTTTCAAAGACATTTCTTTAAGACTTTTTCACATTTAGGGAAATTTAGTGAAAGTATTAAAGTGCCTGCAATTGTCTAGAACAATTTTTAACAGCACATAATAACGTCCTAATGTGAAAGCACTTACTTCCGGATATCTCTTCGAAGACCCTTTTGATGCTAGAGAAGAAAAAGATACTTCAATTTTGTAGGCACTAAAATGAGTAACCAATGGACTGCAGTAACTAACGATTAAAGTCTTGCTTAACAATATTTGACTCAGTAATTTGAAAGCAAAAATATTAAATCAGCCAAATAATGTAAAATACACTCAACGTATTAAAAACCTTGGCACGTTGCTTCTGCAACAAGAGTTCCTCTTCTGGGAAAGGTTCCGGAAAAGCATCGATATCTACATTCAGTTCTTGTTGCAAAGAAATTTCTGCGTCCTCTTCTTTCGTATTTCCATTACTTCCGCTCTCTTTGTTTGCTCTATGAATTGATTTAATAGAAGCTTTCCTTTTTCGCAACTTCTTTCGTGAACAAAAACTTTTTGAACAAGATTCTCTTTTGTTAATGATGTCGACTCATATTTTATATTATTCGCCCATTGTTAGCCAAAGATTATACAGTTGACTTTTTTTGATTAAATTAAAATTACGCTTAAATCAAAAGTCCGATCATTTAAGTGAACATAGTTCCTCTTCTAAAGTAGAAGCAATCCTTTCGCAATAAACTAAACGGTATTTCTTTACGTAAAATATCTACAACATACAAAAGTAATTACTTTCGGGCTTTTAGAATGAAGGCGTTGCTTTTAAGGTTTATAGGTAACCTTAACTTTCCTTAAACTAACTATGACATGAAAACGAATCCTAACTAAACTAATGTTTAGCAATAATTAAAGAGGTGATTAAGTCTTAGACTTAAGCTGTTTAAATATTTGGTGTCTTCCGACAATTTTGAAATAAAGAGCTTTAAATAAAATTTCTATACTAAACGTGAATTTTGCATTTAATATTTAATTTTTTCGAAATATATTCTTTTTTTAATTTTCAATCTCGATTACTCCCTTCTCAAAGTAATTCCCGATACTATAAATTACTGTAATAAAAATAAGGATAAGGATGCGATTTACCTTGAGGTCAATAGACGCGCGCGACTTTTTTGTTGCTTTTTTTTTATGAATTGAACTTCTGCGCTTTGAATGTTTCCTGTCTTTTTTGAGTTTGAGAAGCAATAGTGAGTCGCATTTGTTTTGAATAGAATATAAATTCAACCTCATCATAACGGTGCCGAGTTTCGTTAAGTACTGTTCAGCATTTATGCTAAACCATTTTTCTACTTATTCTTTACATACACTTAAGGCATTAAGAAATATCGATCTATTTAAAATGCCCGTGTTTTCTGGAAATCGTTTGTTGACAATTCTTCTATTGTGAACAACAATGTTCGTCGCTCTCACTCATATTTTCTTTAGCGACGAACGTGTTTAGATGTTTTTAAATGCACCTTAGTTTCGATCTTTTCTCACTCATTTTGGAAGAGTTTGTACCAATCTGGACTCTTCACAGTCACGTTTTCAGTCCTATGCTTCACTCAATAATATATTTAAGCTAAGCTACGGTTCATCGAGAAGAACCGTCGCATCTACTGAAGTATGTTTTGCTTTATTGTTCGCTAAGGACCTGTTTGCCCATTGCATTGTACTATTGAAAATTCTCGTTAGTTTTTGATTAAAACACAATATCGGCTGCGAAGATTTATGAATAATTCCATTAAAAAATCAGGTTATAATAAAACACTGTGCCGGCTTGATTTCCTGTTAAAGTTTTTGTATTTATCTGTCGGTGCAAATGTCCCCGTTATCTCTGTTTTTAGGCACACTATTTTTTTTATTTTTTTTTACACATTCGTTGTACAATAATGAAAGGTTGTCGTGAGATTTTTTTTTGTTCTTATATTTTTTTTGTTCTTCTAATAAAAAAAAGAAAAAAATATGTTTCCATAAAATTTATTAAAAAAATTTGTTTCCTCTGCCTTTACGGTTCTTCTTTATGCTAAAGTTGTTTAATCAGATGTAAGGGCAGTGCCTTCGTTGTCATATAAATGCAATACAATAAATAGAAAAAAAAACTCTCAACGAAATGATAACAATTTCAAAAACTGCCCACTAATTAAGAAGTTGAAGAGAAAAGAGCTTCAATCCTGTTATGAGAAGAGGTCTCTTTTGGCGATGAGCTTGAAAATGATGGAAAAAATAGCAAAATTTGGCCCCAAAACTAAAGAAACTCTTAACAAAGTATTATGCTTTTCTGATAATAGAATTATTTTATTATCCGGCCTTAGAGCTAGCTTTTCTCTTATTTACTAAACACTAAAAAATCAACATTTCTTTAATAGATAAATTAGGGATGATGTTACATATCGGACTGAGGCCAATATTCAAAGAGGTGTTTAGTCAGTGTTTCCCAAATTGGAAATTGCTTTGTCTAGACTGTACTAAATTAAAAATTCTGAATTCTTAAGAGAATGCAACAATTGTTAAACCTTTAGGTTACATATATACACTGTCACCGCAAGACATGTAACTTGTTGGGACTCTTTCCTACACCCAAAAGGCCACTGGAAAGGAAATGCTTTTCAACAATAGGTAATATAGTCATGGAATCTGAGACGTCATTTAAACTGCGATTTAGTCAATATTTCTCAAACTGTAAACTGCCTAACCAAGAAGGTATTGTATCTAAGAAGAGGCATGTAATCTCAACATTTCTTAGCAAATCGTAATACTCTTCTAATACCGAAGACTATTCTTTTCTTAAGACCTGTCTCCCTAGATCTCTTCTTTATTTGCAAAGCTTAAAATGCATGCTTACTTTTTTCAATTATAAATAAGATAACGCCGATGTCTCAGTTTGAGATTGAAACGCTGCCTCCTTAATGTTCGGAGCATAAGAGCATAAAATGACGTTCGTTGGATAAAATGAGGATTTGAAGTATCCGGCTAGAGTCAAGGTAAGATTCACATGTTCAGTGAAGAGCTTCCAGAAATTTAGAATATCTGGAAACTTTCGATCACCTACAAAGCAATGCCCAAATATTTATAGGCGACGAAAGCGGGACCAACGTGTCGCAAAGCCTTTGGTAGAGTGCATTAACTGGCTACGTTGTCCCTATGTATAGATACATAAGAAAGCAAAAGATACATAAGAAAGCAAAAGAAAAAAAGACTTGTATACAAGTCAAATCTTTTGGTAGGATTATTCGCCTTTCTCAGCACTCTCATCCATTCGTATTGGATCTGCCCGCATTCTATGCAACACTTCACGACGACTCATTGTTTTCTAACCCCACTGCCCGCCTTTAGAACAATCGACCTGCAATGGTGTTTTCCAAAGTTCCTGAAATTTCCGTGCGCTGTCAAGCGCAACGTAGGCAAATTCAATTCCCTTCTTCCTTCCGGTTCTGGTTCTGGTGATGATTACTACAAACAAGGACATGAAACTCTTTTGATAGGAGTACAAAGGGGTTATTTTGAAGAAGATGGAATAATTGTTCGGTTCGAAATAAAATGCTTTTCTTGTTAATTTACAATCGAACATTGCAAACGCTGTGCCAAGGAGTATACTACTGCAGGGTATACTTGCAAACTTTTCATGAGACTTTAGATGAGAAGCACAAATGATTTCTTTTTCTTATTTGTTGTTATATTAGGTTGTTAGTGCTTCCCGTTTCCCTTTATCTTCTGATTTTTGAAATGTACTTGAATCACACACGATTGATTATCTAATACTCTCCAGTCTCACTCTCTTATTTCATGCCATTTTCCTTACTTTCTTTTCGATATGCATTAATAATCTACTTTAAGCGCATCTTGTGTCTCTATTGTGTTTTATTTTATTTATTATTTACTATAATTCTTCTTATTTGGCATTTTAACTGTTAATGACCCGACTAAGCTTTGCTTGGCGTTGTTTTCAATGAAAGTGTTAAGAGTTATTGTCACCACTAACTGTATGTATGGATGATTATGTACAGTATTACCTACGTTTACATTTTTTTCTGTCTTTCTCTTGAACTCTTATTTGTAGTTAATGCTATTGTGTTAAGTGCGCTGCTACTATTCTTGTTATGTGGTTGAATGCGGTTGTTGCTGTTGTTGTCTCATTGTGCGGTTGGTTTTGTCAGTTTTATTATATTTTATTTCACAATCGCATATTTGGCTTAAGAAGATTTCTTTACTCTTGTCGTGGGGTGTTCACTTCTGTCTCCATTTCTGTTTTTCTTTCCTTTTCTTTTTTTCTTCTCCTTTCTTCTTGGTTGATATATGTTTCCATGCTTTGGTTCTTCCATGTTCCTCCCTCACTCCATCCATACCTTTACATGTTTTCTCCTTTTTGATTTGATTAACTTAAACTTCTGTTCTTGATTTGTGTGAACAAAGCATAAATTTATGGCTATTTTACCCGACAAAAAGAGGAAAAAAAAACGGGAAAAGCTAAAGCTATTGAAACCAACTATTTGCGGTGAGTATGTGGTAAATTAATAAATACGTACGAACGTTTATAAACATTTGGGGATTTTGGGAAGGATACGGTTATGAGGGTATCATAAAAATTAACGACGTTGACTATTATGTGCAGAGATTTAAAACTATTAAGTGAACAAAACTTCATGTAATGGAAGGAGGGAGAACGTTTACACCATATGAAGATTAGTTTTTGTGTCTTTGATTTATAAATTTTTTGTTGTTTTAGATTTAACTTCATTTTCTACTTCATATCTGCTCATTTCACAAATTGAAGAATTTTACTGTAAACTATAATATCCGAGGTTTAGTCGATGCTAATCCAGTAGACCTTTCGATGTTTAAATTTAATTAATTTTATTGCTAAAATTTATTGATTATTAAAGAGAACATAAAGTCTCATATGGACAGAAATATTTTGATTGAAATTCGTAAAGTATTGATGAGAATTTAAAGATTTCAAGAGTCATAATGTGTTTTCATTGATTCATTCAGTCGCAGGTTACCGACGGAAGTTTAAAACGCCCAAGTAGGATTTGATTGAAATACAAAAATTTTAAACGCAATTTAAAACGCAATACCCGACACAAAAAGAAATACTTTAGCTAATATTAGTGATATATCGACGGGAGCTTAAAAGGCTAAAGAATGATTTGATTGTTGCTTATAATTGATAGAATATTGACGGGGGCTTCAGGTGCACTACACGAGCTAAAAGGTATGGTTTGGTTAAAATTCAACAAAATGTATCAACAAATTCAACTTCGCCAATTAAAATTGGTATTCGCCAACACATCACATTTTGATTCTTCCCTACGGAAAAGTGCGTTTTTGATAAAAAGCTGTAATCTCTTTGTAAGATTTGTTAATTTGTATCAAGTATTGACGGAAGCTTAAAGTGAACAGTGAAGTTGCGTAGAGCGCAAGACAAGAGATAGACGATATAACAAATTTCTGAATCTCAAGGGTTGGACACAATTGTAGGACAAAAAAATAGAAGAAAGGTACTGAGATTTTTGGTTTGTTCTCCTTTTATCAAATATTTAACTATCCACTCATGTGACATCCTGTCCTTTTCTGGTATAAAAGTAAGCGGAAGTAAGCAAGAAGTAAATGAGGTCTACGTATCCTTCTCCATTCTAGTCTTAACTTTTCTTCTCTTGCTTTCTCCGCCTCCTCTCTTTTCTTTCTTTTTTCTCATGCTCTCTTCCCTTCCTCTCTTCCCATTCCCGTACCGCCTTATTACAATCGTTTATCGTTCTCCTTTTCTATTACTTAAGCTCCATTGCTAAATGTTAAATGGTTCCATGTAGAGTAAAACCAATACTTAAATGATTATGTTCCTAATAAAACTATGATAAATTAAAGTTGAAAGGTAATTAACTCAAGATTCATTCTTATCTCGACTTCTTAAGGTATTTGTAGGAAAAATGAATTTTGAGATGTTGTTTAAAGCCCGTTTACTTATACTTTCAGGAGTATTCTTCTGTAATATGTTCCTTATTAACACAAAACAAATACACATTCGCACTTGTACTCGCATTCTCAGTCGCACTTGCACTCGCTTAGTTGCGCTAACTTACCTTCACATTCTTTTATAAATACTTGAACAAGCGACTTAAACATCTTTTTTTATTTCTCTTTTGTCTTACTTCTCTGAATTGTTGTCAAAAAAATAGAGAGAGAACACACAAAAAATGAAAACAAGGAATCAACTCTAAAAAAAGAGCAACAATAACTTAAACGTTTTTTGTTTAAACATTTACATGTTAAATAAAGTTTGTGCTGAATATGTTGACTAGACGTCAAAAACAAGTTGTTACAGAAGTGGAGGCACCAACACCAGCAATGCGGATGACAAAGAATACTTTGGAAGGTCGTAGCCAAGTAAAAACTATGGACAGGATTTTTGGTTCAGAAAATGTTGTTTGTTTGTTAACGGATATCGCGTCAAAGAGCTTTGTTCTTAAAAGAGGTTTTAAAAAGCCACAAGGACATGCTACTCGTCTTCGTTCGCTTTCTTCTCTCGCCTTCTCTCTCTCTCTCTCTCTCTCTCTTTTTCTTTCTTTCTTACATTTGCCTTTCTTTACCATTCTATCCCTTTAATGGGACACGTCCTTGATGTTTTGTGATGTTTTATAAGAATTTCTGCAAGTGAGTGACAAGTAACTTCGGTAACAATTTGTTAAAAAACAGCAAATTAATGCAATTATCTCACATCACCGACGAAAAGCCAAGAACAGGAAACTTGAAGCAAAGGAAACAACAACAAAAACTTAGAGAAGCTGACCTGTTTTTTTTTGTTTCTTTTTCTTTTTTTGTAAAGCCGAAATTACAAGTACATTATCATGGAACGCAATTTAACTACAAATTAATGGTTTAAACCATTAATAGGTTTAAACGTAACATTGCTCTCTCCCTTGGGTTTCTTAAGCATATCTCTGCTCATACACATCATTAATCTTATGGCATATTTAACTGAATGTGTTTGATATTAAAGTTGACTGTTTTTCTGGTTTTATTTTACGTTGCAATCATGCTACGGTTCAATGATTACAGCTTATCGAGGTTTTTCGGTAAAAAAAAAAAATAAAAAAAAACAAAAACAAAAACCCAACGCTAGCATAACCAACTGAGCCATTCATTGAATTATGAAAAATCATACCGTTGTCGTGCGAGTGACAAAAAAAAGAATAAAAAACAAAAAAAAAAAAAATATGTCCGCCGTGAATGTGTCAAATCACGTGTAAATAACGATTTCGTATGAAATCCTGAAAACAATTCACCTTAGGATCAATGGAGAGATACTGGGCAAGCATTTGAAGTACTTAGTGTTCCCATAAAAAACATTCACTCAACGTTAGTCAGTCATATATAAGTGCCACTGATAGCGGTTTTAACCCGCAGCGACATATTATTTCCGTACCATGTCGATACGATGTTGTTGTTGTTGTTGTTGTCGTTGTTGTTTTTGTTTTCATTGTTTTCGCTGTTGCTTTTGTTGGCCGTTGTTGTTGTTGTCGAGCTATTATATTTATAAAAGGCAACGATTTTGGTTTCACACGTCAACCTTAATGAATATTATTGACGAACAATTTACGGGTGGAGTAGAAAGTTGTGTTCGCACATTATTCGTTCTTATCATTTGAACTAATGTTTGTCTATAAGGAAATACGTAATGTTTGTCTGCTTTTAAATGTAAACAAAAAAAAAAAGAAAAAAGCATGCTACGTTAAGGTCAAACATCGAAATGTGCTTTAAAAAGCTCTTTAGGAGGATCGAGTGCATTAAACCTATCTAAAGTACTTCTCTAGACGTTGGTCTATTTCCAATCCGTTGCGTTTTGCAGTCTGTGAAACAACGTTGAGATGCCTTGATCGAAGATTGACTCACAAAAAAACTTTTTGAGCTTAATAAAATAAGCCATAGGTTGATATCGAAGGCTCCGATACAGAAGAAGCTTTTTGTGCTAATACAATGAGAAGCATTTATTGAACTATTGATAATGCTATCAAGCTTCCTTCGTAAGGGGAAGTCTTGCTCTTATATTTGAAAATAAGGATCTAGAAAAACCTTTTAAGACATCATAGTGGAACGCAACGTTGAAAAATTTGTGGGGATGGAAGATGCCCTTTACCCTGTGTACTAGAGAGATGTTAATGCTGATAACGTATTCAAACTTTTTCTGTAAGTGAGAGTCATGATCGCACTTAGTGAAACGCTTTAAAATACCATAGCCGAAGACAAAGTTTCAAAAATCTTGGAAGAAAAACTCTTTACTACAAGCACTTAAGAGGCTCGTCGTAACGTTGTTAAGTTTGCTTGGTTTGCTTGGTCACACACTCTTAGTTGAAAGTGACGATCTATGAAAGCCCTTTAGGACAAAAAAGTTGAGGACATAAGATATAAGGTAATATTGAAGACTCCGATAGAGAAAAAGTTCTCGATCGTATCTAATGAAGAGATGTTAAAGGAGCTAAGGCTGATAACGTCTTCCAACTCTTCCCGATCCCATCCTTGAAAATGTCTAAACTTGAACATCTTTCAGTTTACAGCGAGGGCGTTTAGTGGTTGTCACAAACTCGTTGAACTCGTTGTTTTAAATGATCATTCTGTACTAACCTTTCCATTGTCTTAATTAAGTGAGACTAACAGAACGAGAAGACTAATGTCAAACATTGGTCCTCTCTAGGAGAGAAAAAACAAAATATTTATTACTAAAACCTACTAGAATCTTCCAGCGAACACTGTTTACAGATGTCGTTGCTGTAGCACTATAAAACACGAATTGATGAAATTTTTTTAGCATATAAATAGTACGCATTTAAATTATGATCTTATTTGATTTCTTAAACATGAAATCGCTGATAAAACATTTTTCATGTCTCTAATGCTGATCGTCTTCCTTCTCTTAGTCGCATGGATCACATACTTTTTATTTAATTCTTTCAATACGGACGAATCAGATGTCTCTAAAGCTTACATTTTTTAAAACGTTTTGCCGTAAAGGCTTTTTCGCGCAGTTCGCGATGGTGGAGTCCGAATATGCCTCTTATCGCTCCGAGGATATTTGCTCCATAAGAATGTCAAAGGGACATGCTATACGAACATTCTATACAAACATGCTATATAACTATGATATATGAACATGTGCTCCCTACCCCCTTATCATCACTTCCAGGCGAGAGCGTGGCCCATCTAAAAACTCTGTCTCTTTATGCGTCAAGCGCTCGTTTGCAACTCAATTCTACATTAGCAAGCAAACAAGTCTTCTCCGTAATTTGGGTCAACCACATCTACGACGATGCAAAGGAATAAAATAGTATGAAAAGATGAAATAGAGCACAATATAGAAAAAAGGATCATAGACGTAAGCAAGAAAAAGAGCGAGTGGTACGTCCTGTGCTAACGAATTGAAAAAAGAATACTTTTAACGAAGCTCTTGAGTTATAAGAAACTTGTGAAGCATTATTTCTTCTCTTTCGTAATTCCCTACTAGAAGAAGCAAATTTAAATCGCGAATATCTGCTTATTTTGTGACAATAGACATTAATGCCATCTAATGCGATAAATACAAGTATATCTCATAGACATTTATAACTTCTGATAGCCAACGGGTTGTAAACGGGTTCATTTATGGGTTGAATATCACATATCTCACTTTCCAGCATATAAAATGCAAGTCTGTGTTTTTGAATGGCATGCACAGACATGAAAATTTATTAATCCTACGCCCTACACAACAAAAAGTACCAGGCAGCATATTCTCATATGCTCAAGCAATCACTAAAGCTGTTTATTGCAGAGTAAGCGAGAGAGCGCAAAGGACAGAGAATGTTTTTGATTATAGTTGCGCTTTTTACATAAGTATGAGTAAACGTTTGGTGTTGACATATGAATTTTGATGTTTATGATAACTGCTCTGGCATTGATGGTTGCTTTTTTCCTTTATTTTACTGGCCGGAATACATGCACGTTGGTGGCTAAATATTTGTTGTCTTATTTCATACGCTTGGCGACGGTGGTCACATGTGTTGATGACTTTTTTTGCTAGGGATTTTGTTGTTGTATGTAGATGTATTATGATTTGATTAATTGTTGTGGTTCACTTCATCTCTGTTTTAATTCTTTTCATTTTTTTTCCTCTTGTTTTTAATTCGTTTTTAACTAAAAGTTAAAGCATAAGTTTTAAACATCATTTGAAATTAATTAAAATACAAATAAATCATTCATTAGCTAACGATCTAGTATAAGTGTTTGCTTTAACTATTAAATCAATTAGCATTATATTTGCAAATGTTTACCAAAGCTTTCGTTCTAAGTTGATGCTTAATTTACTCCATTCACTAAGATTTTTTCTTGTAAGTCAAGCAAACATGTTTTATGACCTAATTGACCTTAAGTGGCATTTGCACACATTTTCCATTTTCTTCATGAGCCTCGTGCTTCTTAATTGATCGCCTATTCCCTTATACATCTCTTAACAATTTCGTTAGAGACGTGAGTTTGATTTTTCGCTTAATTTCGTTTTTATTTATTTATTTTTTAACGAGAAGTTTATCAAACATTATAGCTAAGATTATAAATTGATATTCATTATTACTGGTCGCAGCGAATTTTAAGAATTTCTTTAACCATTCAACAACGATGTTGTTATTGCGTGAAATAGGTAGATGGAAGCAGCAGAAAGCAGGAGGAAGAGACAAATTTATTGCCTTTAATGCCTGCTTGCTCTCGTTTGCAACCAATTGATTTTCGTTGACTTAGTTGAGGTTCAATGTAAGGAAAATTATTTCGTCTTTGTGTACTTATTCAACTTTCATCTCTCGTCTCTCTCGTGTTTTCACTTCACTACTAACACTGCTACTACTATTGCTTCTACTGCCGCTACTACTACTACTACTACTACTTGAATTTTGGGCTACAGTATCAATACCACGCTATAAAGCCTAAAAAATTGTATTGTTGTTTACAGGTATATAAGTCTCAATGCTTAAAAGCTTTACTGCTCTAACTTACTTTCCTTCTCTCTTCTTGCCTCTCTTTTTTTCTTTAATACATTTCTTGTTTAAATGTTTTGTTTTATGCATCGCGTTGGGGAGTTAGAAAATTTGTTTTGGTTTTTTTTTATTTAAGGTTAGTTTTTTTTTCTCTTTCATTTCTTAACCTTTACCACACCTTGGTTATATTAAGTTTCTACGGACGTATGCACTACTCGGAACGTCTTAAAATAAGCTAAAGTTATTGAAAAGACTTACTTCGTTCAGCATTTAGATGGCACTTCTGTTTCAAAAATTGTTGTCGAGAAATATGAAAAATTTCGTTTATTTTCTTATAACAACTTTTCTAAAATGGGGTGTGGTCATTAAAATGGACTGAGTTACCATTTTTAATAAGGTTTGTCCATGAACCAATGTATGTAAGACAAACAAATTTCAAAATTGCAAAATGTAAATTGAAGATGTTTAAATCGAAACGGTTCTGAATTGACCGATGCGATAGAAGATTGGTTTATTTCAAAGCAAGAACTTAATGTATCCTTATCGTAAGCACTAAATGGTGTAGTTAATCCACAATGGCGATTTAACTTATAAATTGGCGTTTATAAAATTTGGACTATATAGGTCTATTCTCCGGATTCTTCCCCATGAAGGAGCAGTCTTGAAAAATAAATGGCAAAGTATAATTTTTGATATTTTATGACGAAGATCGGTGAAGTACTGTATTAAGAGTAAATGGTTATGAAGGCATTTATTAGTCGGCCTTGCTCAATTACAAGATTTTGACTTGTCTTCTTTTATTGTTGTTGTGCTATTGTTTCGCCTGAAACTCTATTTGCATTTGATTTAAGTAATTTATAGACTTTCAAGGTATTATTAGAGTATATTATATGGACGGTTATATGTTTTGTCTTCGCAGAAGGCTTAAAGTTCAAAATATTTTAGTGCACGGTCTTCGCAACATTTACAAAGCATAGAGGAGGTCATTGACTGTTTATGCATATAACGCAAAAAGCGCCAATGAGTTCATCGCTTGTAATGATTGCTTTATATAACTATTTCGGGATATGTTAAGGATGGAAATGAATGACTTAACGTAAACCTTTCATTCGCGACGGTACGTCATTTTTCCTTATGCATTCAGGCTTGTGTTTTAACTTAAGTCCGATTAATCTAAAGATTCCAACATTGATAATTTTTATTTCATAGTATGGTTTAAGACTTGCAAAATCTTCAAGTAAGTGTAATAACCTGACCTGATTGTGCCGCACTTTCTGTACCCTTTTCATTGTAGCGATTGTTTTCTGGACAAGAGCTTTTAACATCTAGAAATTTGTTTATTGGCTTCTTTGAGGAAATTAAACTGTGTCATAAACGCGTTATTGTTAAACTTACTTAACTATTTCGAAAGACATCAAACAATCTATTTGTAAACGAATTAAATTATTGATAAATGTACATGCGCTAACGAAAGAATACCTCTTATTCGATCTCTTTACTAAAATAAGGAAAATTTGCCTAGTAACAGGTATGATATAAAGTGTATCCGTTTCCTTAGAAAGAGACAAACTATTTATAAATATTTAATTATGTAGTTGCCGTTTATATCCAACGTAGTTGTATGTTAATTGGCTTTTAATTAGTTTTAATTGTATATATATACATATACACGTTTCGAAGATTTAAATAATTTGACGTGCTTAGTAAATAAACAAAATTATTATTACATAACACGTGCAGGGCATATTTGTTCCCATTTAGAAAGAGAAAACTCTAACGTTATGTTTATTTACAACGTTGTGCTTTTTCCTTTCATTACAGGAAGCGGCCACTTTCTTGTGATAATATTAGAGTAAATTCGGCCATTTTTGACAAAATTTATAACAATTTTCATTTTTGAATTAGTTGAATTAATTACATAATTTGGGAGTAGGTAACTTACATTAATTAATTAATAACAATGCAAACGAAATCAATTATATATTTCAAATTTCATAAAACCTTATTTCTATCTTGATG
Organism: Glossina brevipalpis; assembly: GCA_000671755.1. Lineage (NCBI taxonomy): Eukaryota > Metazoa > Arthropoda > Insecta > Diptera > Glossinidae > Glossina > Glossina brevipalpis. The sequence continues at coordinate 33,537 of KK351306.1, read as the reverse complement.
AATAATCTGCTTAACAGCCCTGTTTTGTTCTTTAGTAAACTAAACTCTTCTCACATATATATTTGTTACTGCCACTACACCCAAAGCATTAAAAATGATTAAATTAAAGTAAGAAAGAAATGTAACTATTTTTATTAAATCACGCTCACTATATATTGCTCTCCCTTGCACTTGCATAAATAATGTAGTTGGCGTCTTTTGAGAGAATTCGCCGTTACTAATAAAATATATGTAAACAATTAATATGGTTAAGAGAATTGTAGGGACAAAATGAGAGAAAGAGAAAAGTAGAGACAGAAACTTCATTCTTATTTAAAGCAGCATTAATAGTACGATAGTACAATGGTAGAAAGGAAGACCATTTTTTTAAGTAAAACTAAAGTGCAAGACTAGTAAAAAAAGTAAAACCAGTCTTTTCGTTGTTTTCAAACGGAGTGCATCACTTACTTACTAGCAGTTCTTATTTATATAATGCGAAAATTGAGAAAAAGAATAAAAATAAATAAAGAATTCAATAAATAGAAAATTGTTTTCGTTTAAGATATTACCGGTAAACATTTTTTTCATCTAACTTATTTTGATTACTGATAAAGTGAATTTTGTTATTTAACTTACTTTGTTTCAAAGTACTGTTACAGTAAAGTCTATATCACAAAGCGGTGAAATTGAAATTATTTTTTACGGATTTGCGAAATATTACTAATATTAGCATTCTTTTTGTCAATGTGTTGCAAAAAAATAGAGAGCAAACGGTGTTTAGATGAAGAAAAGATGAGAGAGTTGTACTTATGGCATCAATAAGAATATTGCTTTGCTTTTATATTGTGCTCATCCTCAATTAATAAAGAAACGTTTTGGTTCTCTCTTAACTCACTCTCCCATTTCTTTTCTATTTCCTCTTTCTTTTTTTTTGTCAAAAACTCAGTCAATGTTTGTTTTTATTCTGATTGGTACTAATGGTGCTCTTAATTTTAATGCGTGAGGTTTGCTTTTGCTTTTGATTGTGTCGTTGCTGCGAATATTAAGTGTGTGTTTGTTTTTGGTTTAAGCAAAAGCACATACAAACAAAACGTAAACGTTATTGTTTTTGTAAATTTTTTTCGCTTAACTTGCTTGCATATAAGATTTCAGTTTCATGGCGACTGTGCGACTGTTATTATAAGCAAACATTAAGCGCGTCAACTTGTTTTCCCGTTTTTTATGTTAAATTACAAAAACAAAAAAATACAGAAAAATAAAATCCATATAGCGTGCATTTGTAATTACATACAAAGTTTTAATAAAAATCAAAAATAAACTATTATTTCCTTTGAGCCGTGCTTGAAAAACAAAACGAAAAATATCTGGTGTTATGTAAATTAAATTATATTATCAAGGTGCTGGAGCTACTATAATATTTTTTTTGTTAACAACTGTTTTGTTACCATTTTTTGCTATCCGTTGTTTTTGTTGATTTTGTTCTTCTTAGTTTTTGTTTTTTTTTTGCGTTGTTCATTTTGTTACGCCATTTCTGTTCAGACTCAAAACGGAAGCTGTATTATTTGTGACGTGTGCGTGTGCTTTTTAGACTTTAGTTTCTTTTTTATTAATGGCTGTATTCTATAGATGTTGTATGTTTGTGTTGAACGTATTATATATTTGTTTTGTCTATTCCTGTGTCTTCATACAATCTACATATATGTACATATTTTCTTTTTTTGCTTATTCTTTTCTTTTTTATTATTGTCTGAGGTTGACGGGTTAGCAGTTAGTTGTGCGTCAGTTTGAATTATGCTTTAGTAAATGTTTCTGAATATGTAACTGCTTCAGAAATGCTTGGATACCAATTCTATATGTAGTTACTACGGAAGCCATGTGAATCAAGTCATAGCATCTAAGACATAAAGGAAGATAATGTTTTTTTTTCTTAATTTTTGAAACAAAGCAAAAACCGGTTTAAGGATTAGAAGAGTTAACTGCGTTAAGACATAACAAAAAATGCGTTCTAACAGTGTTTCCCTACTTTGAAGATAACAAACTTAAATAGAGTTAATTTTTAGTTTATGTGCATCGCTTGATATTAAGAAACGAAACAACAATCGATTAAAAGAAACAACTGTAATTTACCGTAGTTGATTTACTATTACGTTTTAAAGTGTTTTTAAAAGTAATCTTAGAAGAGAGAAGCTGTGCGCTTAATGAAAGTTTTCGATAATAAACTATAGCAACAAATTCATAAAAGATACTGGACAATAAAATTTTTGACAGCAAAGTCGATCAGAGCTTCGTTCTCTACTACCGATACCATAGCTGCTCTAATTGATTTCGTCATGACGTGACATATTTTCTCCATGCAATAGTCAATTATCATAATATCATTATGTTATGTGTTTGCTTTACTTGTGAACAGAAAATACTTAACTGACCTGAGCAGAAGTATTCCTTTCTTGAAAGTTATATTTCTGTTGTGATTTGTACAATTTTCTACTGCTTTTGTGTTGGAAAAAAGTGAGAAGAAAATAGAAAGCGTAAAAAATGAAAAGTTTTTCGTTAAAACTCAAAAAAAAGAAGGTCACGGTTTCTTATCTTTACTTAACGTCAAAATGATAAAAAAGTTTTAATTCACATAAAATAAGACTTTACTGTATCTATATACACAACGTTACACTCTACCAACTTATTATCTCATGGTCTTTAGCAAAATTGTAATCTATGTGTGTATACGGATGTTCAGTGTAAGAACAAAATATATACGATGAAGAATACAATTCTTTAAAAAGAAAAAAGAAGAAGCAAAACGCGTGCACGTTTTCTCAAGCTAAAGCGTATCAAACCTTGCTTATGTTCATTGTATACGGAGTTGCTACGTTAGTATTAAGTTGAGTTGTTCCTGTAAATTCTCTGAATTTTATTTAGTTGAATACTCTTTGTTTTCTTGTTTGCTGTTTGTGTAATTTTTTGCTACATTTGTTGCTTATACAAAAAAGTTTTCATACAAACAAAACACAAAACATTCTTTACTGGTAACGGCTTTTACTTTAAGTGGGGGTGTATAGCAAACAAACTGTAGTTGTCTTTTTCCAACATTTGCTTTTATCTGATACTAACTGAGATACGCTGTTAACAGAAGAGAAACAAAGAGAGAAAAGGTGTTAGTAGTGCAAACGCAGTAAAAAGAGAGTTTTGCTTAAATGCTACTTTAAATAGAAAAAAAAACATTCGGAGAGTAAAAAGAGAAACCGTGGGTATATTTCACTCCAAGCAGAGAATTGTTTAACTTTCATTACTGAATTTCAAGTAAAATCACATGTTTAGTTTTTTGCGTTTGTTTTTTTCTTTGCTCTGTGTTTGCTCATTTCGCTATAAGGATATCAAAACCTATACGTATGTACGTGCAGTCGTGGGTGGATATATGAGAGTAAAAAGTTGGTGTCTACGTTTATGTTTATTGTTTTAATATAAGGAAAATTTTTTTTTTTTGGCAAAACGGGGCGAATTGGGATTTTGTAATACTTTCGACTTTTGTTATGTTTTACGTTACATACCAATCGTCAGTTAGACGTTATTGGTCATCGATTTAACAAGAAATTTATCAATTTTTTTTTCTTAAGTGATATGCAAAACGAAACGTATAAAAGTAAAGCACACTAAGAAAAAGGTGGAAAAGGAAAGATATTTTTAAACTAAAATCAATATTAAATCACGTTTTGGTATCTTTTGTTTCGTTTTTAGATTTCGAAAATTATTAAATGGAAATGTTCTGAAGGATACGTACAAGGAAAAATAGTAAAAGAAAAAAAGGGAAGAAAAAATTAAATGTTTTTCACTTTCAAGTGCTTTATATATAAAATTATATATAAATATATACATATATACGTAAAAGCTTAATACAATTTGCCTTCTTACCGGCACTGTATCACTGTTTTATTAACAACAACGTAATACATGGTTTGTTAAAATAAAAAAATTAATAAATAAATAAAAAAAAAAGTTAAAAATTACACTGCCCGCGTAATTAATACAAAAAATTAAAATAATAGTAAAAAAAATTTAAGAATTAAAAAAATATCTAATACTGAAAAAAAGTGTTTTATATAAACACAAATTGATTAATTATAAAGAAAAAAAAAACATCCTTTTAAAAAGCATTGGACAAAAAATACCGTTAAAAAAGCAATAAATTTATCGCAAATGTTAAGTAATAAATTTACATAAAAATTATTTTTTTTTTTTATAAAAAACTGAAATTTCTTGCTTGCTTTTTGTATAAAGCGAAAGCGTTATTGTGTGCCCGTTGATCGTTTGAATTGAAGTTTAACAAAATTTTTTACAAAATGCTTTTCGAGAATCCAGCTGTAGCTGCTAAGCTACCATTTCCGTATAATGTACCACCGCCGCTACAAGCGGCTGCCGCCGCTGCAGCAGCTGTTCCGAATTTAAGGTAAGTGTTTTCCTTGAAGAAATCCACATTCATCTTGTAGCGAATCCACCTTCTTGGCGTGGTCGACCAAAACTATTTTCACATTAAAGTTTGATCCCTGTAAAGTTTTTATTAACTCTCATCTCAATCTTTTAAAGAGATTTCTCATATTTTGTTTTAAGTCTCTGTAAACCATAAATTCTAGGAGCTATTCTAGGAAATCTAAGATTAAATAAATATCTCGATTGTTTTACTTTAAACAAATGATTTTTATTTCTTGTAAGTTCACATTACGTCTCTTGAAAATTACAAATAAAAAAGTAAACGTCCTCATACATACTTATACGATTTTATTTACTAATGTCACTTGAAACTTTTGTCATTAACTTTCTATACGAATAGGGCGATATAAACACAAAAATTTCTATAAAATTAACAAAAAGGTTCAGTAATTCTTCACGAGCTTGCAAAAAATTTATGATGAAAATTTTTATAAATTTATTAAATCAACGATTTGCTTCGATAACAGAGTTATCTACGATTTCAAGAATATCTTTTTCTCTTTCGAAAAACTAGACGTTATCTTCAAAGAAAATCAACCAAATTTTAGATACGTATCGTTATATTAAACGGTTTCCTGATAATTTTAGGCGATTCTCAATTTTGCTTTAAAAAAAAAAAAAAAAACAAATAGAAAAGAGTCCGCTTCTGTTAAATGCGGACGGTTCCCAGATCTTCAAATTGCTTCGATTTTGAATTTGTCAAAGCTGAGGGAAAATGGTTCGAATTTGCATATTGAAACACTGAATTGTATAACTTTACACTGCTTTGTAAATATTCGAACGGTGGTTTTTACATCTGAATTAAATTTGATATTTATCTTGAAATTGGCAACGTTAGGACCTCTTCTTCTAAAATGATCGCAATGTAGTCCCTTTTTGTAAAGAAATATGGATCACGGACTCATATTAAAAATTGATATAAACAAGCTTTAGAGCGATTAGCGAGTACACTTCTAAAATTACTTCTTTCGACCAGCAACTACCTTTGGGCTACCATTTCATGTTGATTTTAATAGGTATTGTGTGTACCTTGTTAGCTTTCTGCGTGTCTGGCAACATTGGGTTTCTTACTTCATTATTGCAAGGAATGTCGTAATTTATTTCGATAAATATTGGCGCAACGGTACTGAAACGAAAAGAATTACAATCACCCAACTCAGCGTGGCTCTAGAATCTTCAGAATTTGACATATGGATTCCATTTTATATCTACCATAGAGGATAATTTCTTAGAATTCTAACGCGAAACGTAGGACTTTCATTTGAAGGTATTCTGTGATTGTTTTATCATAGCTTTCTCTCTATCTAGCCCTATAATCGTCATTTAAAGAAGAGTACACTGCGAAATCACTAGACTACTTGACTCAACAGGTCGGCTTGCCCATTGAGGTTAAAAGTACGCACAAATACACCCTATCTCTCTTTCCCCACTTCTTGTTGCTCATAACTTATAACGGGTCCTTGTAAAAAAATCTGACTCCCGACGTCACGTTTTGTCAAGTATATCTCAGAGTAGAATATGCTTTAGATTCTTTAGATTAGCTTTCTGAACTCTGTTTATATGCTTATGTGCTATATGATACTTAAGTTTTAAGAACTTTATGCTGTACATTAAGTTATATGGAAAAATAGTTTACATAGGATGTGCCGCAGGGCTGCGAGCTGTAGTGGTCCCATATAAATGTATAAAGTGTTATAATTAAACTATACAGTGTGTTTATCTTGATTATCTTTACTTGAATGTCATTTACAATTGATTGAAGAAAATCCAAATTTATTTATTAAAAAATAAGAAAAAACATGCGATGTGATGGGTATAAAAAATTCGATTTGACTTGACCGACTAACTTTTCTCGGTTGACTTTTCGTTTAACTACTTTTAATTAATTAAAACTAAATTATATTTTTACTCTTGTGTTAAACTTTTGCTCTCCGATAGTTTAAAACATCGTAAATATTCTTCAAAACTTCGTCGGTAAGAAATCAAATAAAAATTGTTTTTTTTTCTGTTTTTACCATAATACGCAAACAACAACTAATTAAATTTTAAGTTCTTTAAAGTAAAGTGCAATTGAAGATCTGATAAAAAATTAAAAATATTTGCACACATACACAAAACAACAATATTGTTGTTAATAATCTTTAAAGTGATTTGAATTTAATTATTATTATATTTATTTTGAATTCTTGTTCTAATACATATATATCTATATATATCATAGAAAAGTTGAATTATACTGAATTTGTAATAGTGGTTCAGTAACTTTTTTATTTATTTATTTATTTAATAAAATTGCAAAAAATTAATTTTTCGACAATTAAAGAAAAGAAGAATTAGCAACGAAGCCTATCGGTTCGTCCAAGATGATATTTATATGTTGAAGATATAAATATATTTTATAGAAATATGTGTACGTTAGATTGTCCATTACTTATATGGGAACATGAAGGCGATAGAATTACATAAGATTTAAAATATTGCAGTCGTGGAAAAATTTAAATAATTTCAATTTATTATTTTTGGTCGGCGATTTAAGAGGGGATGTAACCGGTTCACGTCTCAAGTGAACATTTCTTTTGTTGAGTAGTATACTTCCATCAGCTAGTAGATGGCTTACAATTGAAGTTAAATTTAGGAACAAGTCTTTCAGGTTTCTACTTTCATACTTAATTAGCGTAGGATACAGAATTGGTTCAATAATATCCATGTTTACGTTTGTTCACCTCGACGTCGTTTACGGTTATAGATGGTGACCTTCAGGTTTACTTACATCAGGTGTTCAGTGTAATGCTCGCCATTTTACAATATGGATCGTTTAACAACTGCTCAACATGTTACAATAGTATGAGCAGATTATGGTGGATATAACCGTCACAGCTGTGAAGAAGTTTGAAGAAACTGGACCTATAACAATTTTTTAAAGGTCCACACATTATCGAAACGTCTCCATTATCCTTCAGTTAAAACAAGAAATGAAAATACGGTGATTGATTGCTCGAAAAATAGCTTTTGGACAATGATTTTTCGCACCGAAGTTTTTTTGGCGATTAGGCGCTTATTTGGCTTTTGGAATATGTCAATAAGTAAAATTTGTAGCAGCTGGGCTATAAAAATCCAGAAGTAAATGACGAAAAACCGTGGCATTCTCAAAAAGTCATTGTATGGTGTGGAGGTGTGATAGGCCTGCATTTCTTTGAAAATGACATAAATCGTCAATTCTGATCGCTACAGTCATATGATTACCAATTTATTTTTTGACGTGGTAGTGAAAATGTTGCTCTTAATTTCAAGAGGACGGTGCCAGAAGCTATACAACACGCTCCATTTTGGCGTTGTTGCTCGAGAAAATTCCCGGACGTGTAACTTCACATTTTGGTGATTTGAATTGGTCCCCAAGATCCTACGATTTATCATTGTTGAACTCTTTTTTGCGAGTTTAGGCAAAAGTTTGAATTTTCGCGGAAATTCCTCAAATTCTTGATGCGTTGCAAATGAACATCGGTTAAGTTATAGTCGAGCTATTGCTCGCTATGTGCAGACAAATCATCGAAAATTCAATCTTCAGTTCTATAAGATATGCTGCGGAGGACATCTGAATGAACTAGTATTCCTTAAGTAATGGCAAGGTCCAAGCAATGTATTGAAAAAAATTTGATCCACAAAGTGGATAACCTTGTATATAAACGACGATATATTGTAGAATTTTGAGACGATAATTTAGAAAAAAGACGAAATCTATTTCAGTTTCTTTGACAGTTATGGATAGATTTATGGATCAATTTCTTTTTGTAAATGTGAAGAGTGTTAATAAAAATTTCGAAAACCATTTTATTCCACTAAAAAGAAGTTTAGAATTTACGATGTCGTTTTTTCAATCTGATTTAAAACGTACGAAGTCTTTGCGGCGCTTATTTCCAAGCTTAGCAAATAATTCACAAAACAAAGGCAACCCTGTTGTGAATATAAAAAATATATTCTCGCAATGAACTCTTTTAGACACTATAACGATGTATGCTTTACATCTAACAAATCAACAAACTTTTTGCTTTTGTACTTGTTTCCCTCTTGTTAAGTAAATATCATATATTTTTGAAATAAATGCATTAAAAATCATTAAAAACAAATACGGAAACTAATCGATTTCTCACTTGATTTTAAATATGCATAAATATGTTAATTATAGTAATGTTACCAAGTAAAGTAATAGTTTATTATTGTTGTTTTATTTTTATTTACCAGTTGGTTTAAATGCTTTTTTAATTATTATTTTTTTTTTTTTTTGTTAAGGCTATAAAAATTATTCATGGATTAGAGTCGGACATAAAACCTTGAAATCTAATGAAATCCAGACTGCATTTCAAATAAAGAAATATTTCATTTATCTTAGTTACTGGAACACCTTGCAAAATTTCTCCATCAAAATATCATAAAATTTCGAGACACAAACAGAAGTCAGAAAAAAGTTAACTATCGGCGAACACACATTTGCACACAATTATTTTGTTAATTGGCGTCGGTTTCTTGTTGACCTGCTAGAACCGTTTCTATGCTACATTTTTCCTTAGCTTTAATAAATAATTATAGCAAAGTTCTGATCATTATATAGGATTGTGTACAATATCGATCGCGTTAATGATTAATGGGCTAATTTGTAAGTCTAGAGGAACTATTTTTTTTTTGCTAAATTCAAATCGGTCTTGTCCGTTTAAAATTAACAGCTCTTTCAGCCAAAGAAATGGAAGCACTGTCGTGTCATCATGGTTAAATGGAATCCTAATTTTACTTTAATGAAGATTACAAATAAAGGGTCATTAATTGGGGAGATTTGTGAGGCCTGCATATCGTACCTTCCTATAACTATAATCTTTCCAATCGATCATCAACAATTCAGCGATTGGTTGTTAATGCAAAAAAAGTAAAAATAAGATTGTCGTATATCGCACATTGGTTTCGAGAATAGCTAGCACAAAGCTAAAATTTATAAAATATTTTTTAGATAATTAATAATTTGATTTTTAAATTATTTTATTTGAAACTCTATTCTTCTTTTCATTATTTATGTTTTATAAAATGATTTTTCGCGAGTGAATTGCATGCACATACTGAGATATTATTATTATGCAAAAGTTGTTTTCGTTCTGACGTTAAGACGACATTGATAATAAAAAATTTATAAAAAAAAAATAAAATAAAAAACAACAACAACAATTCGCATACTTTTATTATTTTCTATTCGAAGTCTTGTTTCAGGTAAAGTAAATAAATTTATTCTCTTCGAAGCAAAGAAAACCGAAGAAGAAAGAGAAAAAGCAAAAAGAAAAACAAACTCATATACATAAAAAACTATAAACACTTTAAGGCGAATCTTGAATACACCTATTACATTGAATTTTTGAATCTTGAAAACCGATTACATTGAATTCTTGACTCGTCCTAAAATCTTATTTACACTAAATTTCTATTATAAACGACAAGTAATTGATGAAAAAGTATGCTTAAGTATTCATCTCCTTTTGTCTATTTTATATGGATTTGAGAAATTAATCTAGCAATGTAGACGCGTTATATTTGAAACTTCGACTTAGGACACATTAGCAAAGACAAGATAGATGAATAATGAAACGTAAGATATCGATTTGCTATAAAGGGAACTCAAGTAATTATCATTTTTTTCCTTACTTTTTTAAAGTTCTTTTGTAATCCATATGCTTAGGTTCTTTTTAGCATTTCGTTATCTCGAAGTTTTCTAACTGAGTAAGTTAGGAAAAAAATATTAGTTTTAATAATGTTCGTGAAATTTTTATTTAAAAAAAATTCATATACGATATTATGCATTTTTGTGACGAATTCAAGACGTAATTTGCGTAAAAAATTAATTTCAGTTTAAAAGGGATGCAACAATTTATGAAATGCGGCGTAACATAATTTTAGCACTTGATCGATCGGTAATCCTTACAGAGACAAATAGCGATTTTACCTCAAAATTGTTTTTAATGGTGAGACTTATTTCTCGCTTAACTTTCGTCTATAGTCCTGGTAAGACCGTAGCCATAATCATTGATGTTAGCTTCCGTGCTGTCCTTAAAGTTTGGATATCGGTCTTATTATTCTTGTATTATAAATGTTAAGAAATTGAAATTAACAGATCAACAAGCGCCAGAGAGTTATGATACGTCAGCTCTGAGGCATAGAAAAGATTATACGTAAAATCATAGTCAGTTGTGTAAAGTTCGCTTTCGGTTGAATGCCTTTGTTGAGAAACGAAATTGTTTGATAGTGATCGCCTTACACTGGTAAGCTAAATTATCGCCTCTAGGCTGAATTTATTAAGCGGCATTTTTAGTTGCTAAGTTTTGGCTTATAAGAGCATCTAAATTAAAAAGTTGGATTTGAAAAATCATCACAAGTAAGCTAGACACGGTGCATGCGTCTTGAACCGTGTGGGGGATAGAAATTTTGTTCATCAGAAGATTCGCTGTCAGTCTAACGTTTCCGTTAAAAAAAACAAATAGATTGCTTGTCGGGCACCATCGTCCTTTGTTGGTATTCAAAAACCCTACAGCTAACGGAAACCTGGCAGTTATGCTTCATTCTTTTGGCGTATAAGAGCGGATTCATTGCAAAATTCGACTCAAAGCGTAGGCCTTAAAATAATCGAGAATAGACATTTTTCTTGTGCAAAATTATTGTCATTTATGATCTAAATAGGGTTGCACCCGATTTTTCAATTATGCATTGGTCTTACAATCCTGAAGTATCAAATTTTATTACAAAAATTCAAGTTAATTTGAAAACCATAATCGAAAGGTCGTCACGTTCCTTGGTACGTGCATCATAAACTATATTGAGAGTTTGAATTTTCTTCAGAAAATCAATTTCTGTTTAGTTCAAGGTTTTCAGTAAGCAAATATTACCGAGACTGTCTGCTGGTGTATGTGTTCACGCTAGCAAAGGCGATTAATGACTTTTTTCTTTTAAAAGAACTTGGAAGAATTATATGTCTTCAAGATGTGATTCTGAGAAGCGAGCACAGAATAGTGTAAAGTCAAGAAACGTTTGAAATTTTTGAAATTAGGTTTGATAAAGTGTGCCTTTATGAATATTTTGTAAGGCCGGTCCTTGGGTTTTATTTCGTAAAATACTTTTTCCTCTCGAATACTTGACTTTAATTGAAGGCGAAGAGAAATTTTATCAGAGGACATCTGAATGACTCGAAGTCTAAAGTCAACAAGAAATTTAAAACGATCTAGAGTGTACAACTTAATGGCTTAGTATCGTAAGCGGCAAGAATTTTGTTCTTGTTGTTGTTATTGTTGTTGTTATTGTTACATATTTCTTTATTGTATATGTCGTTATGCATATATAAACTTGTTCGTTGGTTGGCGCTGTATGTGTGTTTTTTGTTTCTTTCAAAAAATTATTACAATTTCATGGAAAATGAAAAAAAAAATTTGATTAAAATTTGTTTTGCTTTTGTGCGATAGTTATGTAAATAGAGCGTCATTTACTTTGCTTTTATTTATCAATTCATGTTAAGAAGATATATAGTATTTGAACAAACAGACGGTTACGCACATGTCGTCACGCTATTCATAAAACACCAAAAAAAAAAAAACAAAATTTTCTTTTTATTTTCCATTTTTGCAAAAATACTAAAGCGTTGTTGTAATTGTTTGTAAAATGCTCATGATGCTTGTGATTATTTATGATCATTATGGTGAAGATGATAATGTTCGTGTTTGATCATTACCAGTGTTGACGATCACAATCATTTTTCGTGCTGACCATTGAAAGTAATTAACATCAATTGTTTGCTTTGCTTGTCTTGTCCGCTTTCATTTGATAAATTAATGAATTGTTAAATTTATTTAATATTCGAGCGTCCCGGTAGAATAATTTTTGATTATTATTAATCGTTAAATATCAGCAACAATCGCAACAGATATTTTTATTTTTGTGTGTATAATATTTACTTACATTCAATATTTATTAGATCTTTATGTTTTTGATAAACTACTTCTAAAAATAATAGTATATTGGATTTATCTTAATGTCTGTAACATCCAGAAAGACGTAATTGTTTTCTATATTATGAGATAACGGTTTCTAGTCAATTACCTTTCTTGGCCTCTGTCTGTCTGTCTCTCTCTCTCTCTCTCTCTCTCTCTCTCTCTCTCTCTCTCTCTCTCTCTCTCTCTCTTCAACCTCTTATGATACATAAGGTTTATGCAGATTTATATAATTCCTAAAAGTACTTTAGACAGACCAGCCTTTTATTATATTGATCGAATTAGAATCATTTTCTGAATCGTTCTAAATTTGTTTTTACTTGGGATCTACTGTCCCTGCACTTCTTTGTTGAAAGCACAAGATACAGTTTTTGTGATATATTAACGAACTTGTGGACATTGTCGTTTAGTGGTTCAATGGCAAACTCTATTGAAAATTGATTAGACCGAGCCGTTTTTGCGACCGCATCTCCTATAATGTCTTATATTAAAAAAGTTGTTATATGCACAAGAATTTGGTAATTTGAAAAATTTTTTCCCAAAAAATATTGATTAATAAAGTTTTGGCGATTCGACGATTCTTCATAACAATTTTCTTGACTGCTTCAATGTTTTCATCGGTCGTTGACGTGCTGAGAAGTCATCGTCATTTACATATTCTCGGCTTTCTGCGAAGAGCTTGTACTTCTTGCCATAGCTAACATTTTAAGTGAGTTTGAACACTTTTTTATACAAAATTTAATACAGATTCTCTGATCCTCCTTATACTCAACATAAGGCTGACACAAAGGAAGCTTTTTTTTGATCATTTTATTTTTCGATCTTAAATCGATTTAGCCATTTTTGGCTGCCTATCCATCTGTTCAAGTCATTTTTTTCGTTTTTTTTTCTACTGGTTGGAAGATTCGACAACATCGAGATACTTAATCTCTTTTTGATTCCCTTAGGTGGAATTTAAAAGTGAGCACCCAAAAAGCGGAGCAAGTATAGAATTAAAAATAATTGAAGACATTTATCATAGCTGTCTGTTGAAAAAAAAGAACAACGTGACCAACCCACAAATATGGTCGTTATAAGCAAAAACCCCTAACTTCAAATCCGTAAGGGATATTTTTCGAAAAGTTAGTACAAATCGTAGATGTGTAAAAATATTTCCGATCAACTAATTGAATCGCTCTCGACTCAAAATATAATACGATAAAATATTTCGCATTACTCGTGTATTGGTTTGAGACGGAGAATGCCAAAAGTATAGATGACTTTTTGAGTTATTATAAATTAACTTTAATTTCAAAATTTAACTTTGAACGGAATTTTGGCTTGGAATTGTTAAACCGCAAATTGTACTGAATTTTTTATTAATTATTTTTAATTAATATTTGATTTTTTTTATTTTTAGTAAAGAAACAAACCGCAAAATATTTATCGGAGTAAATAGTTTACAGTGTTTTAGTTAATCATAAATTATTCTTGACTCAATATGAAAGAAGTTAAGTTCATTTTCCCTACGTCTGCTGGCACTGACCACAGACTGTACGCGAATATGTCTTCAAAACATAAACAATTTAAGTTACAATTTCACACATATTCATGCTCAGGAACATGAAACTGGATGTTTCGCACTTCTACCCGGGGCGGGGCTTAAGCCTTTTTTTTTATCGCTGCAAAGCTTCTTTCCCTCCAGTAAACTGAATTATCTTATCTTGATGTTAAAATTGTAACGCCAAGGAGAGGTAATGAGAGAGTGGAAGCGAACTATCTTGTTAGTTTGTGGTACTGGTTAGCATGTAGAGGTGACTTTAGGGAAAAGTTTTGGAGCATTCAAAGTTTGTTCCTCTTTTTTGGACCCACTGAATGCACACATAGATCATAAAACATTGTTAAATTCATTTTATTAGTCGAGCTTGTATATGCTCTCGAAAAAAGCAGATCTTCGCCTGTTAAAATGCGACTCATTGGCCAAAGTATAACTTTCTATACTCAGCCCCGAAGATTGTTATTCTGTTTGTAACATCCAGAAGGAAACTTCAGAGACTACGCAAAGTATATGTATTCTTAATCAGCATTAAATTTAGAATCGAATTAAGCCTGCCCCTCTCTCCGTCTGTCCGGCTTTTTGATCAAACCTCTTCCATATATTCTTTACAATTTATGTACCAGTGAAATGAAGATATTTGAGACTGGAATCGTATCGTGAGTTAAAGTTCTAGGGCTTAAGTGTTAATTTAAAAACACAGACAGATGGACAGACATCGACATTTCGATAATCAGACGTGTCGATAGAAAGCCCAATAAAACTTAATTTTAAGTAATCTTTGGTGACTGTTTCTATGTATTACGAACATTTGCTAAGCACCACATTCTCGTGTGGTGTGCATAGCGATAATAATAAGAATAATAGCAAAACTTTTATTGCAAAAAGTTAACAAAAAAAAAAAAAAGAATCGTTATATCGCATGGCTTGTATTGATTTAACTACTTTATGTGTGTGGCTGTGGGCTTTTTTTTTATATCTCTTGAAATGTTTACGACTTAAAATGGCTGTCTTGTCATCTACAAACAACATTTCATAATAAAATTCACTACATTTCGATTGCCTTTAAAATAACACAATCATAACAACAATGACACACAACCATTCTGCAACTAAACAAAGTGAAGTAATTTGGTATAATATCAACTATATATTGTCATGAGTGTATGGGTATGGGTGCATTATTTCTTATTCTTAAAAGTAGTAGTTTATACACTTCAAAATGAATTTTGGATACCCTTCAGTTTAAGGAAGGCAATCAGTTTGATCCATTCATGATCTTATATTTGCTTGCAGCTTTTACAACGAGTCTTGTTGGTAGGGAAAACAGAGATCGTTTTAATCCAGGATAATGAGGATATTAATTATGCCTAGCCAGACTTTCTAGTAAATCCGCTTATGCTTTCACCATCGGTTCACTTTGAGTGAGACTTTTTCAACTTTCTGCGAACCCAGATCCCAGGAGTCTGCGCAGTCTTGTAGTTGAGCTCGTACGCGGATATTGATAATTTCCTCTGAAAAGGTATGTCGTGTCTCTCGCGAATATTCAGCATCTGCCGAATTCCTAATGCTACTACTTTTGACTTCCGCTCTTCTTGTACTGTCGATAGTGGTAAAAGTAAATGTGATCTCTTTTATCAAAAGATAGCACTAGAGGGGTTTTAAACGTGGCCCTTTTTAATAACTGAGATGCCACATCGAACAAGTTTGTCTCTTTGAGAGTTTCTGGGATTATCCTTGTATCCTTTGCCAAGCATAATACGTACGAAAAGAAGCTTCCGTTAAGGTACGCTCTGTATACGTAAGCAATCTCACACGTGGAGATGGTTGCTATTTGTCAGTTCAGTTGAAAATGAATGTGGAAAATAGATTCAAATTTTTGATTTTTGACATTCGATATGACATACCAAAAATTTTTAAGAACTTGTAGTGGCAATGACTGGTAGGTAGGTTGAGCAAGCTTAAACTGCCTTATAATATTACATCGATGGAGAATGCATAGAACAGGAATTGGTAAAAGTTAACTGAACTGCAGCCGCTTTGCTGAAGCCACAAAAAAAGGCCTTCTTTTCGGCGTATGTCAAACATATTCTTTTAGAAAACTACGAGATAAGTGGTAAACCCTAAATGATTTTCTCCGCCGCCTGGCATAACAATTTTAAAATCTTTCTGATGTGCCTTTTGTAGCATCGCAAACGAAACGATGTGATTTCATTGCCAGCATTATTTGATGGTAGATGCAAGAACGTAAATCCAATAAAATCAATTGATTTTTATTTGTTAATTTGTCATAGTGTGTATTGATGTTGCTGCTATCGAGTATTTAAGTTGATCTGGTATTTTCGTTCAGCTTATTCTTTAAGTCATGGCTATTGGAATTAAAAAGATATGTGTAATGTAAACAAAACAAAAAAAAAAATATCAAAAAATTTACAAAAAGTGAAACTCAAGTAAAGTGAGAAAATGGTTTATATTCTCTCCAACTAGTCAAGGATAAAAGTGTTGAATACCTTTTTCTTTCTAAGACATACTAATCGTCAAAAATATATTGAGGTTAAGAGTTTCTCTCTAATCTACTTTTAATTAATAATTCTGAGTTGTTCGCCCTTTGATATAAAAAACAAAATTAATTAAGATCGCAATAAAGTTTGTCATGACCTGTGATTCATTTCAAACTAAACTAATTTTCATATTTTGCCCGTATTATACAAAAGTATGTATGTTCGATTTCATGAACTATATGTACTTTTAGCTGTAAAGAGAGATTATTAGGAAATTTAAGCAGGCCTGGCTAACTGTATTTTTGGTGTTCGGCACATTCTCGGGTTATATTTAGACCCAAAGAGGTTATAAAAATTTCAAAACAAGATCGAGTCGTCAAACCATCTACTCCGACAAGATGACGCAGACTCCTGCAGAGAGATCGTCTTTGAAGCTTTGCTCAACATGATGTAAGAAAATCGAAAAATTCATTAAAATGTTTAGAAATCGTATTTTTTAATTTCATGCTTTCGACTTAAACAATTTCTTTTTTTTATGTGATTTATATAAAATCTGTGTTGATTTTTACTTCATTTAAATCTGATGTAAGATGAAGAGTCGGAATTTTGCTTAAATGTCTAACAAAAAATATCTAATCAAAAAGTATACGAGATTCATTCGCTTTCGCGTTAACCAATAAAAAGCTTTTCTTCTTTTCTGAATGAAAAACTTAAACTAGACGAATATTATATCTTGCATGATAAAAGGATGAAAATGAATACGAACCACTTAGCTTGCATTTTGTACTTAATTTATTTATGTGTTATTCATAAACCATTTACTTAAAATCTTTTTTTCCTCCGTTTATAGATTGAACCAGTACCAAGCCAAGTCGATTATAACTTTGTTTTTAGTTTTCGTAATAATTCGTCAGTTTATGTCCAAAAATGTTTTCAAATTTTTGTTTTTTTAATTTTTTTTTTTTCGTTTTCGTTTTCGTTTTAGTTATTTTGTCTTTTAAGATAATTTCCGGTATTGTTAACTGCTTGACTGCGTCGAGTGAATGACTAACTAACCCAGTGAACAGGACTGGATTTAGAAAGAAACATATGATTTTAGCAAAAAACTACACATGCCAGGAATGGTTGCAGTAAATCACATCAACTTAACTGACAGCTATCACAAACAAATGCCATTTGAGGGTTAAATCACAAACTAAGGCAATAAGTGCAATTACGTGTACAATGGATCTTGATGACGATGTTCATGGGTTTTCTTAGTTTAGTTATTATTAATTAATCTTTTCCTTCTATCTACGTTTATTATTTTCTTTCCGTGTTGTTTTTAACAAAATTTTATATATGGTTTTTATTTTACTTTTATGAGCATCAATAACTGAAAGGAGTTTACGAGAGTTATCTTTAAATGTTAGACTTGATAGTACGTAGATATATTAAAAGCTTATTATTGATCAGCGTAAGAAAGTAATTGAATTCAGTTAGTTTGGTACGTTAGTACGATCATTGTGATTTGCCTATCGATTGCTAGTTAAAAATGAAGATGAAGTATAACTATATCCGCTAATAATATTTCGAAGCTTCTAAGTTGCAATCTGTACATGTCTTGATAGGGATCTTAGTTAAAAGAATTTCACACCATATTCTAAGTCAGATTTGAAGTCATTGGTAATAAAAGTTCATCGCAAGACTAACCCCTCTAAGGCTTTAAGAGAAGAGGAAATCTGTAGTTACTCTAAGGTACTCTACATAGTCTGATAGATAAAAAACGTGAGCAGCAGTTCGGCTTTCTCATTATGATAGATTTACTTTGATGTATGACAGTAGCTTATAGAGAAATCTGGATTAGTAAAAGCAAAAAATTAGCGAACGGGTATGCAGCTATCAAAATTCTCAGCCAGGCACTCATTTTCTCTCCACACATCTTTTTCTCTAGCCTAAACAAGTTTATACAGATGTAGCGGATATCCACTTAGTGGCGAATCATATAATGGCATCATATTAGAAAAATGTCTTGTCTCCCTGTCTTTTAGGATAATTAGAAAGCTTTCTGAAAGTGTGTTGACTTAAGCCTATGACGGTGATCAACTTTCAATCACATTCTTCCTTAACTATGGCTAGTCTTGATACACTATAGAAACGTACATTAAATCGTTGCGATTCTACGCAATAGTTAGAACTATTACTTTAGCAATCGTTTCAAAGTTGTTTTCGAAATCGATTTAAATCTGGCTGTCAGGATGATTGTGTCTATTCCCGCATTTGTATACTCGATGTACAGATTGTACTAATAAGAGATATGTTGGTATGGTACAATGGTGCGTTTTGGGCTGAAGGACGAAACAATTAAGATTTTCTAAATTTCCTGATCAAAATTGCTAAGTAATAGAGCTGATGTGAAAAGTTTGTATCGGTTGCATGAATTTTTTAAACTCTATCTTATATGAGGATTCATATGAAAGGAACTGTTTATATGGGAAAAAGGTGTAATTTGCAATTGTAATTTAATAGTTTGACATAAAAATTAATTGTACCAAATTTAAACCAAGTAAGATTATTTTTTCGATCCAACCGTATATAAAATAACAAATAATAAAAATATAATAAGATATATATATATAATAAAATATATATACAAAAAAAGAAGATAATTATATTTTCATTTATTTTCTGTTTTCGCTTTTCGCTGTAAATCGCTTCAATTGTTGTTTTTAATGCGGTACCCACATAAGAATGTGCTCCACCGGAAACTGAATTGATAAGTCGAAGTATAAGTGTATCTGAAAGTCGATTACTGTCGAAAACTTGTCATTAATTCTTATACCCTATACCGCTTGTTTTACAGGGAATATTCAGTTTTTGTAGATGTACGTAACACTCACAAGAGCTTTTACTATACCGATCGATTTAGAACCATCTTCGGAATCGATTTAAACCTATTTGTCCATTTGTCTGTCTGGTTTCTTTTCATGTATACGAGTGTTCAACTTATCGATCAAAATTTTTACGATATTTTCCAAAAATTTGGTTTACTGACTCTATTGAGAATGGATTTGATCGGACCATTTTTACGATCGATCACCGTCTAATGTACCGTTTGAAAGGCGTCTTAATATGAAAAAATATTGGATGGAATGATTCTTTGAAGCACTTCCCAGACTAATAACAATTTGATATAAAAATTAATAGTACCAAGATTGAAATGCATAGGTCCATGATGTGAACCCCACTACGTATGCGGATTCTTGGGGAAAGTTAAGCCTTTATACGACAAACAAAGTTTATTTTTTTTTTATGTAATAGATATAGCAAAAGAATAAAAAATTATTTGCTAAAGATATGTTCTACATTCAGGCCACATTAGTTCACCCTTGACGCTTTCTTCCCTATAGGGAGTCTTTTGAAAAGCATACCTTTATATGTAACATTTTCTTATGAAAGCAAATAAAGAAATGTGTTAAGCAAAGTCGTGTAGGGTATTTAATGGTCGGATTTGCCCAAATGCAACGTTTTAAATAGCTTTTATTTAATTTATTTAATTTTATTTAGTTTATCTGGCGAAATTTTCATTTCATTTATCTTAAATAATTTTTTCTTTTTCATTTCGACGACGACATTTGACGTTATTTGGATTTGTTTTCATTTTAATGCTATGTACGCTTAGATTTTGATTTATGTTCTGCATGTAGGAACATATTTACATGAATTTATATATCCATGCACAATGTGCTTATAAAGTGGTTGCACTTGAAATCAAATGCATTTCTTAACATATCGCTAACTTTATCTCGCCATTCATTTTAGTTGCTTCTGAGAAAGCATTTTAAATGATAAATAAACACACACGCACACACATATATATATACATATATATGTATATGTATATATTTATGCATAAACATATTAGCTTTCAAGAAATTGAAGTTCAGACTTCCATTTCAAATTCTTCGACTATTGCTTTATAAACGGGATCGATACTTTTTAGATTACTTAAAATTCGTATACACATACTTGCAAGCGTATATGTGATATTTTTCCATTTGTTTTACGAATAATTACATACGGCTGGGTGACTGGTGGGTCATATAAATATATATATATGTGTGTGTATATATTTATACATACATATGTTTATAGACATGTAGATATACACGCAGTTATTCCGAAAGACTTAAAAAAGACTTATTACAATTATTTAGCATCAACAAGCAACATCGAAAGAATTGTTTATATGACGGCGTGTGTGTTTTTTAGCTTGATTGCAAACAGCAGCAGCAACAGCAACTCTAACGCCTTTACTTTAGCATAAACACCAGACATGCATGTACTTATATATATATATACGTATTTTATTCATGTACGTGTGTGTGTATATGTTTTTGTTTGCATGTTTATTATTTGCCTAAGAGTATGACATTTACATACAACAATAATAACAAGAACAACTATGTCTTGTTTTTAAATACCTACACATGTATGCGCTTGAGAGTGTATTTCTAGATAATATTTTTCACATTACAAAAAAAAAAGAGAAAAAAATGATATATATCTGAGGTCTTATGCGTTTTCATGTGTTTGTTTGTTAGTTTGTACGAACATTATTTACTTATATCCATCCATTTAATATCCGCATGCTCTCGTTACACATGCAATTTTACACACTACCCACCATCACCTCACACCACAGCCTCACTATACTACTATGTATTTGTCTTTCGTCTCTTGTTTCGCATTTCTTTCGTTTACCAGCTTCGTTTATGGCTCTCTTTTGCTCACTAATCTATCGTATATTATTATTATAGCGCGTTTGCATTTATATTTTTTCATATGCATGCATATCTTTTCAATGTTTTTATTTCCCATATATTGTGTGTGATTTTGTTTCTCTTTTTATTTTTTATTTCTTTTTGATTTCTTGCATTTACATTATTTCGATTTTAGTAACAGTATACGGCTAACACTGAAACATTCGTGCATATACATATACATATATTCGGCTTTATGGGAATTACTTTAATCTTTTTTTTTTGTATATACCAGAGGGGTTTTATCGAATTGTTAAATCTTTTTGTAAGGCCTCATTACAGAATTTATATATTTTTTTATTAGCGCGAATAATGGAATCGATTCGCTTTGCACGCCTACAATATCAAAGTTTTGTCAAAAAAAATTTCGTATTATTTTTGTTGAGTTTGATTTTAAAATCAGGGAAATTGTTTTGAAGGGTCTTTTTCGATGATAGTTCCCCCTTTTTTTTGCAAGTTAAAACTTTTATTTTAATGTTTTAAGTAAGATCGTAAAATTTTTCCCAAGCTCATGATTCAATTTCAGCGAAATTTATCTATGAGTCCATTTATATTTACTAAAAAGCTAATTATTTCTTATTTTATTTTTAAGTTATGTCTTGAAAATATTCTTTTTAGTTCACAACTAGAATTAAGATAATCAATATTCCTTGAAGAAAATTTTAATATTATGTTTAAAGATTAACGTAATTAGTTTATAGCTTTCCTATTAATTATGTGGATCGTTTAAATTTTAAATTCAGTAAATTGTAATTTTTACGTAAACAAGTAATTCGGACTAAGGGTTTGTGGATAATTATCCAATGAAGGATATTTATATAAGGCAGTAAGTAAATAAATATCGTCTTGAATAACTATCGAAAAAAGTCCAATAAAATTGACTAAAAATATTATTTGAAACATAAAGTTGATATACAGTATGAACGATACGATATACAATCGATGTATGAAATTAATGCATATTCGAATTTATCTTCGCGAGTGTAACTTATTCAGTTTTTTACTCAGTATTTCTAAATCACTTTTCAGAAAACGGTTTACTCTTAATAAATTTTTATATTTTCTGATATATTTTTTCATTTACATTTATATTATTGTTATTGTTATTGTTATTATTTTTTTTTTTGCTTTTTGTTTTTATCACATATTCATTCATTGTTTAAGAAACATTTAAAAACAAATATATGGATACGCATACATGTGTACTACACGTACACGATAGTGCATGTTGTTCGCTTTGCCTTTCGATTTTTTCCCTTTCATATATACTTTACTGTTTCCATCCCAAGTACAGTTGATTAGAAAACTTTTGTAACTTTTTAATTTAATTCAAAATAAAACTAAATTTTCTTTTTTCTCCATATTTCTCGCTCAAAATTGCATTTACTACCTCAAGATAGTTCGCTATCGCGAAACAAGTTTGGAGGTTAATACATCAAATAAGACATTTATTAGCTTGCATCGAGAAAAAGTATAGAAAAAGTATTAATATTTATAACGCTTTTTTTTAATAATAATTTTTCCTTCAAAAAGATTTTTAAAGATTTTTCTTATTAAAAAATCTTATATTAATCGGATAAATATTTCACTTCAGCTTTAATAGACGTACAAATAAATTTTGTGAATTTTCTTATAAAATGTGAGTTTAATGAAAAAGCTACATTATCAAATATTGTCATATATCGGAGAGCTTCCGAATGTTCGCAAAAACCCCATAGTTTTGTGGCCAAATAGTCCCTAAGTTGCACATTTTGAATTTTTCTGAATATAATTGCATCGATCTGAACATGTGGTAATCGAAAAAAATGGCCAGGACTGCAGAAAAAGCCGCTTTTGCCAGAGTTGCCTATTTAAGTTAAACCTAACTTCCTATATTCTTTTATCGTGAAGTCTTGTTTCTTTGCTACGAAGTAAAAAGACTTGTCGAGTTCCTTTGCCCGTAAACATTCTATTTTCCTTAAGCGCGTCATTTAATTGGTTTAATTTGATTTGATATTGTTCAGAGATAACACTTTTACCTGGCTTGAAAGTTCGACTTAAGAAATGTAAGCAGGTCTCAAGTTTGCTCATGAGGAAACCATTTTCTTCTCTTCTTTACTTTTCCCATTGTATGCAATTGAACTGAAACTGAACTGAACTGAACTGAACTTGTGCTGCATTTTTATGCATGAAGTGCAGTATATGGTCATAATATAGTAATAGTATATTAATGCATAATTTATTATGTTCTCATGATAGACATCAAAATCCTTTCTTCATACGAAAAATCTGCACTTGCTTTGGTGCAGACTGTACTTATGTAATTAATACTATGGTTTTTCGATATGAATTGAAGACGTATTTCCTTCCCTAATTATAATAAAGTTTAACACGTTTTCAATGCCATTTGTTATTTATCATATACAAATTTATCTCTGATGCACCTACACGATGTTCAAAAAGTAGTAAGAAGCCTTCTTTAACAGATCGACAGTATACAAACAATCTCGTCTTAAGGGCGGCACAAATTTATTTGGAGCACTTGTATACAAAAATTACCGGACATTAAATGGCTATTGCTATGAGTAACTAAAGGTTTTAAATGACCCAGACAAACGAACACCTATTAATAAGGTTACGGATTGGTTGACATCAGATTGGCATTTCTCGTAATACTGACAATGAAAGCCAATCATTTGCCAAAAATTATAAAGCATGGCTTATTGATGTCCATATTTGTAGTGCTAGTAAGTTTGTAAGGATGGTATGTGGCTACGATTTTCTTCGGAGGAATAACTTTTTTATAATCACTTGATAGGAGAAACGAATGGACCTCTAATATGTCGTTGCTTTTCATTCAAATTGCTAATCGCGCAAACTAGTAGATAAGTAATGCTGTGAAAATGGGAGACACGAGGGGTGAATGCATCTTCTGTTGTTGTGTACTATTACTCAAATTCAGTTGTTGCACTTTGCGAAGTGTTTCATAAGTAGGGAAGAGATGACAAACACTCTTAGATAGCAAGTCAAGGATACCTTTGCATAAGACGCAGGCAATTGCTACTTTTGGTCTATTATCATAACTATCATAGGGCGGATATTTAAAAAAAAAATCTGTCTCATTACTTTTTGTCCATAGTAATGTGATGCAAAAAAATGCTAGCCGCTTTAACTTGAAAGAAAGATATTTACGTTCGCTTCCTTTGAATTTAGGTCGCCAATATTTGGGCACGCCTCGCACAAACTTTCTGGACATAAGATGTAAATTGCGATAGAGGCCAACCAAGCGGTATCGATAGTGTTTTAAAAATACCCGAGCGTGATATTAGAAGCACCAACATGTTTAAGGATGTGAAACTACTTAAAAAAATGCCGCAAGCCAGCGATTTCAAAAGCAGATCTGAACATGAGGCATTAGAAACTTGCGGTGGAATCTGAAGAGGTTGAAGAGGAATAGACTTTTAGGTTAAGATATTATTTACTGATTCAAGTAAAGATAACGTTTCTTTCAATATGTTATCGTCTAAGCAAATGATCAAATCAAATATAGTTCCCATCAACGATAAAATTTTTGCTTGATTAAAATCTAGTCATAATCAGATCAGTTGTTTCCTAAAATTTATACAAACAAACTTTAATATATCGAAGCAATCGCTCAATGTTTATTAGAATATATTATTTTGGGCTACGGTTCAAATTACAACGCAGTTAGTTGAAAAGTGTAGGAATTTAAGTTATGATAAATTTAAAAAAACATGGTTTCGAAAAAATTTTAATTTAATTTTCAAAGCTTCAGCTTTTGAACAGATTTTTATGCTTTAATCCTAACCAGAGAGATATTTTTTTACTTCAGTGCTACTTATTTGGGCAATATCTTATTTAGGTATACAAACACAATGTAATGTTAGGGAGAAAGAGTAATATGATATGTCCACGGAGGTTTTAAGTCAATAACAAAACCAATCACATACACAAGTAGGTGTTATCGGTATTTTATTATTCAATATCTATTTTGCGAATACTTTACCGTAAAGCGAGCTAATAAAGTTCACAGGGGTTAATGGGAGAGATAGAGAGAGAGAAAGAGAAAGAGAGAGGGAGGAGATTGCTAGAAAATGGTTATTATCGACAATAATAATCTGTTTAAATTTTAATTGAGGTTAATTTGAAAATTTACTTATAACCTTAAAACTTTCAATATTTGATTGATGCTTGTTTATGTTACGAGCTTTGATATCTTTCACCATTGATTGAAGGTTAATCTTCAAAAGCAATAGTGTAATAATTCCAATGACCTCTAAAAAAAAAGATAAAACAAAAAACAAAAAACTGAATTTAAAAGGGAAAGCAAATTTTCGTATATTTATTTCATGGTGTATACAACGTAATCGGATTGATAAATGACAAAAAATAAAATAAAACCAAAGACAAGAAATGTAATTTAAACTACACTTCGCCTCCTGCTAAAGTCAAGGTATACTAAACATGTGTGAATTTTTGCAACCGCTAGGATGACTTGAACTACCTCCATCTTTTATTATATCAGTCGATTCAAATTGAGTTTTTGACTCTGTTAAAGTCCATCGATCTCTTGGTGTATCTAATATCTGTCCATGCAGTTTTGTATTCAATTCTAAGCTTAAAATTTTGGAAATATTTTGATTACATTTAGTATAGCGAGATATTTTGGCGTAAAGGCGAACCCTTATTCAAAATGAATTCGATCGGACCTTACTTAGGATAAATTTTCATGGAGTCCTTTTTCTCGAAAAAAATGTTTACATGAAAACAATTTGCGATTTTTAATATTTTGTAATAAAATACGATATTTTGATGTATTAAATAAATGTGAACAAAACGGGATCGGGTGGCATCAATTACGAAAACATTGCTTTTGTAAAGATGCTTACAAAAAACAAACTTTTCTATGGCAACAAAATGTAATTTGAAGAATTTGCTTAAGTGTAGTGTTTTGGAATATAAATATATTTTGTAGTAAGCTTGGATCATGTTAATCTATTTTTTTGATCCTCGCTTACATAAAAAATCTTATAAAAATTTTTTATTATATTATGACGAAACAAGTTGAGGAAAAATATTTCGTTTCAAGTAAAATTTAACCCGATTAAACTTTGATCGAATCATTTCACATTTTGGGTCTCTCTGTTAGGAAACTTAGGCTTTAATGTGGGAACACATTAGTTTTGATATCTTATTATAAAAATAATTGAATAATTTCATTCATGACGAAGAAGTGTAAGGTGTTCGTTAGTCGGTTTTAATTGTTCTTGCTTTATTTTATATATATATTGTAAAATTGTAAAATTAAATGTTTATTTAATTTATTTTCATTTATTCGTGTTTTAAGTTAAACGATTTATTTCTACTTCTACCTACAGCTCTAACGTAAAGTTTAAGATTTAGTCGCCAGCTATTGAAAAAGAAAAGAGCGAGTAGTTTATTATATTAATTGTAACATGTTTTTTTTCAATTTTTTTTTTTTTTTTTACACAACGACGATTTATTTTATATAAACTAAAACAATAACAATTTCTTAATGGCCACATCAAGTACGAATACAGCATATACTTAAAAAGGTAACACTTACCTCAACCGCTGCATCATAGTGAAGGCAAAGTATCCGCAAACAATATCAACTTACACAACATAAAACACCAAGAGGAGGGTAATGGTATTTATGTTGTTGCGCTATTGTTACTGTTGTTTTTGTCGTCGTTCGTTGTTTTCTGTGGTAGACTTTAACCATATAAATGAGCACAGCATCAAGCCGAACATTCGGTCTTATAGTAATGGTTATGAAGTAGGTTCGTTATTCTATATATTATGTATGTAACGTATACAAACTGGCATACAAATAGACACACGCACATTCACACAAGCAACTCATTTTATTTATTATTTTAACTTTCATGTAAGTGTACTTATATAAGTATTTAAAAAGTAAAGAAGCTGTTGGTAAAAAATAAAAATAAAAAGAAAGAAAGAGTAATGAACTTCTATTAAGAAATTCTACGAGTTGAAAACTTATACTAACTTAGTTACGCAGGAAATCGATAGGCTCTCTAAAAGGGTTTGCTTTTAAAAAAAAAAACTTCTTAATAAACTTTTAATTCAAATTCATTTCAAATAACATCGGTAGAGTTATAAAATTGTCTCACTTTTGTATCCAAGTCACATATTCTTCCTATTTTAAACATATATATTTACTCGGATAATAACTAATCTACACATAACCAATTAAAATCTATCAGCCTTACCTCGTTGTGTTTTTCTGCTTCTGACAGTTTTCTAGTGCGATATAAACATTTCTTATCCCATAATATTTATATATAAATCAATTATTTGTATCAATTTACTTAAGCACTAAAATCAACTAATTGTAAACTTACTTGCATGCGTTTAAAGTTTATTTTCAAGAATCAAATAAGATACTAAGATTTTAAACACACAAGCATAGAAAGCACGTGTACGTACACTAATGGGAAAAAACTTACCTGCAGAATTTCTATTTATGAAATAAGCTTGCAAATATTTTTAAGCCACTTCTTTTTTTTTTGAAGAGCGGAGATTTCTAGAGAATAATTTAGACCAAATTATGAGGAAAATTTTTCGAGTGTGAAAAATATTTCCGCAATATGCCAAAAGTCATAATATCGTAAGTTTTTAAAATGATGGAGTTCACCGTTGCTGCTTGTCGCTGTTATAGTGAATGCTCGAAAGGCATAACACTTAGCCATCAGGCATCTTCCCACTTCATTCTCATTGAATACGGCTCTGTTCATACAGAGCGGATAGCAGATATCCCCTAAGCCACGAGTCATATGAAATATCTGTAAGTAAATGAAGTGTGTATATTTTTGGATATAAAGGGTTTTCCAAGAGGAACGCGTGAGCTTGGGCAGTTCAGAAAATGATAATATGCAAATAATTAAGCTTTAATATCAGAATCTGCTCAATTTGAGCTACATTACATGTGCTACGTAATTTATACAGTTGACTCGACTATTTGTGATCTTCAAATTCGAATCAGCTATTTGTGATATTCAAATTCGAGTCGCTGCAATGTGAGGTCAGCAGAAAACGTCGCTGCAATGAAAGACAATGTGCGGAACGTGTCGAAGCCACCATAATTGTCAACGGCGAAAGATACAGATCGATGATGATCATTTTTTTTTGGCCTAAATTGGAAGATATGGATCGACCCGATATGTGATTTCAGCAACACAGCGCTACGTACCACACCATGCGACGAATTCGACAATAGGGTTATCTCGTGTGAAATAGTCACCGAGATAGTGTGATTTAATGCCGTTGGATGAAGAGGCCATTTGGGCGATATCATATTCCGTACATAATGTAGTTAAACATGTTTTTAAATTTCATCATATTTTCAAAGCCGATGCAAACAATCGTTCAAAAATTGCTACGAACTTTTTTTACATCACTGTATATTTTCAAGCGACACTCTTGAATACATTGTATTTTTCTACGCATAATAAATAAATATTTTCATAGTATTACACAAAATGAAATTTTATGTCATTTTATTTATTCATATTTACAGACAATTTCAACCATTATACATACCATAGGTAAATACATATATAGATTCATATACGTATGCATACATATAGATAAATACATATAGATAAATATATGTATATACATATATATATATATATATATATATATGTCTATATATCTATAACTATACAAAAATTGCTTATGCGCTTGAGTATGTAAATGAAAGAGAAAGAAAAATAAATAATAAATGTTTACACACATTCTCTAGTGTGTATTGTGCCCAGATATAACGGCAAAATGAAAAACCGGTATTGTAAGTTTTGCTACCATTCTAGATCTGTACACAAGTCGATGCATAAGAAAAGAGAAAGAATCTTTTTTTCATTTACACTTACGAACCTTAAACGGAAATATATCCGTTCATATATGCTCTTATAAGTAACTACGAAATCTATAAATATTTCATTTTCCTACTATCGATTTAATAATCGAAGAAAATTGCTTATGCGTCTATTTGTCTGTTCGTTTACTTGTAATATTTGCAAAACAACTTAAGCCATTGCATGTGCCACCGCTCGATTATAGTTCATAATATATTCCATGGCAAAGACATATCATATGCGTGGTCAATTATGCCTCAGATGTCTTTTGTTATTCATTTCATTAACTTATGTGTTTATTATATTGGGAATGGGATATATAAAGTCTGCACCGAAGAATCTCTGTGACATATAGAGACATTGTTTTTGTTCAACATAAGATTCTGTTTTACGTTTAATAGTAGTAGTAGTAATAGTCCATGCGCCCGATTGATGTTGAGATACTTATATGTAAATATTGACATAAAAAAAACGAATTTTGTCATTAATAATTTTTTTAAAAAGTCACAGATAAATTTTGAATTTTGAAAGTGGAATTAACTCATCCATATATAGAATTCAAGATAGAATGTTTTAATATTCGATAAAATATTGTTGAGATAGTTAGACATACTTTTTATTAGACATATGCTCTTCATTTAGAGGCATAGTTTCTTTATGATTAGAATGAGTTGAGTTGGAATTAAAAAGATACTGAAATATCATCGCTTGGAAGTTGGCTCTAGTTTGCATGCGCCCTCATTTCCTGCCCAAAAAATTATATTCGCTGCAATATTAAATAAAAGTGACCAAACAGATTTTACTGTCTGCACTTCTTTCTTATTGTTGTTGCTCCCCTTGTGTCCCAATTTCTATCAATAGAAGATAGTAGGGAATAATTAACAAAAAAAAAAAAGAAAAGACGGTTATCAGCCTCTGATCAGCTGCTGCCTAAGCTTCTGAAATTTTTAGGCTTTAAAAATATTGACCAGTCATAAAAAGCTGCTAATTATTGTTTGGCAAGTAGTACGTCTCCAGAAAACAAAAAGAAAAAAAAAACGATGTCATTTTTCGCTAAAAAAAATTTCCCTCTCACCTTAACAATCTTGCAAAGAAATTGCAGCAAAATTTCAATTATTTTTCTAGGTCGTATATATGTGGAGTATCGTATATTACGCAAGAGCAAAATTAGCAGTTAAAATTTGCGATAATAAAAATTAGCCTCCAACAATAATGAGACGTACGATTAGGGAAATTATTCCCGCCATTCCGTGTTTTCTTTATTTCCAAAGCTTACTAAAAAAAAAAAAAAAACAATATTTCTTATGAGGAAATGGCGTAAACGAAATTATGCGCGAAAATGTTTGCGAAATTTCGTAGCGAATTTTTTAATCTGCAAGAATTTTATCACATAAATCGATCCATTACTACTAAGTGAAATCTAACTCAAGCATTAATAGATCGTAAGAGATATTTAAGAACTATAGAAATCGAATATAAACTGAATATTGACGACATTGACGATGTTTTTATTTTTCAATGGTTTAGAAACTACTTTGCACTCGGCTTTTGTTTTCAAAATTATGGAGAGGCTTATCATGGGCCATAACCAAATAATTATTTAATTTAAAAATTTCTCTATAACATTGATTCAATTCAATTAACGAAATACTATCTAAAATGTTGATATTTGTTTGAGATGGAGGGCATTCAAGATTCTCTATACGACGCATATAACTGTTTCACTTATATAGAAATAATTTCAAGCATTTTCTTCGCAATTTTTTTGTTTTTGTTGTTTGTTATTGGCTGCCGGAGTTGATTGATATTTATGCGTATAATATAATTTTATGCATTTTAAATGCTGTAGTTTTGAATAAGTGTTTATTATTAAAACGACTAGTGCTTTTTTCTCCTCGTCTTCTTCTTTTGTTGAGATAGATTGCATGGATTTTTTTTAGTTGGATGAAAATTTAACTATTTTTTTTAAAGTAATCATTTCTCCATTTTGTAAATGTTAAGGGTACTGTGCTGTAAGATGAATCGCGTTATTGATAGCCTTCGTCCTTTATTATTCCATTAATAATACTATTATTTCTCGTTCAACCACTTCATACTTTTAAGATTCGTTCGTAGCTGAACTTACATATACATACATAGTTTTCACTAAACGTTTATCAGCCAGCTTTTTACTACAATTAGAAAATACAACACCATCCATCTGCGCTATTTTCGATACATTAACTTTTTGAACATATAACTTCCAATCATCAGTATCTCTGAGTATTCTTTTCTTTTTAGTATATGTCTACTGGTTTGCTGCGTTCTAAGTATTCTTAATTTTTTTATACGATAAGGTAAACAAAAAAGAAATGCTCTCGAATTTTTTTCTTCTTCTTATCGATTATGTGATATTTCGATTAATTGTGGATCTAAACTCATTTGCTGTTGAAACGAACAAATACGATGCCAAGTATCTAATACTAGATAGATTACAAGTTCATTTTTCTTATTAGATACTCAAACTTTTTTTAGATATTAAAAATTTTTTTTAAAATTCAAAATTTTTTTTTTTTTTTTTACATTTTATAAAATAACCATCAAGTAATCTAAACTTTCTCCTGACAGTTTTCACAATGTTTCTTCAGCTCTCTTTTGTTCAGCATTAATTTCTAATAAAAATATATAAAGTAAGTGAAGAAAATGCATACAAGAGAAATACTATTAACATTAATGTAATTGTCTTCAGTTTCATCTTTTTCTCGATTTTTCACTTCACTGTATCCGCAATCTTTTATTTTGTGGACAGTTTGAGGAAAGTCTTCAACAAACTTGAGGAAAGTAAAAGTTCAGATGTTGAAGAAAAACTCTTTATTTCAGTTAGAGTAAAACGAGAAAAAAATATTTATACTCACTACTGTAATACATTAACGTGCTGCTAAATCGTTTTTATTTGTTGTTGTCATTGAACACTATTCGTAACGAGTTCATACGAAAGATATCAAACATCTAGCGATAAGACAAAGTAACACGAAAGCCAAAGGATGAAATAATTTAATAAACAAAATAATAGTAAATGAAATGAGTTACAATACATCTGAACAAAAACCAGCTTTCGTTTACTCTCGCAATGTTTTATTTGGCTTATGCTTATCCATTGGAGTGGGATAGTCAAAATTACTTTCAATATCTAAACGAAGTATTGCCAAATTTTGGCTTAAACGGATAGTAGTTGGAAAAAATGTAAAAAAAGTACTGTCGATATCGTAATAGTTAATAACTTCGAATATCTTACATGCATCAGGCAGCAATATAGAAAAGTTATTGTGACTTCACATTTTTATTATTTTGGTAGTATGTATTGAACAAATATAAAGAGAATGCCGCAGTGACATCAAAATTTGCCTCTTTGGAGCATAACCTTTCATTCTGGGGCCAGCCTGTGTATCTATCTTGGAATCGAGGCAAGAGTCGACATTATATTATCATCTTAAATTCATATTCATCTTCATGTTTACGTTCATGTTTATAATTATATTTATATTCATATTCATCTCCATGTTCATCTTCATGTTCATATTCGTTGTCATATTCATATTCATATTTATATATCATCTTCAAATTTATATTAATATTCATATTTCGTCCTCACGTTCATCTTCATATTCATATTCATCTTAAAATGTATATTCATATTTCGATTCATATATATACTGATATTCATATTCATATTTATATTCGCATTCATATTCATAGGCATATTGATATTTTTGTTTCTATTCCTTCATATTCATCTTGATATTTATAGTTATCATCTTCTTCTTCATATTCATATTCGTCCTCACGTTCATCTTCATATTCATATTCATCTTAAAATTTATACTCATATTTCGATTCATATATATATTGATATTGATATTCATATTTATATTGATATTCATATTGATATTAATATTCATATCCATATTTATATTCACATTCATATTCATAGTCATATTCATATTTAAGTTCCTATTCCTTCATATTCATCTTCATATTTCGATTCATGTATGTATTGATATTCATATTCATACTTAAATTGATATTCATATTCATATTTAAATTTGAATTCATATTCATAGTCATATTCATATTTATGTTTCTATTCCTTCATATTCATCTTCATATTTCGATTCATGTATGTATTGATATTCATATTCATACTTAAATTGATATTCATATTCATATTTAAATTTGCATTCATATTCATAGTCATATTCATATTTATGTTTCTATTCCTTCATATTCATCTTCATATTTCGATTCATATTGATATTGATATTCATATTTATATTGATATTCATATTT
>KK351305.1:222477-232963 GCA_000671755.1 Glossina brevipalpis | reverse complement strand
AAAAAAAAAAAAAAAAAAAAGGGATATTTCCTTACACCTAGTTTTTGTGTGACACTCATTACTCATTAATTTCCTTAATACATATACAATTAAATTGCGGCGAAAATTTCTAATTTTAGCCTTTTCATGTTTAGTATTTTTCTAGTTATCTCGATTAAGATAACAAACTTGAAAGATTTGCTTCACATTTTTTTATCTATTTTTTCAAGTGCTTTCGTATTCGAATTCGTATAGAATTAAGAAAAACTAAGAGAGAGAGAGAGAGAGAGAGAGAGAGAGAGAGAGGGAGAGAGAGAGAGAGATGTTTCAAAAAGAACGCGGACTATAC
This sequence comes from Glossina brevipalpis, assembly GCA_000671755.1. NCBI lineage: Eukaryota > Metazoa > Arthropoda > Insecta > Diptera > Glossinidae > Glossina > Glossina brevipalpis. The sequence continues at coordinate 232,635 of KK351305.1, read as the reverse complement.
TTCGAAATGCAATCATTATCTCAAGCTCCATTATTAAGTAGTATAATTATCTGTAACTCTAATAGATCCATGTGGTATAGATTCTATTGATAGTTGTAATCTCAAGTAAAACCATTAAATATCATTAATATGATTTTGTTGTGATATTTTTCTTTGGGTGTTTGGAATCTTAAGCCATCATTAGTTATGAAAAACAAACATGGAATTCGTCTTAATACTAATATATAAAGCTTTGGCGATGAGTTATTCCATTTTGGAAAAAATCTCGAGATTACAAATGGAAATGTTTTGCTTCTCCATCTCTCTCTCTCTCTCTCTCTCTCTCTCTCTGTCTATCTGTCAATTTCTCTAACTCTTTCTCATTATCCCTCTTTATCTGGCTGCCAGTCTCTCCTCACCCTCACTCACTTCACTCTTTCTCTCATATTATCTTGTTTTAGATAAAATGCTAATATCCCTCAGCTGATGTCAATTTTGGTGTCTACAAATTTGACGTAAAAAAAAAAATAAATCGTATTTGGAGACTGTTTGCTTATTACATTAATTAGATTTTACCGATGTCTCTCACCATCTAGCATTCTGTAGGCAGATTCAATTATCCTTATAATTGCTTATAATATATACTCCCGGTTGAGAGTAAAATAACTTAACGATTAGTGTCGTTATGATCAATAGAAGATTCGCAATATAGCAGCTAAAAAATTCGTGATACATTCCAACTCACAGTAGTTAGTTTTATCGTCTTCCTCGAAAATCAAATCATACAATCCTTTAAAATCGTTTAAATACAATCCTTTACAATCGATATTATATAATTTTCTTACATGTGTCTGTTTATGTATAGTTTCCTCAAAATTTTCGCTTTGTCGCTTATAAGAGATACGTCAATTATTGTTTTTCTTTTTATTTTACACAAAATCTCATAAAACTAAAAAATTGTAGAAAGAAAAAGAAAAGTTGTATTCGATTTTTGCAAACAATGGCTTTAACTTGCAACGTACTTGCCTCGTGGCTCTATTTTATGGGATTATGAAGCATATCTGTTTTCATTGAACAGGATACCGATCAATGCTCCATTGCGCCAACTGCGCATTTTCCCCTCACGATATGCACATTATTTGCCTTTAATTATTCGAATTGCATTCGAAATTATTTTCGCCACATTATTCGTTGAAGTCGCTTCAGTAATTATATGATGTCGAATTGAAAAGATTGTTGCTGTTGCTTAACGAGCATCTTTATTCTTATTTGTGGACATGCAGCATTCATATGCCTTCAAAAAATATGAAACGTACATACATTGGGGGGGTTTGTTACATCGGCGATTAGTTAGACTTATGAAATATCCACGAATAAAGCGACAGGAAATACTGATTTTTTGCTTAAGCAAGTAAAGTGTGCTATCCTCGAAATCGATGAAAGTCAAGAGATCTTACAGAAGAAGAAAAATAATTTTAAAAAAAAAAAAAAAAAAAAAAAAAAAAAAGTAAAATTCAAAAAACCGGAAGTACAATATTCGGATAGTAAGGAATATTCTAATTAGATTAGATTTCCATCAGCAAAAGTAAAAAATGTTCCCAAAAGTTGTGAATGTCGTTCTCTCATAATAAATTCAATAATGGGCCTCAATTGGATTCATAAAGTCCTATATACAAAAGCCTATTTATGGAAACCGCTGAACTTTGTTGATTATCTTGAGATATTCATTGCAATTTTTGATCCTCCTTCATAGAAATATGGAAACGAGAAAAAATAATTTAGAAATATAGAAAATATATCTAAGAGTTTTTGTATACAAACCATGCACATATTTTGTATTATTTAAACGCAATTAAATCCACTAGGGCTTGTGTTTACGTTATCTCATCCTGCTCGATTATATTCAAAAATTACTTACCATTGGCCATACAAAATTTTGTATATATTATTATCTAGATATTTAGAGTCAAGTTTTGTGAAAAAAGCTGTAAACACAATTGGACTTCATCAGCGCGGCTTTATTGCCTTTTCAGCCCAAATACAAAAAAAAAAGACTCTCATAAGGGTTCTTAGATAAATTTCATTATATTTAACAAAATTTTAACAAAAAAAAAAAATTGAAAATTTTTCCAATAATTTAACAAATAATTTTTGATATTAATCGCCACTATTCCCTCCGTACTGGACAATGGCTTAGAACATAATCTCAGTATTAATCTATTAACGATTTTACTTTTGACAAACATTCTCTCACAAATAGTTCTTCTAAAATGTACATGTGCATAATGATAACTTTTATTATTATGTTCCTTCGACTAGCTTTTGAACGAACATTGAGAGAACTAACTTAGAAATTATTTTAGAAATTATCCAAATACACACAGAGTCTGAGAAACGTGTTTTCCATTTAAGCTCATAAAAAGCGAGTTGATTGAAAGAATTTTTTTAAAGGATTCATACAAGTGCCAAAACAATTTGCCAATAATGATATAAATGAATCCATTGAGTTATACTGAATCCATGAATGAAAATCAATTCCGAACATCCATACACTGGTTGCATTTATTTACGGACATCACCACAACAGTGTTACGTAAAAGGAAATGAAGCTAAAGTCGATGCAGCAATAAAATGCTCTCAAAATTGCTCTTTAACGCCACAACTTATTACGAAAACATTGACATAATCTTAAGGATGCTACTTTATTTAAATCGAAGAATCGCACACATCCACATAAATATTAAACTATTTTGAAATTGTTATTAACAATGATTGACAATGGTTTTCTATTACTAAAACTTTATTGTTATCCCTGGACTTGCAATACGACAGTAGCTGATGAATTTTCATTTATTGATTTGTTTTGCTATTTCTGTTTTGCATTCCCCTTTTTAATTTCGCAATAATAGCAAATGGTGAAGTCCAAACAATATGTTTTAAAAAAAAATTTTGATCAGGATCAGCGTTATTTGTTCCATTAGTAAGATCAAATTGGAAGCGTTTCTTACTTTACTTTTTTATTTTTTTAATTCTTCATTGAAGGCCCACAACAAGACAAGGGAGAGCAGAAAGTTTCTGCATCCGGATATTGAAAAAAATTGAATTCAGTTTAGGTATACTCGCTCTTCGGCCGCTTAAATCAGCTGAAGATAAACTCTCCTTGCCGAGGAGGAGGATTATTTAACTTGTTAAAAGTTGCTCGATGAAGTGGTACATTAACCCAAAATTGAGAATATTCATTCATGAGACGTCGCCCATTTGCAATTCAATTAACAAGTGCAGCATCATTCAATAAGAAATATTTGGTTAATTTCACAAATTTTTATTACTACTACTCGACCGATGGTGGAAAAAAACTCGTAATTAAAAAATGTCACAAAAGCAATTTCAGTAGAAATCAAAATAATTAAAATAGAAATCGCAATAGTTACGACATAAAAAGCAACGCTACAAAATATTCTGTAGCCAGGAATATATTAACAATTGTTTAATAACAAAGTTTTTTTTTTTTTTTTTTTTTTTTTTTTTTAAAACAAGTAATGAATTTAATGTTTTATAAAAGAACAATAATGTCTGCATTGCAATAATGAATGTCCACAAAAGTTGTATTAGATCGATTTCTTATAATGTATGCATGCGCAAGCTCCTCATATGCAAAATGCAAATTCTCGCGTGATACCAAAAAAAAAAAACCCGTACACATCACCCTGTAGATAATACAAAATAGTTCTCCTAATACCATCAAAACATAAAATAATCGTTTATTTTCTCTTCTTTCTTCATTTTCTGTTTAAAAAAATATACTATTTCTGTTCAAAAAAAAAAGTTAAATTAATTGACCGGCTTTTTATATATAGGCCGGCTAGTTTTTTTTTTTTTTTTTCCAATCATTAGGATTGGGAAGAAGAGTTGATGATTTATCAGTCTATATAATTTATTTTGAACTGGTATATTTGGTTACAGCCTTTGTTCCCTCGCTAACGGCATGCTTGGCTAATTCACCAGGCAATAATAAACGCACTGCAGTTTGTATTTCCCGACTTGTTATAGTTGAGCGTTTATTATAATGAGCCAAACGTGATGCTTCGGCCGCAATACGTTCAAAGATATCATTAACAAAGCTATTCATGATACTCATGGCTTTGGACGATATACCGGTATCCGGATGTACTTGCTTTAAAACTTTATAAATGTAGATAGCATAACTTTCCTTCCTTTTACGTTTCTTTTGCTTGTCATTTTTAGTAATATTTTTTTGAGCCTTACCGGCTTTCCTTGCTGCTTGGCCACTAGCTTTTGGAGGCATAGTGTAATTTACAATTTGCTTTTTATAAAAAAATTTTTTATTGCAAATGTCTTATTAATTTTTTTTTCTTTTCAATAAATTTTCAATTTATCGCTTTAAAGAGTAGTTGACATCAAATAATGAAATACAGCCTACTATGGTGAGAATTCGTTAGAAATCGTATGTCTTTTTTTTTTTTTTTTACAGAGAGCACAAGTTTTTATGGAATAATATAACAAAGGAAATAAAAGAAACAGAAAAAAAAAAATGAGAAAAAAATTTACTCGCGATAAAGATGATAAATATCGTAATGGCAAAGTAAAATTTGCAGTCGAAATGTATTGCTTTCAAAAATTTACTCATTTACTTAACAGCTGTTATGAAATATTATTAACAGCTGATTGAATTTTGAATATGCTGGCAATGCTGTTCGGAGGCAACAAACAGCAGTGAAAAAACACAAACTTTTATATAATTCTATAATAATTAAAATCGGTCTCTTTCGGCGCTATAGCGAAAAGTTGGAACAAAATATAATATAAATAAATATAAATAATGATATAAATATAATATAAATAATGATAACATTTTTCAAGACTCTGTGTTTTTTTTAATATCTTTATAGTATTGATATTTTTTAGAACTGAAAAGATTTTTTCAGTTATTTAAAATAAAAAGACACAATTTAAAATAAATACGTAACTCGGTTTATTTTTTTAACCTTTGTTTGGATTTGTTCTTTATTTTTATATTTTATTTTATACTTCTTCGAACGGACAAAACGTAATGGTTGAAAATGATGTCTTCTTTAAGCCGCTTTAAAGATGAAAGCAATAAGAGTTTTCCTTCCATGTGCTTCTTCTTTCTTTATTATTTTTTTTTTGTTTTCGTTTGTTTTTTATAAATTGACCACACATAATTAAAAGGTACAACAAAAAAAATGTTTTTCCTTAACAAGTTTTTGATGATTCTGCAAAATGCAGATTTTTTTTTTTATTTACATTTTTCTTATCTTTTTTGCTTATAAAAAGAAAACACACATGTTCCTACAAATGTTTTTCATTTCACGTTTTCATTTATAATAACAGCAGATGCGTTGACCATATTTTCGAAAAGTATTTATATTAAAGAGCTCATCCTAAAGGAAATATTGAGAAATTCATGAATGCCGGTTGCTGATGATGTGATAAGCTTTAATCCCTTTTTTTTTTTTTGTACGTATTCATTTTAATACGAAGATATATTGCAATATATGATGGATTTACAAAAAAAAAAAAATATTTTTAATTAGCAGTAGAAGGAGAAGTTAACAAATTGATTGTATTCCTGAAAATTTTTATATGAATTGCTGAATTGTTTCTTTTTTGAATCGTTATATCTTCGTCGTCATATAACGGATGCAGCTCATCAATATAACGAATTGTAGATGTATAGACTGCATAAGATAAACCTCCATTGGAATTGTTGATTAAATTTAAAGCCAAATTTAGCCCCTGTTTAATAGCATTTCCAACACAATGCACATAAATTTCCTGTATCCCTGAATTGAATAAATCTTCACAACGTTTATGTTGTTGTTTAAGACTTGATTTGTTTGTAACATATACGTCGTTTTTTCTTTGCTTAAATTTTGGTATCGGCTTCTTTTTTAAAGCATATTTATTATAAGTGTTACGAACATGTTTTTCTTTTATTAATTCCTTTTCCATATTTTCGTAAATAGCAGCAATTATTTATTTTTTTTTTTTTAAATTCTTAACATACTCCAGTGCTAGCACCACGAACTAACTGTAAAGTTTGCAAAATCCTGCTAATTTTTAATATTATCTCACAAAGCACTTTATGACGGTATTTGTTGTGTGGAATCAAATCAGTTCTTATTTTACTTTTTTTCCTATTTTTCTATTTATGTTTTCGATCACACTTTCTTCTCGTTCGTGTAAACATTTTAAAATAATTATTGTGCTCTATCGTGACTACTAAAAATTCGTTACTTATATAAATTGAGTAATCAAGAGAAAATGTCTCTCTTTTTCTCTCTCTCTCTCTCTCTCTCTCTTTTATCAATATAATTTCATCAGAAAGCGTACGAACATTGGAAATTGTGAAAGAAGAAAAAATGGAAAAGTGGAAACGTTAAAGCGCTAAAGTGAAGAACTGAAGAATTGAAAGAATATTTTGACAGCATTCCTAAGCACTCGGAAAATTCTTCATAACCATGTTTTATATACATATATATAGAGAGAAAAAAAAAAATGTTTTATATACATATATATAGAGAGAAAAAAAAATACAGAAAGAATAGTAATTTTGTGCTGATAGAAACAAGCAACATCAATTTAAAACAAAATTGTTTAAAAACTCAGCAGGAAAAGGCATTTTGAAATTTAAAATGTCTTAAATATTTTTCATCAATTTTAGATTATTTTTTTTCTTTTTTATTCTTCCCAATTCTGTTTTCCTAACATACAAATTATTTTTATTTTTAATATTTCATATATAGCTAACGGCATATATTACACGACAATTTAAAAAAAAAAAATTGGCGACTTTGGCTTAGCCAAAGAAGGACATCAAGTCCGTCGCTGAAGTAACGCAAGTGTTCGGCACTAGACCGTATTTGTCGCCGGAATTTTTAAACTCCTGAAAATTGAGTACCCAGGTGGATACTTATAGCTTTATTTACTTTAGCTTTTTTTTATCCCTTCAAAAAAACTTTTTCATTGCAATTCTTCAATTTGTGAAGCGACCTCTCCAATTCCTATCCCTTTGGTAGTTTTCTTCTATAGTAAGTGTATTATAAACATTCTCATCAAAAGTAGCCTTTTATATGTGACAACGAAATCTATTTTTTTTTTTTTTTTTTTTTATTACTTTATGGCAGAAACAGTAGAAGAACAAGAAAAAGAATCAAATTTGCTAAATTTGGATCGCACATCAGTTGACTGCTCGATTCCCTACAAATGCTACCACGAAAAGCATACCGTTTACGTTAAAACAAAGGGGTAAAGTGGAGTAAAGTGGACAAAATAACAATAATTACTTGTAAAAACAATTCCGATATTTGAAAATGTCTACAAACATCTAATACTTAAGGCATTAAATTAAACTACATAGCAACAGGCGTTACAACAATAGTAATAAAAAAGTTGAATATGATGATCACTTCACCGATAGCTTTGATTAATTATGGCTCCATTATTTATGTATCCATATGCTTAGAAGAGCAGTCTCTCATATTATAAATAATTGTAAAAACTTGTTCTTACCCCAAACTAGCTTCTAGCTTAGTTAACAAAAAAAAATCTTTCAATATTATTAGTTTTTAACTCTCACAGATTTTAGTAACAATCTGTAGGACATCAATATTTCATCAATTTCAACAATTTTTTATTACATATCACACATTTGCGTTTATTTGCTCTTATGGCCTTGCTTTCCAAAGTTCAAATATAAAAATATTTTATCTTTAAAAAGCATTAGAATTCGTTAGAATTTATATATGAAATCGAAAATATTTATGACTTTGTACTTTTATCAAATAAAATGGCATTAAACGATCGCCCATATTAAATGTATACGTAACCTCAATATCACTAGACGGTCACCCGTATCAAATGTACACATAATGTCAATATTATTAGCCGTGAACTTAAAATCAAATATATTCAAATTTTCCTAAATAAGCTTTGGATTGGAGGATTTCGGTATAGGAGCCGTACCCTATGTCTACCAAATAACGTAAAATAATACAAAACCCGGAGTCTCTTTTGATATTTCTCAGATAAATTTTGAGTTTTAGATGAAAAATAAAATTCGATTGTCTTTTCCGTCAAGTTTAGACGGCCCCAATAGAGAATAAGCTGTCACAACTAGATATCACAGAAAGCAGTCAATTTACGTTGATTTTTAAGCCCGAAGAACATTCCACTTGATTGGTAATCGGTTTTATACGGCAATTGTTTAAAATTCTTTACAATTGCTCTGTATTAAAATTTGAAACAACAATACTGCATACTAGTCCCGCTATCGTATGATACATTTTGTTAATTGTTTAATATTTTCAACTTTATTTCCTTGTCGAGTAAAAATCGTAAAATATATGTATAAAATTATTATATGTATGTGCAAGTATAATAATGTGTATCTAGATATATACAATGTACGCGTGATTTACAAATTCTCAAATGCAAAATTAAATTTATTCTTTTAAAAAAAAAAAAAAAAAAAAAAAAAAAAGTAACAACAGGTACGAGAATATTAAAACGGAATCTCACTTTTATGCGGAATGCAAAGGAATGCAGTTTGATTTCAAAACAAAATATTGTCAATATATAAACAAAAGAAAAAAAAAAAAAATGTTGCCTAAGTGATGTGTATATTATAAGTATAAATAGTTTTTAAAACTTCTTCCATTTCAGGACGATCTTGAGGATTTTTCGCTATACATTTTAAACTTAATTCTATACTGCGTTTGCATATTTCCTCTTGGCCTGGCAATAACGGCACGCGTTTATCAAGTAACTCTTCCATTTTACAAGATTGACTCATTATATGTTTGGTTAATAACGGTTGAGGGCGATTATTGTCATAAACTCGCATTCCGGTAAATACTTCTAGCAGCACTACTCCGAAGCTATAAGTATCCACTTTCGTACTCAATTTTCTAGAGTTTAAAAATTCCGGCGGCAAATATGGTCTTGTACCGAACACTTGCGTTACTTCAACGACGGACTTGATATCATTTGGTCCTTCTCTGGCTAAACCAAAATCTCCAATTTTTGGTTGCAAACATTGATCAAGTAAAACATTGGCCGGTTTAATATCTCCGTGTATTAAAGGCTTGTTGCGGAATGTATGCAAGAAATTAATACCACTGCAATGAAATTAAGAATTAGACTATGATACTTGAAAGGGCAGTGCGTGAGTGTTTAATAGATTTTTTCTTTGCTTTTTTTTTCTCTGTTTTTTTTTTTTTTGTTTGCATTTTACCGTGCTGATCCCAAGCAAATGGCAATACGTTGTTCCCATGTAAGTGGTGAGATTGATGTTAGATTTTTTGGATTTAAACGTTGCTCTAAAGAACCACCTTTCATTAATTGATAAACTAAGCACGGTTTCTCGCCTTTGATACTAAATCCATATAAGGGCAAAATGTTGTCGTGACGACACGCATTTAAATATTTCAATTCATTAAGACTTTGTTGTATTTGTATTTTAATATTTTCACGACCATCTGCACCGCAATAATGTATTTGTTTAATTGCCACTTCTGTATGTTTCCAATAACCACGAAATACAGTTCCAAAACCACCTTTACCTAAAATGCATCTTTTATCCCAATTATTGGTGGCGATACCAAGTTCACTATAATTAATTTCCAATAGACAACTAGCATATTTTTGGACACTGGAATCATTTATTAATGAATATTCGTTTTGATTTGAATGCAATTGTGAACGACTCCGCCAATTGTTATTATCTGTTGTGGTATTTGAGTTACTAACACCAGAAGTGGTGCTATCCTGTTTCTCTGATATTTGATGATCATTATGATGTGAATGTGTGTTCTCCATAATTTTACTGAAAGCTGGTGTACTTGGCGGTATACGCATCTGATGTTTTCGGCTAACAAGTTGTCTAAGAATACGCATAGCTGGGAAAAGTTTTAATCTATCATTTTGCGAAAAAAAAAAAAAAAAAAAAAAATCTAATTATTTGTTTTTAGTTTTTCATATTAAACATTTCTTAACACCTATGTAAAAGAATAAAAAGTTCAGTAACCGAATGATCGTAGTTATGACCCCAAATTAATAATAATGCATTGCTTGGCGAATCTCCATTTAACTGTTTACTTTTAATAGACTTCAAAAAATGTAAAAAACAAATAAAAA
>KK351305.1:113909-127270 GCA_000671755.1 Glossina brevipalpis | reverse complement strand
CCGCCTCAAACCACCAAGCTCCTTCGAACTTCTTCCTAACTTTTCTATCTTCCTATTTCTACTTCTTCCTGACTCTTCTATCCGCCTCTTCCCACTTCTTCTCGACTCTCACCGTGTTCATACACATATAGGGGGCAAATATCCCTCGGAAGAGGGAAACAACAAGATATGAATCGATACCCTTTTGTCTGTCTTGTCTGTTTTTCTGCGTACAGTAAATATTTATTCGATATGTAAAAATTTAGTAAAAAAAAACATCTAAACTCATTGTGACCAGGGCACGCGAGCAGTACAATATAAATTGAAAACACATCTGGTTTCTGGGAATTTTTTTATTCATCTCTTGTCAACTACAACATATACAACAACAACAATTTCCAAGTAATTCTATGATTGATCGCATAGTATTTGTATAGAAATGGAAAAAATCAGCCACACTCACCCGATATTGTAGATAGAGTATATAAAACTATTAATTTCTTCTTCTTTTTTCGATCTTCTTTTTAATAAATAAATAAAAGTATCGGGTATAAAAGATTCGATTATAGCGGAATATAAATTTCTTATTTGTTTTATATTAGATAAAAAAGACACAAATATTTTACTGCAAATGCCTTCGAACAATGTATTTTACGAGAAGATTGCCAATGTCTGCTCTAGAGTATCTATAAGATTGCAATTTGTGCTTGTGACGTACAATTGCCAGTGAACGTTTGTTGTTGTGTTCAATTTGTCTCACATATATGTTGCTATTCTTCATGTTGTTTTTATTATAAAAATCTCTAATAAACTCTCTGATGATAAATTTAACTAATAGAGTGAGAAAAAATCTCACTTATTCGCTGGCGATGTAAGGTGAACGAAGTCTGAATGTTAATACTTTGTAACTTATTGAAGCATACTATCGATCATTCCTAAATTCTAAAGGCAGTAAATAAAAAAGAGGGAGAGCGTCACTTAGCAATACAATTCGAGTAAATAAGATTAGTCTATAAATGTGAAATATTGTAATTCCTTTACAATCATAGTTACTTTTTTCAGATTATTTTAAAATAAAATGAGTTTGCTAATACATCACTTTATTATAGAAAATTATTTAAATGAAAAGTGACTTGAAGGAACTACAATAGCGAGGACTGTATAGAACGGATTTCAATCAAAATGAAAATGCTTTTTTTGTTCAAGTATCAAGTATTATTATATATTAATAATAAACGATCTCTGTTATTTCATTATTATTAATTACCTTGACCTATGGGTTTCCATTCATTACCATTGAGGCATCTTTTCAAAATTATTATTATTTAATTTACGATTTGCGATTTGCGATTCATCTTAAACTCTACTATAACGAATCTCTTGACTAACTTCGCTATGGTATTATTGTCTATTTGTGATTTATAACATTACAGTTCTCTTTAACATTTATGAATGAATATCGCGTACTGCGTGCCTATCATGCTAGGGCATAGTCAAATAGTTAAAAAGTTCGATTTCAATTTTGTCAGCATATCTAAAGTCACAATTCTTAGTGCGATAAATCATACTTTCATTAAAATTGATGCGTTGTAATGAGTGCTCGATCGATAAAGGTCGGTATAACTCTTATCAGTTAGATCCACACATGTTAAGTTGCTGTCGATCCCTATCTCTTTCTCTTTTCACAAGTCTTTCTGATCAATACAGTATACAGTTGTATAAGGGATATCTCATAAGCGGTTGGTCATATTAAAAAGATAAAATAACGACAACTAATGTAATAAGTAAAAAAATTACATTCGACTGTGACATATGTTTTACAATCGTCATTTTTGTCTTAAAAAAGCTCATATAAAACTGGATTCTTATAGGCGGACATGGCAGATTTTTTTTAGTCTGATGGAATACTGTGGATACTTTTATTGTGTAGTGAGCAAAGTGAGCAAAGTGCTCAGAAAGCATAACTGTTTTCAGTTTATGTTTTCCTGCAGACGTGTCTTTTGATCGATTTGGCCTTTTTCAAATACTAACTTGCGTGCACGAACTTTCAATTTCTTTGCGAATTTTGAAGTCGATATTTTTATTTTTGCGCCCAGGAGAATGTTTACCACAGACGTGACAGATGAACAGGCGGATAGACGGAGAAAAGAGCATGCTTAACTCGAGTCTGATGATACTGTTTAGGAATATATATTTATATATATATATACATATTTTGTAGGGTCTCTGAGGCTTTCTTCTGGGTATTAGAAACGAAATGACAAAATTAATAATTCCCCGCCTAACCCACTGTCCCATAACTTCTCCTCTTCTCTCCCCATTCCTCCTATCTCTTGCCTCCCCCTTACTTCTCCTCTCCTCTCTTTCCCCTCCCCACTCCTGCCTCCTTCCCTCTTCACTCTCCTCTCTTCCTCTTCACCTCTTCTGCCTCCACCCCTCTCCATTCTCCTCCTCTCTCCGCTCTCCTCCTCTCTCCGCTCTCCTCCTCCCTCCGCTCTCCTCCTCTCTCCGCTCTCCCGTCTCTGCCCTACAACTTAATCCCCTCTCCCCTCTCCTTCCCTTGCACTCGCTCTCCTCCTCCTCTCTCCACCCCTCTGCCCTCTCTTCCGCCTCCTCTTTTCTTTCCTTTTATGAAAATTTGAAAGCAAAATTCCGTTCTCGTATAGAAAATTCGAGACTTGTAATCGCTTTATATTAGGGTTTCATCATGTCAACATTTATAGCTTTAATTCAGATTAAAAGGAATTATTATTTCGTATACTAAGTTTCTAATTAACTCCTTAGGTTAGAAGCAGACACGATCATTGATCTTTTTAAGAAAGAAACCAACGATTTTTCAATGCAAACACCTGCAAATGATATCTGCAGCGTTGAGTCGATCTTTTTATTTTTATTTTTCTTTTTCTTTTTGGTTACAATGGTGTCTTACAACGTGTTTGCTGTTGCTTTCAGACATGGCCTGTGAATAATATAGTGTTTTGCTTATGAATTTCTTAAGCCGGTTTTTTTTACGATCAACCAATATAGGCAGACACACACAACGCAATCAGTTTGAGTTACTCTTGCATAAAAATAGGTCAATATATATAAAGCCAAGTTCAAGGCGATAGCAGTTTCAGTTACCAGAAATTACTAACAGTGTTAACATAAAGTAAAAAAGAAAAAACAAAAAAAAAAAAAAAAAACAAAATTATTAAAAGAAATTAAAAGAAATTAACAATATAGTTCGGAGTTTTTCTCGTTCGGTTAAAATTAAAAACAAAAAAAACAAAAAAAAAAAACCCCAAAAAAGCTGAACCTTAAAAAAGTATTATATATTTGAAATAAAAATAAATAATTTTTTTTTTTTGGTGCAATTGCATTTTTCCTCCAGAAAAGAGTCCCTATATAGTAATCGTTGAACAAAAAAAAAAAAAACAAAAAACAAAAAATCAAAAAATATTAAAGAACCTCAGAAACTAATCGGTTGTTTTTTTTTGAAAAGATTTACTCGTTTTGTTTATTATTTATAAAAAAAAAAACAAAAGAAAAAAAAACAGGTAAGTTTATAAAAAAAAAAAAATAAAAAAGAAAAGAAAACAATTAAAACCTCTCTGATAGCTAAGTGGTTAAAAGAGAAAGTTTTCAGTTTTCAGTTTTTTTTTTTTTTTTTCTTTAATAAAGTCTTGTGATGTTTTTTCAATTTTTATTTTTTATGTTCGCCATGTATTATATTTGTTTTGTTGAGTGTGAAATTCCATTCATCAGGTAGTTAAAGAAAATTTCACTAAGTATGTATACAAAAAAAAAAAAAAAAAAAAAAAAAAAAAAAAAAAAAAAAAAAAAAAAGTTTAAGTTATTTACCTCATGTCACTCCAATTTTAACTTTTATATTTATGCCATAGAAAATTATTTAATTTCTTTTTAAGCTCTCTTAAAGACGCTAAATTTTCTGATTAATTTATTATGATTATTATTAAATAAAAAATTGATTTTATTAAATTTGTGGTGATTGATTATTCGAGTTCGATTAATTTTCTAGCTAAATATATATATATATATATCGATCTTTATATGGGATAATTTGTTTTTAAAATTTTTAAAGAGAACCTAAAAAGAGTCTTAATCGAGTCTTGATATGATTGATATTAGAATTGTAAAGACTTGACATAGAAATTTTTTTTTTTTTTTGTAAGTTTTCCCTTTTATTTAGTAAATCGTATTTCTCGATAATAATTTCGAATATCTTTTATAGTTATTTAAGAGTATTTCCCTAAGAAGTGTTATATTCATAAAATCTGTCCATAGAGGCATTTCAAGGTAACTAATAGATTGAAATTCAATTGATCGATATGGATCACATATTCGTTACATATTCGTTCCGCGAGATCCATACTAGAATAGTAACTGAGTTAAAATAGAAGTGAAAAAAAAAAAAAAACAATTTGAGAAAAAATGATTTTTTTAGATAAAAATAATTTTTTTTTTTTTTCAACATAGTCTTTCCTTAACTCGTTACTCGATATGTTATTTAAAGCGAAAACTGTCAAGCCATATTAATGATATAACTGAATATAATTTTATTATTTGTTGGGTGGACGGAGACGAATACGTCTAGACGATGAATTCCGTATTTGATATTCATCAAGAATATATATAATTTATGGGACTTCTTTTGAAGCTTCACTTTTTTACAAAAGTTACAAAAGTTCTTCAAAAAAGAAAAAAAAAAATTTAATTTTAATATTCCTTTGTACATGTTAGGCGTGGCCGATCTTTTCTATTTTGGTACAGACAGTTTATGATTGATGAATAAAAAAATTTTATATTTTTTTCGGTATTCTGTGAATTTACTTTATCCTATAGACGTGTCCTTTGATCAATTTTGTGCATTTGTCAATGCTAGCTGCTGCGTGCAAAAACTTCTCATGTTTCAGTCATTTGGAAACGATATCTCTTCATTTTTGTGGTCAGGGGAATTTTTAAGGCAGACATTACACAGGCGGACCGACAGACAGATATATATAGATGGACAGGCTTAAATCGATTCTAAATTCAATGCTAATCAAGAATATATTTACACTTCAGAGAGTTGGCGAAGCTCACTTTTGGATGCTGTAAACAAATTGATAAAACGAATATAGCCTCAACTTTTGTTGAAGGGCGTAATACATAATTCAAGCTTGGTAAATTTGGTGAATAGAGCACGGGAAATGGACTAATATTGGAAATTGAATTTTTTTTTGTTAGTCGGGTTATCGCATTTTTGTTGTTTTTTAATATGACAATTGGAAAAAGAGGTTGGGGGTGGGGGGGAGGGCGGGAGAGAGTGGAAAGGGGAACATAGTGTTGGTTAAAGAGAAAGGGAGAAGGAGAAAGAGATAGCAATAGGAAGTGAGCTCAGTCTAGTAGATATTTATCCGAACGGTAAGTGTTGTGCTTTTACCGACTGAACATTTAGTACAGCTACGACCAAATATGGTCTACCGAACACTGATATGTGAAGTTGCAAATCCCGCGACTTGGTATACGTAATCCCTATCCAGAAGAGATGTATGAATTGATCCATTGTTTGAATGAATTTATAGTTACTCTCACGTTAAATGTGGCTACATTTTCTCTTATTTTCACCATTCGTAAGCTTGGACCGTACTCGTTATGACTGGTAATCGGAACCCCAATCTATCTAGAAGAGATGTGTGAACTGATCGATTGTTTTAA
Organism: Glossina brevipalpis; assembly: GCA_000671755.1. Classification (NCBI taxonomy): domain Eukaryota; kingdom Metazoa; phylum Arthropoda; class Insecta; order Diptera; family Glossinidae; genus Glossina; species Glossina brevipalpis. Next base: position 121,591 of record KK351305.1, on the reverse strand, counting down.
TGAAGTTATATTTATTCTTTCGTTAAATGCGGTTACGCTTGTTCTTATTTCCATCATTCATATGCGGTAATAAGCTTGGACCGTACTCGTTATGACTGGTAATCGGAACCCCTATCTATCTAGAAGAGATGTGTGAACTGATCGATTGTTTTAATGAAGTTACAGTTACTCTTTCGTTAAATGCGGTTACGCTTGTTCTTATTTCCATTATTCATATGTTGTAATAAGCTTGGACCGTACTCGTCATGAACGTTAGTCAGGAACCCCTATGTATCTAGAAAAGATGTGTGAACTGATCGATTGTTTTAATTAAGTGATAGTTAATCTCTCCTTAAATGCGGCTACGTTTTCTCTTATATTCATCATTCTTACGCGGTAATAAGATTGAACCGTATTCGCCGTGGGAAAGTTTTTATAGCAATTAAATGAAAATTCCTCCAAGTACTTCAAAAGAAAACTGACACCATAATCTGCTTAAGAACATAAAGAATTCACTGTAATTAATTTTGCTCTTTCAAATTTGTGAGTCTGAGTTTGTATCAAGTCTATGTAGTGACGACTCGATTGATGAATGGAGGAGAAAGCTCTGCTTTATTTCTGTCAATGATATTAAAGACATACAGACAGGAGACAATTAGACGCATAGAAAGGTGAACAAAAAAACAAAAAAAAAAAAAAAAAACTGGTAAATGGTAGATAGTAGATGGCTAAGCTTCTAATGTGAAATCATTTTTCTACATAGATTGGTACGATAGATTTGTGAGTAAATAGGGAGATAGGCGGATAAACAGAAAATTGAAGAAATGGACAGAAAAGAAGGTAGAAATCTGTAGTTAATTTATATGATTTAAATCTGTGGAGATTTCACGTAATCACGTATTCGTGTCTTCCATATCTTTTAACTTAAGATATGTGACTAAGAATGTGGCTAAGAATACAATTATTGTAAATCTTCGATAGCAAACTCTGAAAACGTACTTGTGAAAGTCATGAATTGCTTTAGTGTTTTCAATTCAGTTTTTAGTCTGAATGATAACAGTAAAGAAATCGTATTCGAATCTTTGAATGCATTTAATCGTTAATCGTTTATCAAAATCGAAAGTATTTCACAATTGAGCCTTCCAGTCTTTATAAAGTCAAGCAAATTTTGCTTCAAATACTATTGCATCTATTCTCTCGAACAGTCGGGACTGGCATAGAACGAAACGAAAGAAACAATAAAATCCAAAATTTTAAAGTTTACATTAGTCAAAATATTTAATCTCATCCTCTCGCAAAAGTGAAAAGTGAAGAGAAACTTGAAATCGGGCTATTAAGACGTGATATGAAAGGCGAATAGGGATGCGACGTTAAAGAGGAGCGCGAAAGAAAATTCTTTATATTTTTGATGATATTATTCAAAAGATTTGGACATACACTGTGTACACAGGGACTTTACTGGTCCCCCTTTCGTATTGTAGTTTTGACTACAATATAACTATCCTACAATCGAGTCGAGGTCGTATGGTACCTGCAAGCTCGACCGGATGCTTAAAATATAGATTTTTAATTTTCATTTACTTTTGATCTCCATATCTGGTAGCAGGGGTATCAAGAGCCGTCGAAATACTCATTTTCACTTACTTCGGCCTGACAACGGGAACGGCCCATTGCGGGTGTTTCGTGATGGTTGTGGTTAGGCCAAATCGCGGGAAGGGTCAACTTGCTGGTTCGAATGTGGAGTTGCATTGCAACCGGGTGCTTGAACCGTAGCAAGGCATAAGTTTTAGATAGGCCTCACTCTCACCAGGGGAAGGGTACACGTCCCATAGCGTGTCTCCATCTGGCACTTCGGAGTGTTGAGTGTGCGTTTTCTCACTTTTGCCGTTTGCCATCGGGCACCGTGGAATTAAGTGTCCACGGTAGGAACCCACGTTAAATCACCAGAGACATCTGTAGAGGCTTCATAACTTAAACGTATTCTTGATGATTCCGTACAGAATTCCCTTCATCTTGTCGAAAAGTTGGATTTTGAACGAATTGAGAAAAAAAAAAAAAAAAGAGAAAATATTTAAACCAAAATTATAAAGACTTAAATTTAGAGAAGCCGTCTCAAGCTATCATGAAAATATGAGATAAGTTGGCGTTGGAATTTTCAAAACGAAAAAGAAAAAAATGAAAGGGAAAACCAAATCAGACAACTCTACATATGACTCTACATATGCATAGAGGTGGGCTTTTAATTCTTCCGAAAGCAAACATGAAATAAAACACACTTTTCACTGAGATTTGGATTAAATTTGTTTTTCAATATATTACTTGAATCTTGTCATTATTTGTGTAAAGTGAAGACGGGACATCTTATAGGACTATAGAATCCTTTAAAAGAACTATATAGTCGAGAGCTGCCTTTTAATTCTTTGAACGAATAGTTTTCCTTTAATGAACGCGCATAATTACAATTAAGTTAAGTGATTCCGAAAGTAAACATGAAATAAAACACATTCTCACTTTTGATTTTCTTGAGATTTGGATCAATTTTTTTTAAATTTGAATATATTGCTTAAATCTTGCTATTATTTGTGGAATAAAACATCATCATTCATATAATCTTCTATAATCTGCTTGCAAAGCATAAAACATAGTTATTACTAGAATTAGGATATTTTTTTTTTTTTGGTAGTAAGTGGTTTACTATTTTAACGCATTTACAACGGTTATTAACTGATCCTTTGTGTAAAATGGCAAACACTCTACTCTAAATATATGATGCCCTGGATGATGATTGTTTTTTTTTGTTTAATTTATGTTACTGAAATACTTATTAATGAATTCGGACCATGAAATGGATAGATCTGCATATTAGTTGTTGTTGTTGTTGTTGTTGTTGTTGTTGTTGTTGTTAGCATTCCTAATTAATCGTTTTGTTGGATTTTACAAGCATTTTATAATGCTTTATATCCCTCTAATCGTCCTAAATGATAATGTGATTCGGCTCTACTATCAATGATTTACTTAGCTTGCATCATAGTTCGCCCCCCCTTTTTTTTCCATTTTCCATTATTTCCATTTCCATTGTATATAGTGGTTTCTTTTCTTTTTCTTTTTCTTTTTCGTTTTTTTTTTTTGTGCTATTTTTTGTTTTTTTTTTGTTTTATAGAAATCGACCTCAAAAAGACTTTTTTGTTGTTTCTTAGACGACTTCACCGAAATAATATAGAATGTTGTATAAAATCTTGCAACGAATCTTTCTAAACGAATCTTTTTTTTTTTTTTTTATTTTTTGTGAAAGAGAAAAGCCAACCATTTTCATTCTCCTTAACTTTCGTAAAAAAAATTGAGATCAAATTCTTGTTACATATATATATATTGTGTCCTCCTGTGTTTCTTCGATAACAGTAAATATGTTTGACAATTCACAATTAAGCAGAATGTCGAGCGTCCCAATTCATCCATTTATATTGAATTATATGTCTTATGATTATTAAAGCGATATTAATGTTATCTCGTATGTTTGTTTTATTGAAACCGCTAACAATTAACGCGCAGATTCATATGATATATATTCAAAGAGATTATGATTATTTTTATATGTTCCGCTACAGTCAGTACACCTTTAATAGAAAGTCACATTAATTCATTAAAATATATTGAACTTCAAGTTATATTTAATCATGTTTTTATTTTCATTCATAAAAATCATTATTTTTTCATTTAAAACATATGTATAAACATTTCATTATTATATATATATATATATATATATATATATATATATATATATATAATATATCTTCATGTTTCCCTTTTACAGTTACATGCTATTACATGTGAGGGTGAAAGTTATTTCTAAATTGGTTGAATTATTTTTAGTTAACAAGTATTTTAATTCAATTATTTATGTGTACGTTCGATGTCAGCAATAGCTTGAATTAATTAATGAATGAATCAATCAATGAAGCAGTGAATAGGAAAAATTATTATCGATTCATGTCTAGCGGAAATGATTTAGTCACACACACACACACACACAAGACTGTCGTATGTCTATTATTCATTATTTTGCTAAAATTATAATTAAAGTTAATTAATTAAATGAATTTCATGTAGAAGAAATATTTGATCTCAAATTCTAATTTAAAAAAAAAAAAAAAAAAAAAAAAAAAAAAAAAAAGTCTGGCAAAGTCGACCTTTCAATAATGACCTAGACTACACTTAGTTTAATAGAATTCTGCATTTTCTGTTTTAGTGAAAAAAATACTACAAATTATACCTTTTTTTTTTTCCCCCCATATAAAGGAAAAGCTTTTCATGCGAGCCTTTAGAAGGGAAGGGAAGGGAAGAAGGTCTAAAGAGTGAACTCTGATTTATTTAGGAAATTTTAGTTTTTCTTTCAAAGATCTTGTTCTTCTTCTTTTTCTATTTTTCCCGTCATAAAAAATGGATATTGTTACCGTATAAAACCATAATTTTCATGAGATTCTCTCCTAAGTAGTGATGTCTACAAAATTCATTGATATTTGATTCCATTTTTTATAAAACATTACTATTATACTGCTCAATTTTTTTACCATAAAATATTAAAATTTTGATCTTTTTGTTATATAAATAAAGATTTCATTTTGATAAGAATACTTAGATAAGATGAAGTCCAAATAATATATCGACCTAATTCGAATCAAGTACAATTAATTTTCATTATAATATATTATTATATTTTTATTATTTCATTATAATATATATTATAATATATATTATAAAATTGATATTTGTTTTTTTAATGGTAAAAAAAAAACGAAGAAGATCTTACTTTTTCATAAGAAGAAGATTTATTATGTCTGGAAGATTGTTCAAGAAATGATTCACATTCATTAATGTTAATGCTAATTGCTAACGATTTTGATCAAATAACATCTGAATTGTTTTTGTATTTTATTAGTGCAAATGATTCCCTTATTATAATAATAGTAGAAATAGACATAAAAATTAATTATAACAGTTATGGATCAAGTAGTTCTATATTTTTTAGATCTCAACACATTTTAGAAGCATTTTTTTTTATGAAAACTAAGCCTTTATATACCTTTATATGATATGATCTTTAATATTTTAATAGTTAAAATTATTTTAGAATAATAATTTGACATAAAATTTGAATGTATCGGATTTGGATTAGATAAGTGCTATTACTTGAACTTGGATATACAAAAGAGTTCTTATAGTAAAATAACTTTTTATATGAAAACAAAAAAAAGGAAGTTTTTAATCATTTAAAGCAGAAAAGCAGAGTTGAAGTATAAGAAGAAGATTAGTTTAGGATATTTAACGTTCGGTCTTATCCCATTATAAGGGGTTTTTTTATTTATCTTTTTTTTTTCTTTTTTTTTAAATATTTGGTACACAAGTGTCCGATTATTATTTTAATCCACTAACACAACTCATGTATAACCAGTTCTTTCAATATTCATTTCTAGTTCTTTTGCTTTTTTTTTTTTCTTTCTTTTTCATTAATATCGAAAATGTTCATCATATTTTCCTATTTAACTGTAAAATCTATATTCCTTGCAAAAATTTTTTTTTTCAATTTTGAAAGCATTATCATTGGATAACATTTAGTTATTATTATTTAAAAAAAAAAAAAAAAAAAAAAAAAAAAAAAAAAAAAAAAAAAAAAAAAAAAAAAAAAAAAAAAAAAAAAAGAGAAAAATCAAGTACTTTCTAAATTTACATTTTTATGATAATTAAACTAACACGACGACATACGATAAGCATTCCAAAACCCAAGAACGTTCATAAAAACATTGTTGGAAAAAAAATTGTGTCACTTTTATTATAATAAATATAATAAAACACAAACGAAACACAAACAACAACACAGTAGCTGGGTAGTAAGGGAAACACGTTTGGTCAGTTTAAAGAACCGCAATATAAATATATTTTTCTATATAATTTCTATGTTTGTATATACGTTTGTCTATATCTATATATACATGCATACATGCAATAACGATAATAACAATAATGATGGTTCTATTTTGTTTGGCTAGCAAAGCTAGCAAATGAACGATGTCCGAAGCCTATAATTCAAAGCTGAAAGCATACAGAGGTTCGTCAGTTAGTTGATGCACATATGTGTAGTATATTGATCGTAAGAAACTATAATATAAAAAATTAAATTTCCGCTAAATACAGTTATGATGGAATTAAAAAAAAAAAAAAAAAAAAAAAAAAAAGAACATATATAGAAAAAATAAAACATAAAAGAGAAAGAAACATTAATTTTGTAGTTCGAAGTGAACCTGTGACACCGTTCATAACTTAATTTAAGAAAAAAAAAGAAAAAAAAAAGCAAAAAAAAAAAAAAGAATATCCGGAAACGTAATTAACTGTATTGTTAAGAAGTCTCATTAGCAAATCAGCATATGTGGGTTCAAATCCCATTGTGTTAGAGTTCATAAAAAAATACTAACAAAAACATACACATTACACATATGGCCTAAGTAGTCCGTACATTTGTTTACATATATATATATATAAAGATCAATAAATAAATAATAATGTTTCCGACTTAATTTATTTCTTATCCACTTTTTGAATTCATCTCCTTATATAACGTCTCCGTCTCCGTCTCCGTCTTCAATTCTTCTTTATCCGTTTTGTGGATTTATTCTTTATATAACTTCTTTGTCCTAAATTCTTCCTTATTCACTTTATGGATTTCATCCTTACATAAAGTCCCCAAATTTAATTTATTTCTTATCCACTTTTTTGGATTTATTTCTTACATAAAGTTTTGCTCTTCAATTCTTTCTTATGCACTTTATGGATTTTATCCTTACATAAATTTCTCGACTTAATTTATTTCTTATCCACATTTTTTTTGAGTTTTTTTCCTTATATAAAATCTTCCTCTTTTACTCTCTTCCTTATCCTTTTTGTTCATATCTTCCTTTATATAATGTCTTCGTTTTAATTTCTTTCTTATCCTTTATAAGTTGTTTACTTATAGAACGTCTCCATTTTAAATTCTTCCTTATCCGGTTTGTGGATTTATTCCTTTCTCGTCTTTATCCTTTATCCGCAACCGCAGTCGACATGCTAAGAAGTAGCACTAATAAGTCAGCATTCGTGGGTTTCAATTCCATTGCATTAGATTTGATAAAAATATCAATAATCAAGGCACATATGATCTAAGTTCCCCGGTGCCTTTAATCATATATTATGAATTTGTTTACATATTTATATGAATTGTTATATATATATATATATGAAATTAAAAATATATAAATAAAAAATAAAAAAAAAGTGAAGTCTATCGAAATTACTTTCCTTGGGTGACTTGACTCTCGATGTATATAATAGAAAGACTAAGGAGAGATCACGAATTCATAGCGTTTACGCTTAAAATCGCCATCTATAGCTTTTATATCAGCTACGACTGACTATAGTATATATGCGAGTACAAATATATTCGCTTTAGTTAAGTTATTCTTCATAATAACGGTGCATAATAATATTGATAATACAATCAAATCGATCAAGGGTTGCTTTAATTTCGTTTCGTTATTTCCGATAGTAAAAATATATTCTATATGATACAATACTTCATACTCTTATAGACTCTACATATTATATATATATTAGTTTGGCGAAAAAAAAATCCATTATTTTTATATGAACTTCAGGACTTTATTTAACATGCT
>KK351305.1:85940-99364 GCA_000671755.1 Glossina brevipalpis | reverse complement strand
AAAAGTGCTTTTTGTCTGCATACTTTGACAATAAAAAAAATATTTTATTTATAAAGTTTTTGTATGAAAAAGTTTTTTTTTGTACTCAAAAAGTAGCGTATCAGTAAACCTTTGTAAGAAGAAGTATAAATTCGATACCTTTTTTTTAGGTTTTTTTTTTTTTTTTTTTTGTTTTTTTTTTTTTTTTTTTTGTTTTTAAAATCTTATCTCACTACATTAAGTTTCAGAAAGTCTCTCTAGTACCATTTTCGATGTCTTCTCGAAGTATTTCTAGTGTTACGCTCAAAATAATGATTTAGTAATGTTGCCCTTTAAACACTATTCTCTTCTTTTTTTACTCAATTTTCAATTCTTTGCTTCAATTTATTTCGTTATTATCATTCGAAATTTATAAATAAATTTTCTAAAAATTTTCCATAGAAAAAATTGCTTATGATGCTTATTAGTTCGCTAAAAACGAGATTGAGCATTGGAAACAGTTTTTAATTATTACATTACATTACATTATAGAGAATATCATAAACACAAAAATTACATACAGATGCATTTAATTTGAAAATTCTCATTTTCTTCTTCTTAATTTTTGATCAATAGAGTTATCTAATCCAATCAGGCGTTACGTTCGATAAGAGAGTATAAATTTATTTTAAAACAAATAAGAAAATCATATTCGACTGTGTTAGATCTTTAATACCAATCAATGTTATCTCAAAAAAAAAAAAAGGAGGGAATTCTAAATTTTAATAAATGGGCGTGTCAGATTTTTTTTTTTTGTATTTTTATGAAATAACGTGGAATACAGCCAACCCCGGGAATATCGTGGAAAAGGGACGGAACAATACAAAGAAAATAGATGTGCTTTCAACCTATACTGTTGGCGTGACCTGTAATCGATTTGGTCCATTTTCAATAGCAACCTAGATATTAAAGAATTCAATCAAAAAAAATGTTTCTGCTAAATTTGAAGTCGATATCTTTAATTTTATGCCATTACAAACATAAGCAAATAGATAGATGAACAAAAGGATCGACGGATACGTTTTGGGTGGATACCGAATTTCGTACTGATCCAAGAATACATTTTTAATTTATATTTTAATGTAGTTCCAGAGGCATCTTTCTTAATATTACAAATATTTTCACAAAAAAAATTAAATTTCAATATTCTATTAAAATGAATGGGCGTGATCGATCCTTTCCATTTTTATAAAGAGCTTAGGGGTTTAGCTAGGGCAATATTTTTTAGAAATTTTTACAAAACTATCTGCTATTCTTATTCTTTTTTTTTTTGCTTCCAAAAGCAAAGATGTTCTCAGTCTACGTCGTACTGAGGACGTATCGTTTGACCGATTTGGCCCATTTTCAATACCAACCTGCGTGTAGGAACTTCCAATGTTACTGCCAAATGTGAAGCCATTATCTGCATTTTTGCGGACAGGATAATGTTTACCACGGACCTTGCACAGACGTACAGACGGACGGACGGACGGGTCAGACGGATATACTTAAATCGATTCTAAATTTGATGCTGATCAAGAATATATATATTTTGGAGGCGAGGGGCTGGGCGGGGGGGAGGAGGGGGGTGGGGGAGTTCAACTTTTCATTTTCAATAAATCTTTTTAACAAACAACAGAACAAAAGGAATATACCTACTGACGGATAGGTGAGACAACGCGATAGTAATGGAAATAGCAATGGGAATTTAAAAGAAAAAATTGAAATAAAATCATGCAATGATGGTAAAGCTTGTATTGTTCGTGTTAGTTAATATGAATTCATGTTCGTTTTTAAACGGTATTTAGAAAACATGTTAAAAGAAAATTGACACAAAATCCAACAACCAACCGTACACACACATTTATGATTTTATGTTGTAACTGCAAACTGATTTGTTGTTAGTAATTATGAAAAAAGAAAAAAGAAAAACAGAAAAACAGAAAAACAGAAAAAAGAAAGTTTTTAAATAACATGAAATTTTGAAAGAATGATTTCTTGTTATCTGGCGGGATTTGAATATTTTTTCAAAATTTTTCAATTTTTTTTTATTTTACATATTTTCAAAACTGGGTTTCCTAACAATTAGAAAGTAACGAAATTAATTAATATCAAAAGAGATTTATTTAGTTTAGTAGAATCGAAATATCTCGTAATCAAAGTAATTGATTCAGATTGAGATTATGTTCGATCTTAATGTGTTGTTAGAATTATTCAAAATCTTAATACACTATTGATATAATATTATAAGTGATTGATTATCTTGAGCGATGGAAAGAATATCTTCTTAGACGACTACATAAAGATAAGTTGCGTTTGTTTCGTTCGTTATGTATATAGCGCTTAATATATATATTTTTAAGAATTTTTCCAAAAGCCAATACTTCAAATATACATTAAGAATCTTGACAAATAGTTTTCTTAAAACATCCATAAAAACTTAAGTTAAGCATTTAAGATGCTATGATTCCATTCCATGTTACTTGAAATCTATCGGTATCGGGTTTTACGATTTTTAATGTTGAACCTAATGTTTTACTTTGGGTTAACGGTCCTAGTTATCGTATAACTAATTATTAAGGAGTTAAACAAGCACTAAACGAAGAGAATTTTCTTCTTTTTAAAAGTTCTTCGAATTAAAAGTTATTCGATAATTAGTTACTCGTTAATTCAATGTTGAGTATTACGCTCAATATCGAAATTCGTCGTTAATCGGCTCTTATATCAAATCATAAAAATAATAATTCTTAGAATTTCGCTGCTGAATTATACCTTAAAGTAATAATAAGATAAAATAAATATCTTTTTCAAAATAAAGTATTTTTGTAAGTTAATGATAAAAAATTTATGGTTTATTATGATTTTCTTCTCAAAGTTTATTGTGTAATTAATAACACGGTTTTGAGTGTTAGATCGATTTTACATTTCATGTTAATGTATTTTATGGGCTTTACACTGTATTAAGCAAGCATTGCATAATGATAAAATAGATATACGTTGTGCTGATGAGAACTAACATTTCTCAGTTAAGTAAAAAAATTTGCAAACGCGCGAGTTCATTTTATATGGCTTCTCTCAATAAGATAGTCAAAGAAAAGAAGAGAGAAAAAATGAGAAAGGAAAGAAAAAGAAACAAAAAGAAAACGGGAGAGAGTGAGGAAGAGAGTGAGCGTGAGAGTGAGGTAGAGAGTTAGGGAGAGAGTGAGGTAGAGAGTGAGGTAGAGAGTGACGGAGAGAGTGATAAAAATAGGAAGGACAATAGGGTACGCATTTTTCATCTTGTGAGTGAAAGAAAAAGCGAGAGAGAGAGAGAGAGAGAGAGAGAGAGAGAGAGAAAAGAGAAAAGAAGAAAAAAGAAACAAAGAAAGAAGGTGAGAGAGAGAGAGAGAGAGCGAGGAAATAAGGAAGAACAATGTTGCACTCATTTCTCGTCTTCTGAGACAGGGAGATCGAAAACGAAAGAGAGAGAGAGAGAGAAAAAACAGAGAAGTAGACAGCAAAAACAAAGAAAGAACGAGAGATTGCGAGGCGGAAAGCAAAAACCATTTGATACTCATTTCCTGTCTCGTGAGGAAAGGACATCGAGAGCGAGAGAGAAAAAAAGAAAGGAAGGAAAAAGAACGATAGAGGGCGAGAGAGAGAAGAAGAACAATGTGATGCTCATTCTTCGCCTTGTGAGAGAGGGATATCGAGAGCGAGAAAAAGGAGAAAAGAAGTCAAAAAGGAAACAAAGAAAGAACCAAAGAGAGAGCGAGAAAGAGAGAAAGAACAGTGTGGTACTCATTTTTCGTCTTGTCGCCGCCAGAAATTGATGTTCATAAAAGAGATTGACCTTTTCATTGGTTTGATTTTTTTCACACAAAAAAAAAATTAGGATCCTTCTAACAAAAGATGTGATCATGTAATGGGGTGATACAATGTATGGATTAAAATAGAATTCATTAAAATTTTCTTTATCGTTCGCGAAATGAGATGACAATTCCATATTTGTTTCTGGTTAGCGAAATCCACCAGTTAATTTTTGATATTTACTTACGCTATGGCTAAGACGATCTATATATTGCGATGTTTAATGTAATTTTGTGGTCTAAATTGTAAAATTGTGGGCTTATAGTAAGCTAAACTTGCCGATTCATTTTTGCTATTTTCTCACGCTTTTTTTATTATTAAGGCGATATTATGTTGCGAGGTTTAACGTGTAGTCTTAGTGTAAATAAATTGGTTTGTGTCTAAAAAAAAAAAAAAAAAAGAAATGTAGTACACTTCTCTCGTCAGAGTATAAAAACAAGAAAATACTACTCCTTTCTTTCACCTCTCTCTCTCTGCCTATAACTCTTTTTTCTCAAATATAAAAGAAAAAAAATTCTACTTCCTTTTCCTATTCTTCTCTGCCTATAAGCCTTCTCAGTTACATATATAAGAGAAAACTCCTACTTCCTTTTTCCATCACACTCTATCTATAATTCTTTTTGACCATTCTGAGTGGCTGAGCATATATATATATATTAGTTTGGGGAAAAAGAAATCCATTATTTTTATATGAACTTCAGGAGTTTATTTAACATGCTTCGGATTGTCCGATTTGGGTCACATATGCACCGTTTTGTTGTACGATTTGTTGCCATTTTAAAGGTAACTTCAAAATGCCTCTCTCATAGAAGTCCTGGTCTCTATTNCTTGGACCCATAAAACGTATCATTTCTAATGAGGATTTTTGTTTGTTACATTTCTCGGCACATTATTTTCCATTAATTTATTGACGGATTCCTTGCATTTAGATGAACGTGATTATCTATTTTCAATATTTAATCTCATAGCGTATCTAAGCGCTGAAGTATTTAAATGAACATGAAATAGCCAGCGTTCTCAAGGAAGTGCAACAATACTTTAATAAGAGCTTTCACTACAATCGAAGATGGTATCAGAATTAAGCATTGATTGATATAATTCAGATGCTTCCCTTTTGGTAAGAGTGTTTCCTTCTCTAAGATTCCACAAAACATTACGATACTCATTGAGGAAATGTACTTAGCGTTGAAGCAGAAGCAATCTTCTTTGGGTAATCCGATCTCCGTGGATTTCATCTAAAGTTCTTAACTAGTAATTTATCTCTTGGATTAAATTTAATCAGTTATTGCTACAGCAGTTATATAATCCCTTTGCACTAAAGAACCTAGCAAAGAGAAATTTTTATTTTCATAGGACACAAGAGACACTTCTCTCATATGTGTTTACTCTTATAATTCTTATTTTCTGGTAAGCATCTGCTCTTTTATTCCCTTCTCTAAGGTGCCACAAACACTACGATACTCAGTAAGGAAATGTACTTAGCATTGAAGCAGAAGCAATCTTCTTTGAGTAAACCGATCTCTGTGAATTCCTTCCAAATGTCTTACACTTAGAAATTCATCTCTTGGATTAAATTAGTATATGCTAAGAATATTATAAAAAAACCTTACACAGCAAAACATTACAGAAACACACACACACAAACACCTATAACATCAATTTAGATTTCATTCCAATAACTTAAATTAAAAATGCTATGAAATTTTTTCTCATTTCTCTTGAATAACATTTATTAAATGATTTGAAAGCAAAGGATGTGTATATAAGATAAGTAAAAAAAAAAAAAAAAAAAAAATGCGAAATAAACATCCTCATGGCCTATTGACGATACTGCCCCAAACATGATAATTCTTGGCATCTACGCATAGCGGATAAAACATTATCGCTTAATTGTAATTCCTTTCCTTTGAAACATCATTTACTCGTAAATATGTTCGAAATAAAAAATTTCATCTCGAAACTTTTGCGACGTTTACGAAAGCGATCCGGTAATGGTTTAAGTTGCTTTTGAAATATATTGCCACGTGTGGAAAGTTTCATCCTTTTCAAATGCGATTGATTTTGACACTCAGATAAATCATCGATAGAATTTGAAAGGCATCTATCTTTTCAAACTATTCTCACTCATTCTCATTTAGACGATAGTAGCTTAGAGGAAAAATTGTAAGTTTCTATATTGCGATCGTTAAATCAATTTTGTGTAATAACACAACTATGCATATAGTTTCGATTAAAGCTTCTTTTTTGTAATGCAGCCGTCTCATATATAATAAATTTTTTTTTTTTTAAATGTGCTTTCATTTCGTTATCATTATCGCTATTTGNATATATATATATATATATATATATATATATATAGAAAGAAAAAGAAAATGTAAAATACTTTACTGATAACGATGTACTTCATGAGTAAGGACAGATGTATTCAGTTTCCTTCGCAACCAGAAATTGATCTACAAAGAAGTGAGATTAAAAAAAAAAAGAGTTCAATTACGCTGTTTACACACCTTCTTCCTGATACCTAAACGTGAACTCTTTGCCTACATATGAACTCATGCTATAATAGTTAAAATCGAGAAGAAGTTTTCATAATCAATTAATAGAAATCCAAAACGATTGCTAGAGTGAGAACAACTCTTATAGAATACTGTTTGTCTTGACTAACTAGAATTTACTTCATGCTTACCCTATATCTACGTTTACGATCGTCTTTATTATTATATGTTATTTTAGTTAAACATTTAAAGAGTGTGATTTATTTTTATGTAGAATGTAGAATTGTGATATTAAAAGAAATGAAAATCGATTTAATATCAATCATCAATGATTGAACAATGATCTGCGAAATAGCTGCTTTAAGAATGAATGAATGAATGAATCTGTTTTGCTTTTTTAGTGACAGTTTATCGAGCATATAAAGGTATTAAGTAAATAGCTTACACTTACATTTATGCTTACTCATTTCAATTCACCTCAAGCTTTGAAAGTTTAGTGATCTCTACACTTTTTTTTTTTTTTAACGTTTGAAACAGTTAGACAGTTAGTATAGAAATATGAGGAAAGCTTTGCTTTTCAAATTTTAAGCTCAAAATGTTAAAATCCAAGTTTCAAGTAATATAACTTAGTGAAGTAAATAATTATTTTATATTAAATTTAAATTAAATTAAGTTAAATAAACAAGAGAAATATTTTCTTAAAAATTAAAGAATTAAAAAAAAAAAAATTTTTAAAAAAAAAAATTTTTAACAAAAATTTAAAAAAAAAAAAATTTTTAAAATTAAAATTTTTTTTTTTTTTTTTCCCTACATTTCAGTATGTCTTCACAACGTCAATTAAACGGTTGTCTAATATTCATGTTAATGGCCAGTAATTACATCTTACTTACAATTGCTTATCCTCAGAATGAAATTTACTCAAAACGTTTACAATCATCGAATGGCTACAGTAGCAGTAGTAGTAGTAGTAGTAGTAGTATTAGTAGTAGTGGTAATAATAATCAACAATTTTCTCCTATCTATAAACATGATGAGATAAAGGAAACTGGTCGGAAATTGGCTGTTAAACCGAATGCTTCAAAAAAAGTTGCTTTAGATGATATAGATGCAGATCTTGATAGCAATCAAATACAGGAAGCGCCAAATGGTTTCTCATGGTCTAATATGTTATCAACATTTTTGAATATGTTCTTTTCGGGCGGTAATATAGCGCCATCAAAATCGGATGATATTGAAAATTCTGGCGGTTTTGCTGGTTCACCATGGGCTAATGTCATTTCAATGGGTAATTTAATTCTAATTCTCGACTATTTAAGATAAAAGATTATATTTCATATTTTTCATTTTTCATTTTTCATTTTTCATTTTTCATTATTATAATGCAGGATTGAAAATTATTAATGCCTTATTAGGCGGCGGTGCTCCAAGTGATGGTATCGATAAAGTCGATAACGGTGGCTCTCCTATGCAGGTAAATAAGCAAAAAAAAAAAAAAAAAAACTAAATAATATTAAATAATTTTTATTAGAAAATTTTAATTTCTCGTAGATTTCCTTAACTAATGAAAACCATATGTATATATATATATATATATATATAAATTTCATTTGATAACCAACTAATAACTCTAATTTTGATTTTATAAATGCTTTTCTATAAATGAGAACAAATTTCAAATTATTTCAATTAAATTAAAAAAAAATTAATATTCGTATAGGTTTTTCGACTCCTTAGTCATCCATCCTATTGAAAGTCCCTTCCAAGTTGTCTGGAAATGTAATCAAAAGTCGATAAAAAGAAAGTTCTAAGAGAAGAATATAAACATCAGCGTCATTTAAAGTTTATATATATATTTCCCTGAACGTGTCCATTCATTTGCCGTCTCTGTGTTTTTTGAATTTGAATCACGAAATATGGATTGTGTACGATAATGTCAATCGAAAATGATCGTAATGCATGCCTAATGAGTCATCGCAAACCATTTCGCGTGTAATCGTATATCCAACAAAAAAGAAGATTTTGCTATCGATTTGTTGGAATTGGAAACATCCGATATATTTTGAATTGCTTCCAAAGAATGAAATCATTAATTTAAAGGTTTACTGTCGGAAATTGGACAAATTGAAGGCAACGATCAAGGAAAATCGATCAGAATTCGTCAATCGTAAAGGTGTCATTTTCCACTAGGACAATACTAGGCCGCACACACTTCTTTGGCCAATCGGGCAAAAATTGATAAATCTCGGTCGGGAATTTTGATAGTACACTCACCATATATAGTCCTGATCTTGAGTCATCGGATTACCACTTATTTCGATCCCTGGCCAAGACCCTTCGTGGTAAAACTTTTAACAACGAAGACGCTGTAAGATCTTACTTAACTCAGTTTTTGGCCAAAAAGGATCAGACTTTCTGCGCCCATGGAATTTGCAAGTTGTCAGAGAGATAGCAAAAGGTCATCGAACAAAATGAAAAATACGTTATAAATTAAACTTCATTTCAAGTTAAAAAAAAAAAAAACTTTTATTTTATTGAAGAAATCAGCAATTACTTAGTTGCCAACCCAATATTTTGTTTAATATATGAAATTCAGATTTTGCTATTGTTTTGTGAAAATTACAAAAGCGATGGATGTCACTAAAACAACTGTAAGTTGAAAATGAATTTTAGGGTTGCTAGCTAGTTAGTGGCATTTTTTTTNTACGTCTATCTACCTATCTGGCGGGGAGGTCTGTTCAAGATTTTTATTGGTAAGAAATTTGATTTTTTCAATGCCCTAAATTTATTTACAAAATATTTCTTTTTTTTTTTTTTTTTAAATATAATTTATTTGTTAATTTTTAGCCTCTTATGTCTACAATTCTAAAGGGTCTCATTCTGTTAATTCCTGTGGGCGAGCACCAAAGTTCATCTCTATTAGCTTCGTAAGATAAATTCGTTCTATTTGTAAATCTTCTAATGATTTTACCTTATACTTAGCGTGACGTATGCTTGACTCACTATATGTGTTTTAGTTTCTAATTATATTACAACTACGGTTCCACGGTCTTAGGTTTTAGGTACACTACACCGCCAAGTTCCCATCTTAGCTCCCTGTATCTTTTTGTGGATTGTGATTGCAATCTGCATTCAAAACTACCTTAAAAGTATTTTTTGATTGTCTTTTTTTTTTTGTTTTTTTTTTTTTTTTTCACTTTTACCAAAATTCTCTTCTTGCTGCTTTTGTAGGTTTAAAATTGCGATAAATAATTATTAATAAAATTATAAAAAATTTAATTTTTTTTTTTTTATATTTTAGGCGTACGCAGTCTCTTAAGTCGATTTTTTGTGCAGTCCGAAAGAGAAATTGTTCCCTAACAATTATAGTTCAATTAAATAAAAATTTATTTTAAAAGCAAAAATTTTTTCGTCTATTTCTTATATAATTTCATATCATTTTTGTTTTTAATTTTGTTTTTTTTTTTTATAATCTTGCCGCGCCTTTGTATAAGCTGCAACTTGTGCTATGACGTATATTAAGTCTGCGCGCATATTCCCCCAATAAATCATTTTAATTTAGAAAAAAATTTTGTTACATGAAAAATATTCCGTATAGCGGCTGGAATTTTCAATTTTTTCAAAAAAAAAAAATTTTATTTTCTAATATATTGCGCTATCATTGGAGCTAAAGGTGCGAGCAAAATTTCAACATGATATATAAAGTTTTATAAGTTTTCGAACGCGGCCGCCATTTTAAAATTGTCCAAAAATTTGTTTCGTTTGCAAATTTGGGTTGTCGTTGCATGTCAAGATGCATTTGATAAGTACCCAAAATACTAACCGATATGCTTATATTTTATATGTCTTATAGCAGCCGCCATTTTGAATTTTCCCCAATTTTTCTTCTTTTTTTTTTNTTATTAATTTTTATTAACACAACGATAGCTTATGAAACCTTTGCTCTTATATCGATAAAGAAATTTTTTATTAATAATTTTTTTCAAAAAAAATTTTTTTTTTTTTTTTTTTTTTTTTTTACATTTTACAGTTCATACAAATCGTTATGAACTTGTTGGATGCTTTGAAAACATCATTCTCGCATCGTTCATTGACTGCACGTTCGTTGGGTAAACGTGATTCCGTAAGTGATGCCGCTGTAGCCGGTATCTCTATGTTAAAGGGTTACGTGCGCACTTATCGTAACACAGATGAACAATGTCTGCAACGTTATATGTGTGAGGCTAATAATGAATGCATTCGAGAAATTGGCGGTTCTAGTATATTCTGTCAATTAGGATCGTAAGTTTATTAATTTAATATTTTTGGTGGTAAATTTTTAAAGAAATTTTTCAAATTTACTTTGGAGAGAGGAAAGAAGGAACGGGGAAAAGGGTAGGGGCTACTTATTTGTATTATTATACTCTAGACTAATGAAATTAATTTCTAGACTAGAGAGATGAGAGCACTAGCAGTTTAGTTCCCATAGTTCTCGTTGAGGTTTTTTTTTTCTTATTCGCTGTGAAAAAACTCTACAAATTTGAACCCATGTGTACTGGGCATTCCATAGATACTTTCGTCATTAAACCTCTACACCTATTTGAGAAAACTTAATTAGACTTAGCCCCGAGTTCTAAAGAGTTATATGCAATAGCGATAACTGGCGCCTCCCAGTGCATTAGTACTAGATATGAGACGTTGAGTGATGGCCGAGACGCCTATCTAATACTTCAATATTTTGAGATAATTTTAATCACCCCTACACCCTCTACAGGGTCAAACCCAGTTGTCAGGACTGCATCTCTCCCAACCTGACCTTCCGTATAATTTGGTCTTCGACGCTTATGATTAACCGACTTTAAGCGCAATCGGATTATTCACCCATGTTGGATTATTATTCAAATTTTCTTCGAGTATTTTTAAGGCACAAGCCAAGCATAGTCAGCTCTAAGCGACACTATTACTTTTCTCATCTCAATGGTACTCTCTCACCTCCTTGAGCTTGAACCTCTGTAGTAAGTGACAAGCACATTGAAAAGAAGCCTGTCGGCCGATTATTTCTAATATTCTCCATGGTTCCTCCATGGTAGAGCCGTAATTGGAACCAATAGAATATATATTTTGATTTATGTAAAATCGATTTAGGAATTTTATTCGTCTATTTGTTGGTCCCGCATGTCATCGTTACATTTTCAGTCAAAAAGAAGAAAAAAACTCGAACTAAGATATTATCTGTTGTGGTTAAAAACCTTGTTGGGTCCATCTATAATTACCATCAATATAATAATTTTCTGCTATATTCTATACTAAGACTTCGAAATGACTTGACTTGTGCTTTAGAACTGAAATCTTCAGGTTTTTCTTAAAAATATACAAAAAATGAAATCAGATCAAGAGTTCAGGACAAAAGTAAGGCCAGGCTAAGCATATCTGATTGTCTACCTTGAATAATAATCTACAAAGTTCTGTCACTAATTGTTAAAATATTGCTTGAAATGTAAAAATGATAAATAAAAATTATAATTTTTTTTTTTTAAATTTTTTCCTCTTTTTCCTTATAGTTATGCTACCAGTTACTTGTTGGATCGGACTAGTGATAGTAAATTTGAAAATATTTACGATGCTGGACGAAGGGGGCGTTCTGGACTCGATTGCAGTCAATTATATTTAGAATGCAATGAAGTTTAAATCAAAATTCACTTTAGTTTATAAAGAGTTAAGATATTTAGAAAACAAAAAAAAAAAAAAAACAAAAAGAGAAGGAATTTCCAGACTGGATTCACTTTTACTAATAATTTCATATTCGTCTCTCTGTTTAGATTTTTTACTAAATTATTATTTTAGTTTTATTTATTTTTTCGTACTAAGTTCAAAAAAAAAAATTTATTTATTTATTTATTTACATTTTTTTATTGTGGATAAAATTTTAACTTAAGCTTTTTTCTTTTTTTTTTTTGTTTCTGACGAGCTTTATGAAAATTTTATATTAAGAGAAAATAATTTACTAAAAATCCAAAAGATTTCGTTTGGCGTTAACAGCTAATAAAAGAGAGCTTTTTTTTTATATCAGTTTGTCTTAATAAAAGCGATTAATTATACTGACTCAGTTAGCAAAGTCACCCGATTTGCAAAATAAGCTTAAAGTCTAATAGAAAAATTTTTGTTATTGTGTCTTTGCGGAACAGAAGAGAAAAATCAGGTAAATTTTCAAACTCGAAAAGTCTCCAAGTATATATAGATATCGATATAGATATAGATATCAATATAAATATGGATATAGATAGAGATGTAGACATAGATATAGATATAGATATCGATACAGATATAGATAGAGATGTAGACATAGATATAGATATAGATATCGATACAGATATAGATATCGATATAGATATAGATATCGATATAGATATAAATATCGATATAGATATAGACATCGATATAGATATAGATATCGATATAGATATAGATATAGATATTGATATAGATATAGATATAGATATAGATATAGATATAGATATAGATATAGATATAGATATAGATATAGATATAGATATCGATATAGATGTAGATATCGATATAGATGTAGATATAGATATAGATATAGATATAGATATAGATATAGATATAGATACAGATACAGATATAGATATAGATATCGATATAGATATAGATATTGATATAGATATAGATATAGATATCGATATAGATATAGATATCGATATAGATATAAATATCGATATAGATATAGATATTGATACAGATATAGATATAGATATAGATATAGTAATAGATATAGATATATATATAGATATAGATATAGATATAGATATAGATATCGAAAAGGATATAGATATAGATATAGCTATAGATATAGATATAGATATCGATATAGATATAGATATCGATATAGATATAAATATCGATATAGATATAGATATTGATACAGATATAGATATCGGTATAGATATAGATATAGATATAGTAATAGATATAGATTTAGATATAGATATAGATATAGATATAGATATAGATATAGATATAGATATAGATATAGATGTAGATATAGATATAGATATAGATATAGATATAGATATAGATATCGATGTA
>KK351305.1:53963-85649 GCA_000671755.1 Glossina brevipalpis | reverse complement strand
TAGATACACAGTTAGATATAGACACAGATATAGATATAGACACAGATATAGATATAGATATAGATATAGATATAGATATAGATATAGATATAGATATCGATGTAGATATAGATATAGATATAGATATAGATATAGATATAGATATCGATTTAGTTTATTTCTTATACGGTTTGTGGAATTCTGCCTTATGTAATGTCCTCGTGTCAATTTCATTCTTATCGACTTCACAGATTTCTTCCTTTCTCCCCTGCTATATCTCCAAACGCAGTTGAAGTCCTACTAGGAAGTCCTACTAGGAAGTCAGCGCAGACCTGAGTTCAAACCCCATTGCGGTAGAGTTGGTAAAAAAATCCCAACAAAGGCAAATTTGATCTCAGTGATCGCCTGCCTTCAATCATATGCTATAAATTTATTTAACATGTATATGAAGATTAATAAATAACGTTTACTTATTCCTTATCCAGTTTGTGGATTTACTCCACAAGGCCACTTTATGACTTTTTGCCCTATATAATGCCTACGTCTTAATTTCAATATACTCTACTATCGCTGCAATATATTCTATTCAAGCAACTGTAAGTTCCCTGTGGCTAATCTTTACGCAGGCATGTCATGCTTGTTTCAGATTTTTTGCTCTCTTGCTGTAAGCTCCTAAGAGGCGCGTCTAGCAAGTCAGTGCACGTGGGTACAAATTTCATTGCGGTAGGCCTTTTTCATAAATAAAAAATCACCAACCAGCCCAAAGCCTAAGGTGCTAGTGCTCTCATATCTCTAGTCTAAGAACAGATTTCATTAGTCTCGAGTATAATAATAATAATAATAATAATAAATAATACATTTCAGTATTCATCTTGACGGTAGATATTTGCAACAAAACATTTTTAATATAGAAATTCACTGAAATGCACCGAAATGCATCGTCTTTTTACATATAGAATTCTCTTGCAAAACTTGAGAAAATATAGTTTTGTGTAGATTGGTAAGAGAGTATGGATAAAATTATAGTAAAATATTTTTTTTTATTGCAGCGCCATCTAGTGGTTGTAATAGAACAAAACTTGTTCGAGAAATGTGCACATAATGAAGAAATCTTTTCTTGCTCTTCCTCTTTATTCACGAAATGTATTTATAACTTGTTATCCATATGTATGACTCTCTGCTTATATGCATGTATGTATGTGTCTGTGTTTGCATACTATGGTTTGTGTAGAATATTTTACACATATATTTCTATATATTGTTCTTCGAATATTGCACAAAAAAAAAAAGAATTAGGAATATTTTTAGTTTGCCATTCCATTTGTCTTTCTTGAAAATACAAATTTCAAGTTATATGCATTTACCCATTAAAACCATAGAGGAGTTTTGCTCTTGAAATCCTTTAACGAATTTTTTAATGTGCCTTGAAATCAAGTTTAGATAAAACGCTGGCTTTGAATTGATAATTTTAAGTCAATACATTAAAAAAAGTTACATCGAGCCTATCAGATTTTAACTAAAAAGTTCCTGCATAAGAATGAACAAAATTGTTATCTATTCGAACATGATACGCGATGTCCATGTCCAAGATGTTTTTTTTTTTGTTCGTAGCTGGGCTTATTTTGAATAGTTCTATCATCTATATGTTTGCATCTGCTATGCACTCTAAATTTTCTACGGCATTTACAATGATTTGTCAAAAATAACGCATTCATATGAGCCGGTTTAGAAATGTTTATATATTTATTCTCGATTTAACATGAGATGAGTATGTGTAGGGTTTCCTCTTCACTTTTTTGATACAATTCATGTGATTTTTTTTTATATTAAGAACCAATCTTTTCCAATTAACAACAATCAAAAGGTCAGTTCAATGACTTACAGAGTGTATCTCATTTTAAAGATAGAGAGAGAGAGAGAGAGAGAAAAAGAAAATGCATCAACAAACATGAAAATGTTTTTATGCTAAGAAAACTCAATTTTAGAATATTCATAGAGAGAGAGAGAGAGAGAAAAAGAAAATGCATCAACAAACATGAAAATGTTTTTATGCTAAGAAAACTCAATTTTAGAATATTCATTAGATCTCAGTACGATGTACACATAGGCACACATCCAAAAAAATCACGAACGCAATATAAAATGTAAATGATGCTTGTGTGCTCGGAGGAAAAGATCAATGTTATAAATAACGGACGCCTCAGCGTCCATAACTTTTTATTTATTTTTTTATCTATTTTTTTTTCGATCTAATACGATATGTAATCGATGTATCAAGTTTATCCAGATTATGCAGTATTTTTTTTGCAATTAAATATCGTATATAGATTAATAGCAGATATTCACCTCAAATCGAACAGATAGTTGTTGTTACAATGTTTGGAAATAATTGATTGATTAATATTGAGATTATGTCCGATTTCTGTAGTCATTAAATGTCCGTAAGTGTTCTTAAAAGTCTTGGATTAATTGACAGCAGTTGATTGTAGAAATTTTCCAATTCAATATATCCATCATTGGTATGAATAAAAATGTGAGTAATTATTGCCAGCGCTAACTAAATAAAAGTTTTAGTCGAAGGTGATAATGGAATATCTATTGGAATTGATAAAATTACAGATCTCTTCGCGTCTACGGTCGACGATTTGGATTGTTGAAAAATGCCGCTTTTTTTTTGACGTTGTTGATCGAGTTTAACTTAGTATTTACATAGTGAGTGGTCAATGAGAATTAGAAGCATTTACAAGATTAAAATTTTGATTAGCCATGAAATTTAAAAAATTGATATATACCTCCGCTTATTGTACTGTTGACGCCTTTATGACAACAAAGATACTGAAGTACACTACCATCACAGCATTGACGAAAAAATTCGTACCATTAGCGAAGGAGAGCTAATGGAATAGAAGGTAACTGACGTCCGCCATGTAACTAATACGATTACATGTCAATTTATAATGAATTCAATTCCAATTCAATTTCAATACAATTTCAATTCGATTTTAAATCAATTTCAATTCGATTTCAATTCTATTCCAGCTCAATTACGATTTAATTTCAATTCAATTTCAATTTAATATCAGTTCAAATTCAATTTAATTCCAGTTTTAATTGCAATTCGATTTCAGATAAATATTTCAACTTAATTTCAATTCAATATTAATGTAAAATAAGTTCAAATTCATTTTAATATCAGTTCTATTGCAAATCCATTTCAACTCAAATTCTATTTGATTTCAATTCTATATTTCTGCTCAATTACAATTTAATTTCAATTCGACGTCAGGTTGATATCAGTACGATTTGAGCTCAATTACAATTTAATTTCAATTCAATATCAGTTCAAAATCAATTTAATTCTAGTTCAATTGCAATTTGATTTGAGCTCAATTACAATTCAATTTTAATTCGATTTCAGCTCAGTTTCAATTTAATTCCAATTGAATTGCAATTCCATTTCAGCTCAATTTCAATTTAATTTCAATTCAAATTCAATTTAATTTCAATTAATCAATTTCAGCTCAATTACAATTCAATTTAATTTCGATTTCAGCTCAGTTCAATTTCAGTTGAAATTCAATATAATTTAAATTCGATTTCATCTCAATTTCAATTTTATTTCAATTCAATTGCAATTCGATCTTTCAATTCAATTCTAATTTCAGTTCAAATTCAATTCAGTTTAAATTCAATTTAATTTCAACTCAATTTCAATTGGATTTCAAGTTGATTTCGATTCGATTTCAGTTCAGTTTCAATTTAATTTCAATTCTATTTCAGTTCAAATTCAATATAATTTCAACTCGATTTCAGCTCAATTTCAATTTCAGTTCAAGTTAAATTTTCAGCTCAGCTTAAATTCAATTTAATTTCAATTCAAATTCAATTCGATTTCAGGTAAGTTTTAATTCGATTTCATCTCAGTTTCAATTGAATTGAAATTCAATTTCAGTTCAAATTCAATATAATTTCAGTTCGATTTCACCTCAATTTCAAATTCAATTTCAGTTCAAATTCAATTTAATTTCAGTTCAATTTGAATTCGATTTCTGGTTGGTTTCAATTTGCATGAAAATTCAATTCTATTAATTTAGTTCTCAGCTGAAATTTCTAATGTTATTATGTCCTTGCCCTCTCAGATATACGGAGGATCCCAAATCAATTCATCAAAAATGCATTCTTTTGCATTTAAGCCATAATTAAGCTGATTTAAATAAAGGATCTGAATGAATAATGCCTTCAAGTCCCGGCGCAAATTTTATTTCCCAATTACTGGATAGCAGACAAGTAATTGAATACGACACCTGTCTGAGAGTTTTATATATAGACGTAATCAGGTTTTCTTTCTTTTTTTTTTTTTAATTTACTTTTTCCATTAATTTTTTTACCATTTTTTAATGCTAATGAAAAAAAAATCATGAAGACAGAAATAATGCAGTCAAATATAAGAAGACTAATAGCGAAAACAGATGGAAGACGACAGAAACAGCTGCCAAACAAAATAAAATATTGTAAAATAAAATTTTGTATGTATGTGTTTTTAAACTGCTAATAACAGCTATTAAAGCTTACCGGACGAATTTCGCTAAATGAGGCTGAATTTCGTCATGATATTATGATTTTTGATAAATTGCAGCAATTTTTTCTGCCAACTTCTTTATCTATAATTAATAGCGTTCGCCTAAGATGATTCCATTCGAGTGAAAGAAATCTTAATACATTACTCTTCTCATATGACACCGCCATGGATAGGCAGCTTTATAGTTCATGTTAATGGTTCGATTAGGAAATCGTAACTTAATCATTGTTCAACGCTTTAGAAACACGATTTTCCAGCATCATCTTTCGAATTAAGCAGCGAAAGGAAAGTTGTGACTGTAAATGAAAAAAACTTCCTTCGCTTAACCAATATTTTCAGTGGAGAATAAATTTTATGGTGCCAACTCAAATGGACTAATGTTTCGATGGATCTATATTGATAAATACCCTTAAGTTTATTGTACAATGTCTACATCGGTTTATTTTCCATTTTCATTTGTCCGATGTACTCATCTACATATAGGAGTATCTTATATATATATATATTATGATTCAATAAAAAAATTACAATTAAAAAGAAATAACTCTGTTTTCTATTTAATTCAAATTTGTCGTAAATGTTGCGACATCCTTTACATTTTAATATCACATACCGATATTTCCTATATATCGTACATCCATATATCCACTTTGTATATAGGTTTAAACCTTCTCTTCTTTTTTTTTTTTAACAATTAGTCAAAGCGTCTCCTACGTTCATAGTACAGAAGAGTAGCATAATTCTTCAAGTTAAACAGGAAAAGTAACACTTCCAATATATTTAGCATATGAGCCGCCTTACCTTTCCAATTGCCTAGTCAAGGCAAATTCTCACAAATGCTCTGACTTTGATATTGTCAATATTAGTTGGATATATTGGATGAACACCAGGTATAGGTTAACAGAGGAATAGTGCTAATGATAGTATTGTAGGGTTACTTTCTCTCTCTTTCTAACATATCTTTGAAGCGTCCATCTTTTCCATATTGTCGTCCATAATTAAAGGTTGCACAAGTAGCAGACTTAATCGCTTGATTAGTTCACTTATTTCCCAATAAATTGATACGATATGGGTATCCAAAACATTTTAATCTTATCTCCGATTATTAAGTAAAAGTTTTAAGAAAGTCTATGACCAGATAAGTTATCGGAAATTAATTACCTCAAAAGAATTCAACTCTGTATAATGTCCGATGGAGGACAATTGGACAATGTTGTATTCCACAAATAATTTCTAAATCCAAATAAGTACGAAAATTACATTCCGAATCTTTTATTTCCACCACCACCTCTATCTTAAAAAAAAAAGGTGGAAAACTAGATTTTAATCGGTGAGGAGTATATTTTATCGGTGTTGTCTACTTTACAACGCCCAGAAGGAAACTTCGGAGATACCATAAAGTGTGTATATTCTTGATCCGTATCAAATTTAAAATCCATTTAAGCATGTCCATCTGTAAAATGTTTGTGGTAAACATTCTCCTGGCCGCGAAAATTGAACATATCGGCTACAAAATTGTGAGAAACATTGAAAGTTCTCTTACATAAGCTACTGTTGGAGGCGGGCCAAATCGATCACAGGCTACACCTACAAAACAAAATAAGCTAGGAAACACTCCTATTTTCTAGATATTTCTCTCAGTGCTCATTAGAAACTTCCACAGGATTTCATAAAAATAGAAAAATCTGTGACGCGTCGAACCATTAAAATTTGTTTTTTCCCTCCTTTTTTTTTAAAACCAAAGATGATGGGTATAAAAGTTTCGGCACATCTGAATATAATTTTCTTACTTGTTTTAACATTATTTTATCATAAAATTTTTATTAAACATTTACCAATTAAAGGTTTGGAAAAACGTTGCTGTACCATAATGCTGTACAACAATTAAAACATTCTTTCTAGAACATCATCAAAGAAGTCATTCTAATCATATTGCTTTTTATAATTTGAAATTAAAAACTTTGTTTTATTTTTATATTGCTAGATTTATATTTATATTAAATAATTATGTCGGGCCTTTACAAGGATATGTGAGTTTTAATAAATATTACGTCTCAATTAAGAGAGCTCTGTTGAATTCATTTATCATTTTCGATACATGATTTTCTTGTGATTCTATTTCTTTTTTCAACAAAGCTCGCAACTCGTGTAAATTGGGCATTGAATTGTAACAGCGAACGTTTAGTAATGTTTTAAATATTGTATCCCATAGTGTTTTATTAAGATAACGTGGCATATGCGTTTTATGCATCCAAACGCCATTAGAATTCTTTTCAATATCCATATATTTGCCGAAAAGTAAAGCATGTATAACTCCAGCCAAGCCATATAAATCCAATTGATATGTCCAGGGTTGTCTTTCTCGCATTTCGACACAATTAAATGCAACATCAGTATGCACATATGAAAATGTTTGAGATGCTTTGAAAAGTTTCATATCAATAGAGACGCCAAAATCAATTAATTGTAACATTCTATGGGTAGCCGGATAGCATAACCTATGAGAATAATAATTTACTTTAACTATGAATATGAATATGAATATAAATATATATATATATTATTAAATTACTGTTTTATGAATCGATGTTCTTATGATAGTGCAAAAATTAAGAAAAAAAAAAAAAAAAAAAAAAAGTTAGTTGAAGAGTGAAACGAAATAATACAACCGAACTCATTAAGTTCTTTTTATACACTAACACACATCATTCTCTAAATCGAAACCTAAAATTAGACACTTAAAAACTACAAGAAAAAGCAAAGAGAGTCAATGAGAGTAATAGTAATACAAGAGAGTAATAAAACATATGAGACACTTAAAACGTTGACTTAACAAAAAGAGAAATAAATAATAGTCTCTTTTACAATTTTTTTTTATCGCAAATATCGTATATAAAAAAATTGATGATAGTTTATTAAAATAGACGACACTCTCTTCTTTGCACAGCAGATATTTATTATATATCTTCTCTCTAATTATAAAAACTTAAGGTGAATTCTAAATACAATTTGAAACATATATAGAAAGCAATTGTAAAAACGAATACAAATGAAGCGGAGCATTTTCTTCTTCTTTTAAATTATTATCCAATGCGAGAATCACATTGTGTGTTTAGTCTCTAATTGAAATTTCTAACTAAAGAAATAACTCTTTTAATATAAAAGTTGAAAACAGATTACATAGATTTGATAATCTTCGAAAGGCTTTGAATACAGATTTCATTTTTCCATAATTATTATCGTAGTAAATTTCTTTTCATAATTATTTTAATTTACTTATTGATCAGCAAAAAATTATCGGCTTTTATATCAGCATGAATTATATATACTAACGGCATATAAATGATCATTTATCTCCAGTAATTCAGTGACCAATAGCATAATGATATATTGATCCATATTTTTTGTAGTGTATTTTTTGATTTTATTACAAACAGTTATTAGAGAACCATATTGAGAGAACTTTGAAATTAATATGCTTGAATTATTTCCTATTAATGCATAATCAACAATACACATATAGGCTGGCTGGATACTAGCAAAATAAAAAAAAAAAAAAAAAAAAAAAAAAAATATAATGATTACATATATATAGATGAAATATAGATGAATTAATCAAGCAAGTTTTCATTTCTATTATTACATTACCATTTTTCATCGAACATACGATGTTTTATCTCTAAGCATATATAATATTACCAAAGATTTGGCGGCCTTTTCTGTTTCAAAGCGCATATCTGACTGGTATATAAATTTTTACCACTTAAAAAAAAAAAAAAGAAAAAAATAAAGTCAATTAACAAACTAAAATCGCAAGAGATTTGTAAAATATCGTAAATCACACACCAAAAATATCGTAAAATCATTTAAAAAATAATAACGATGAATTAAATATATTAGACTTGTGCGTGAATGTTTGATAGATAGGCGACTTTCATAACTTATTACTTATTATTATTATTATTATTTCACAATTGAGTAGAGAGAGATATGTTTATTTATCACAATGTACTTATCGATATATAGCACCGTAGGTTCCTGAATTTATAAATTTTATAAAGTAAGTTCTTCAAGATGGCTCTTAATTAGATTAGCATTAAATGGATTTATATTTGAGTTATTAATTAAATTTGGACTTGATGTATATATAATCGGTTGCAATATGTTTATATGCGTTCATTTCAGGCGTTTTTGAACCGTCCTCCTTCCAAAGATGTGGAAGAATTTTTGGCGTTTTAGGTGTTTTTTTTATAATATATACTTATTTCATCATCATATTCATTATTATTTTTGAATTCTTTTTGAATTGTTGTTTCACATTTGCTTACATGAATATTTTCTAAGCTTCGATATAAGCTTTTGTTGTCTTTAATATTATTATTATTAGATGACGTTGGCTGTTCAACGAACGAATAATCATTCTTAAGCGAATCCATCATTGCCTTATATGAGATATTATTCTCTTTAGATTGTTCATTTTTTAATAAATTTTGCTTTATGGAGACATTTTTTTTACTTGCTGATAAGGTTTACACTCTATTAAAGAAAAGTCTAGCATAGAGGAATCCGCCGCGAATTTAGTATCTTTTTTCGTGAAATTTTTCAATTCACTTTCGTAACAATAAAAAATAGAATCCATTTCATATTGATTATTTTCATTCATTTCTGATTCTAAATTGAAAACTTTTTTGATTTTTTCCTCTTTCGAATTGCTTTCAAGTTTTTTTTTTGAAGAGAGTTTCTGACTTTTGAAAGGATTGTTTTTTCTTCGCGTTTTTAATTGAAGAAGCATTTTGTAATTTAAGTGCATTTTCGCTGGAACATATTGAAGAGATTGTAGAACCTTCATTTGATCCCGTTTCCGAAATTTCTACGATTGTTAATAATTGTTTACAAGAAGTAAGCAAAACGTTTTCATTCCTTTTTAGCGGAGCATTTAAAATGACGACTTGTTCTTGATTTTTCAAGCAGAGTTGTAATAATTTGCCATTAGTTAATGGACTAGCTTTTTCGAGAACGTTTTCGAATTGTTTTTGAGCAGTTTTAGTTGCTGGTTTAGGTATGCTAACTAACTGAGATTTCAAAAAGATATTAAACGTTTGAGTAGAACAAGTTTCGTCCGCATCAAAATATCCCTGTAAAGGATATTCGGTGTTACATTTAATCGGCTTCTTCTTAATCGGCTGTGCTACTGTATCTACGAAAATATTAAAAGCCTTTGTATATTCCTTTACTTTTTTGCTATGGATTAATGTAGGAGGACTTAATTTGAAACTATTTTCTAATGGTGCAGCTACACTTTTCTCAATTTCTGTGTGTTGAATACACTCAGAATCGTTAGATTTTGTAGATTTATATTTAGAAATGCTATCTGTTTGTAATGAAGGGTCTGGAAATAAGTACTCGGTGTTACATTTTATCGGCTTCTTCTTAATCGGCTGTGCTACTGTATCTACGAAAATATTAAAAGCTTTTGTATATTCCTTTACTTTTTTGCTATGGGTTAATGTAGGAGGACTTAATTTGAAATTATTTTCCAATAATGCAGCCACATTTTTCTCACTTTCTGTGTATTCAAAATTGTCAGATTTTATAGATTTCTTTTTAAATATGCCATCTGTTTGTAACGAAGAGTCTGAAAATATGTTTAATTTTGTAGTAATAACAGAAGATTGTGGGCTTCCAGTTATGTTACTATAATCACAAGCTGCTGATTCAGTTAATTCATTTTGGACAGTTGTTGTCATTAATTTTCTCGTGGGTAAAAAACTTTTCCGTCTTATTTTCGCATTATTCTTGCACAACAACGTTTCGTCCATATCAGTTGGGACGAGAATAGTTTCATTACGTTTAATTTTTTTGGCATAAAGCTCTTCAAATTGATATTCTTGCTTTGTAATTGGATCATAGAGATTTGATCATAATTAAACATTAAATAATCCACTTTCAATAGTAGATAAGTTTCATTAGGCGTTTGGGGCTTTGATTGTTTCGCAAAATGCGGATATTGACGTATATTGAAATTGGGTCCATTACCCCAAAATATGTCCCTATTTTGAATGAAATCATTTGTAATGTTCCGTTTTTTAAAATAATTGTAAGCCTTAAATTCTTCCATTGAAAATTCAACATTCGATCTGGGATATAAAATATATTTTTTGTATTCAGGTAACCTACCTTTATCGGATGCCTCTTCAATCGTAACGGGTACTATCGATTCTTTTTGAGGTTTATTCTTGGCAAACAAAATTTTTGGATATTTAAAAGGTAAAGACTTTGAATTATTCTCTAGAATATCAAAATCACGATTTGAAGCTACGTTACTCTGAAACAATTTTTCAGATTTTTTATTCATACGATTTTTGCTCCAAAGACCAGCTTTCTTTTCATTTTCTTGATTACGTGCTGCACTGATTATTGAAGCAATCACATTTTTAACAGTCTCGAATTGAATAGAATCAGTTGCATCCTTCAACGCAATTGCCTGCCCTGGATTATCATTATTCTTATCTGCTACGATCTGCACTTGCTCACGATTATGTTTTGAAGAGAAAGACTAAATATAAAAAGTATAATTTAATGATAATAATATTATTATTCTTATTATTATTATAATGAAATAAATTCACAGACTCATTGATCAGTTGAACTGAATATATAAATTTAATTTCAATAGAAGATTGGGCAAGCACTAGTTTGGGTTTCGTTTTGAAATTTAAGATTTTGAGTTGAGTTTCAACCCTATGGATCCAAGATAAATAATTTTATTTTAACATTTTCATCTTTGATGTTTTTAGCGAAAGGTAAGATTTGAATTCCGATAGGGATTAAAACATTAGAGTTACAATTGCGAGCTCGCTTTTTTACAGTTCGGAATGATTTTTATGCAGAGTTTTTAGCAAGAAATATTTATATCAAATCTTGCATCCATATTTTTAATAGATTGTAAATTATGAAAAATGAGGCAAAATTAATAAATTTATCAATTAAATAAACTTGTTATGGTTACCCTTATTTACTACTAAGGCAATTGATCAGATCATAGCTTATCCAATAATCCGTTTGTATTGCTTTTAATACTTACTTTTACAGTTCTCGGCGTTGCATGTTTTTGTGCGGAAACTGCATAAGCAATTTCAACAATATTTTTTATAGTTTTTATATTTTTAAATCCCTTTAAAATGGATAATGCTGAACGTCTTTCATTTAGTTGTATGTTGGTTTCTTGTTTAATCGCTTCATTTTCTTTGTATAGCATCCTTTGGGCCAATACGTACCCAAAATGTTGGTGAGCCTCTTTCAAATCTTGTAGTGGTTGCGCATGACAATCTATGCCCTGATAAAATATTTCATTTGCTCTACGCATATTCCCTTCCAATTCATAGGAATAGGCCCAGGATATATAAAACTCGGCAACCAT
Organism: Glossina brevipalpis; assembly: GCA_000671755.1. Taxonomy (NCBI): domain Eukaryota; kingdom Metazoa; phylum Arthropoda; class Insecta; order Diptera; family Glossinidae; genus Glossina; species Glossina brevipalpis. The sequence continues at coordinate 73,671 of KK351305.1, read as the reverse complement.
TCTACCAAATCCGCAATTAAAAAGTCGTTGATAGGTCGCATCGTTAATATCATCCATTTTAAAAATATTTAGTTTAATGTTTTCATATTTAAGAAGATATCAAACAAGAGAATAAAAATCTGATAAGCTATTATGCCCCCGTTCGATATTATTACATGTAATTGCCGCCTCGGAATTCTGAATATAATGAACATATAGTAATTTTTTAATATCATGGTCATACTTACAAATTTGATGAACAGTTTTATCATCCTTCCGTCTTGATAATAACATTCATCGCTTGCAAAATGATTCAAGCATTTCGCAAGAATATGCTTTAGGCCCGAAGGAAAATTTTGTTGTATCCAATTAATATAATTGTACCAGGGACTTAATGGATCGCTTCCGATATAATTTTGAATTTCACTTTTCAGTTCTTGTCTTTTGACTGTAAGTTCTTGTGATGATTCCATATTTAAGGATGCATGGCAAACACTTGCATTGCGTTCAGTTACCAAAGTTGGTATATTTTTTTTTTCTTCATCAAAATTCATTGTTTTTACAAATTTTGATCAAATATCAATTTTCTATAGATATTTGTTTTTATACTAAGTTCCGTAATCGAAGACAATAAGAACGAAAAAGAAATTATCAAATAATGAATGTCGAAATGTCAAATTTAAAAGTTTAATTACTTTTTGCCGTATATCAGTGCTCAGAGTTGCATTAATAATGAAATTTATGTATGAGCTTCAAGCTCATGCATTTAGAGTTGCAAAATAAGGATGATGAATGAAATCCTCGAAATGGTAATGATTGATTGTCTATTAGAGTAACATATATATAAAATTCGAGATTACATGCCTTGTAAAATTCTATAAGAGTAGTTTCAAAGACAGGGATGTTCATTATGTAACTTTTTGATATTCACTTAGTGATGTTAATTTTTCCTTTTTATATTCAATGCTATGGAAAATTGTTCCTTTCTTGTTCTTCTTCTTAAGTTATGCAGCAAATAACAACAGACGATTTGCTATGTTGCCGTGAAAAAAGAAAAAGCTCAGTGTGAATACGAAATGTCTTGTCCGAGCCTTAGTAAAGTCCGCGATTAGTTTATGTTGATTGTTATTTCTTCTTCTTTTCTTAACTGGATTTTTTAGATCGTTATTATATTGTAGACAAAATAATATGCACACTGAACAAAATATATTGGGCTGGCAACTAAGTAATTGCTGGTTTCTTCAATAAAATAAAAGGTTTTTTTAAACTTGGAATGAAGTTTAATCTATAATATATTTTCCATTTTGTTCGATGACTTTTTGCCATCTCTCTGACAATTTGAAAATTTTATGCTCATAGAAAGTCTGATCCTTTTCGACCGAGTTAAGTGAGATTTTACAGAGTCATCATCATTGAAAGTTTTATCACAAAGGGAATTGGCTGGGGATCGAAATAAGTGATAATCCGATGGCGCAAGATTAAGACTATATGGTGGGTGTGCCATCAATTCCCCACCAAGATCCATCAATTTTCGCCCAGTGGCCAAAGAAGTGTGAGGCCTAGCATCGTTCTGGTGGAAAATGATATCTTAATGATTGGCCAATTCTGGTCGCTTTTTCTTGACCGCTCCATTCAATTTGTCCAATTGCCATTTACTGATTTGGTTCCTTGGAAGCAACTCAAAATACACCAACATTACCAATCCCCTCAAATTGACAGCAAAATCCTCTTTTGTTGGATATGCAACTTCGAAGTGGTTTGCGATGACTCATTACGCATGCACGACGATCGTTTTCGATTGACATTGTTGCATACAATCCACTTTTCATCTCCAGTAATGATTTGTTTCAATAACTGATCGAATTCATTGCGTTTAAGCAATAATTCGCAAGTGCTAATGCGCTTTGTCAGATGAATTTCTTTCAATTCGTGTGTTACCCAAATATCTAACTTCTTAATGAGACCGACACGTTTTAAATGCTTCTCAATGGCTGTATGTGAAACATTTAACTTCTTTGCAATCTCCCGTGTACTTACATAGCGATCCGTTTCGATGATGATTTTGATTTTATCCTCATTATATAGACTCAACTAGTCGACCTGAAGGTTGGTCATCTTTAAAAGAAAAATATTCAGAATGAAATTTTTCAAATCAATTTCGGCATTGCCTTTCCTCAAAGGGCTTCATCACCATACACATCACGTAACTTTTTGGCGACTTGCACTCCGTTCTCTTCTTTACGAAAATAATAAAGCAAAATATGGCGAAAATGTTTGCGCTTGCATTAATGTTGTGTTAAAAAGAAAAAACTTTAAGAAAATATCTATGCAATAAACATGTAAAGCTAGATAAGGTTGATAGCTGACATGTGTAAGAAGAAGAAGATCATAACATTTACGGATATCATTAAAATAGGAGTGAGAGACATCTATAAGTGAAATCGGCAGTTACTTAATTGCCAGCCCGTTACTATACTTGATGAGAAAATGTGATAACAAGTTTGTACATGGATAAGATTAAATCGACAATCATGCCCATACTGGGCCGAATATTGCAATTTGCAACTATTAGTAGATATTCGTTTGAAACTTGTCCTAGATATTCGCTGCAAACGTTTAATTAGAAAAAAATCCTGCCTTTAACAAGCAAAAAAAAAAAAAAGTTAGTATAGAGACTTCTAAGCAAATACTCTGATCTTAATAAAATTTTGAATAAATATTTTGCAAGAGACTTTTAAAAGATATATGAGTCACAAATGATGATCGATTAGCTGAGACTAACTATATTCAAACCATAGAAAGGTAATAGAGATGATGAGATGGGTATCAAAAATTCGCTCTAAGACGTATACAATTTTCTTGATAATCTTTTTTTTTTTTTTTTTTTATGGAAAAACATTCTGTTTACACAGATACATAGCTTGGTTGGCTCTTGGCTATGGATACGAAACATTTACATTGCGTTAAACATCGCTAAAAATAACATTTTGTTTATGCACAGAGAGAGAGAGAGAGAGAGAGAAGGAGAGAGAATATAAGAGATGCAAATAGATTTGAGAGATTTTAAAAAAAGAAAAAATACTTACGAGTATCATGGAGTACAATACATAGAAAATAATAGGCTGGTGGAGAAGGCATCATCAATAAAGTTCATTTTTGCTCTCTCTTTGTTAATTAATTTAAGATCTAAAATAGCATAATATGTGTGACATTAAGATCTCTTTCTAAAATGAAGAAAAAAACAAAAAAAGAAAAGAAATGAAAAGAAAAAGAAAAAGAAAAAGAACATGAAAAAAAACAAGAAAAAGTAAATAGAAAAACATAAGATTTTTGTTGCATTATTTTAAAAATAAAATTTTCCTAATATTAGTTTTCGTATGAACGTTTGTATCAAACGTAGAGTTTAAAAAAATATTTTTCAGATTTTTCAGTTAAGGAGAGTGCGTCCAGTGAAAAAGATCAGAAATTTTTTCCAAACTCTTATAAAATTAGTACAAGAATTTCAAGATATATTTTGCTTTTATTTGATATGAAAAAGTAATCATTTGCTTAAAATAGATTCAAAAAGTAATATAAAATTTGAAAAATATAAAAACGAATAAAAAATATAAAAATAAAAATAAAAAAAAAAAAAATATAATAATAAAAAATAAAATTTAATTATAAATTAATTAAAAAAAAACTAAAAAAATTATAAATAAATCAAAAGAAATTTATATACAATAAAAAAAAAAAAGAAAAAAAAAGAAAAATGGCTGATATACCGGAAACCATTAAGAAATGTGCCGCCATGTTGAAGGCAACCCAAAGCGATACCGAAAAATTCGCCGCTTTATTTATGGTCACGAAACTGGTGAAGAGCAAAGATTGTAATGCCAGTGCTAAGAAGCACCTATTTGAAGCTATTGGCTTTGAGTTTTTAAAGAAGCTATTAAGCGGTAAGAATTTACCAAATGATTGTCCACCTTTGGTATACAAAAGTGTCGCTTTATCTATATTAACGTGCTTTTGCCAAGAGGAAGAATTAGCCACACACAAGGATATGTTGGAAGCTATACCGACCTTAGTGGAAATTGTTGAACAAGCCGACGATGATGATTGTGATGATAATTTAATTGTTGTTAGTGAAGCTTATAGTTGTTTGAAATCAATTGCTTCCTTTGAGCCGGGTCAAAATATTTTAATCGGTTCGGGAGCAATTGCTAAAATGTCACAAATTTATGCGGCTCAAAGTTTTCAAACTGATGAAGCTTTACAATTAATTGTATTATTGGTAAATAAATTTGGTACAGCAGCTTGGTCGGATGATCCTAAACCGTTTCATGCTTTAATTCAACGTATTTCCTTAGATATGGAAACTGATCATAGTGATCGTAAATATGATTTATGTAAAATTTTATCTGCTATTTTAAAGACATGCAAACGTGAAATTATTTATAATTCCTTAGAGGGTGAAATATGGCCCGAGAGTTTATTGAAGGGTTGCGGTGATATTTTAAAAAGTAAAATTGGTCCTAAACAACGTGAACCTACTTTACATTTAATTGCTATTACACTACGGGTTCTCGGTATTCAATGGGCATTTATGAATGATGAAAAACAATTTTATTTGTTAATATTACAAATGGCTGCCATAGAAGTTCGTATGCAAATGGATGAAAAGAAATTAGAGACTACGTTCCGTAATGCTGAACTTATACAGAATTGTTTTGTGATCTTGCAAAAGTGTATAGAATATTTGGCGACTGATCAATTGGATTTAGAGGCTAAAGAAAAACAAACAACATATACGGCTTTAAAAGGAGCTTTTAATCAAGTATTATCCGTTTTAAATCGAGTTTCGAATGATAAAATCAAAGATACAACAAATCCCAAAGAAAAGAATTTTATACGTGTATCGGTTGGTATATTGTCGTCATGGTTAGCTCAAGAAACTACTGCTATGAGACCGGCAATTTACAAATTGTTACCATTTATGTTTAAAGTAGCTAATGATTCGTTTGAAGAATTTAAAGAATGGCGTTCTACAGCCGGAGCTAAAAATTTCGAACCACCAACAGATATATTACGCGTTATGTTGCCGGCTCTATGTCATTTAGTAGTGGAAGATGAAGCCCGTAAATTAATTTTCTCTACTAAACAAGATCAAGTTTTACTTCAACATATTGAGTATTACTTTACTATCGCTCATTACAAACGACCGCCGATACCACGTGCCGAACGCCTTAAACGTATGAATGAACCCGATCCGACACCATCTCCCGAACAATTGGCTGAAATGCAAGATGCTCGTTTAGCAATAATCTCTATGTGCAATATTCTTATGAATTTAACCGTTTTAGAGCCAAAACTATCCGAGGATGATCCAATGTTTGCAAATCTTTTTAAATTTGTTGTCGAAAGTTTACCCGAATTGAAAGATACACCCGAAAATTTAGTATTACACGGTAACTTGGCAGTTTTAGGTTTACTATTGCTTAAGCAGCAAGCGAAACGTGTTAAACAAAATGATTTCTCTATATGTCGTTATATACAAGCCACTATACGTTTCCTATGGGATGCTTATAACGTTGATGAATCCAATGATCCTACCGCCTTGGTTGTAGTTATCGCTTACAAAAAACACTGGAATGAATTATCAGAATTGTGGTTTTTGGGTATGCAAACTATGTGTGGAGTTTTGCCGGCAGTTCCTTGGATCTCGGAATTCGCTATTGAATCGGGTTGGGCGGAGGGTATTGTTCATATTTTGAAGAAAGTCAAAATTGGTACTTTGCCAGCTAACGTCAAATCGGCATACGAAGATTTCCTCTCCGAATTGGTAGAAGTGAATACAACAGTTCCCGCCGTCTTAAAAAAAGCCGATGCTTTACGCGTTTGTCGCAATCATCGCATGATGGAATTAGGAAAAAAACTATTTGGAGATTAAAATTTTTGCATCCTTTTTGCAATCAGTCTCTCACAAGTTCTAATCATTTAAGTTATATTTTTCTTATGAAAGAAAATTAAATTTATATAAGTGTTATAAAGTTTTTTTTTTTTTTTTTTCTTTTATTTTTGTATAAATAAAATGAAAAACTTTCATGTAATAAAAACAATTATATTTTTTTGTCGTATATTTTGTATATACAGTTATATTGAATTATCTCGAGAGGTTTTAACTTCAACTTGACTTCTAACTTGATATAAATGATTATGCGAGATAAAGTGCCGATTGGAATTATTACTAAAGTCAGATTTAATCGATTAAGAGCCAATAACTTTTGATATCGCCAAATATCGATCGGAATCGGTTAAAGCTTGGTCGCCTATAGTAGATATTAATAAATAAAATCAGATCTCTACTCGATCAATGATCACTGTGACTGCCAACTACCGATCGGATTCGGTTAAAGCCTAACTGCCAACTGAAAAATCTTGAAAAAATCAAAGCTTTAATCGACTACGATCGTTGATATCGTTAGCAACGATTGGTCGACTAGAACAAAAAATATCTTGGGTATCAAAATCGTACACAGCTAACATACAGGTCTTCTTATATCTTAGGCTTTATAGGATCGGTCGTATATAACGAATCATTTCATTTGGAACCGTCTTTGTGTAAATATAGCTTTAGGCAATAGTAATAAAAATGGGTTCAATTCTATTCATTTTCCGAAAGATTTGTTTTTAAATCAAAATTTTATCCTATTCTTTCAGAAATAAAAAATTCATATTGTAGACTAAATACAAAAAAGCATGAAGGGATACGGGACAGTTAGGCGGGCTTGAATTATTTTCTGAATCAATTGTTGTAATAAAATCTAGATCTGATTTAAAACCTTTCGAGGTGTCGCATACTTAATATACCCTGCGCCACATATGATGCACAGTATAAAAGTCGACAAGGATCAATAATATATGTGTCTTCTTCTTTTATTGAAGATTATGGGGTATGGTTTTATATATAGTATGAGACTAAACTTGACTACCAATATGGGCATGTTAGTAGACAGTTTGCAATTATTTTTGGATCGAAGTGGTATGGCGTCCGTATTTCGAGATGGGCATGGTATGTGCAATAATCATCGATAATGTTGAATAGGTGTAAGAATCAATAGTGGGTATCGCAGAAAAATGGCGCCAAATGAAGAAGAAAAAAACATTCTCTTCCATCAACACCATGTAACTGCTAATACCGTAGTATAAGTACTAATATCATAATATAACTACTAATACTGTAGTATCAATACTAATATCGTAATGTAACTGCTAATACCGTAGTATAGGTACTAACATCGTAATATAACTGCTAATATCGTAGTATAGGTACTAACATCGTAATGTAACTGCTAATACCGTAGTATAAGTACTAATATAGCAACGTAATTTCTAATACTGTAGTATTTGTGCTAATATCGTATTCTAACTGTTAATGCTGTAATATAAGTACTAATATCGTAATTTAACTATTAAAACCTTAGTATTAGTACTAAAATCGTACTGCAACTGCTAGTGTCGTAGTATAAGTACTAATATCATAATGTAATTGTCAATACCGTAGTATAAGTATTAATATCGTAATGTAACCGCTAATACCATAGTATTAGTACTAAAATCGTATTGTAACTGCTAATACTGTAGTATTAGTACTAATATTGTATTGTGGAAATGCTAATGCCGTAGTATCAAAACTAATATCGTAATGTAACTACCAATGTCGTAGTATAAATACTAATATAATAATGTAACTAATAATATCATAGTATAAACGCTAATATCGTAACATAACTACTACATAACTATTTAATGATTATAAGACGACGATCATGTAAAATCGTTGTTATTTCATGCACGCAATTAAGATTATTGCTATTTTTACATTATTTCAATATTCTAATGAATTTAATATCTTTGTATTATTTGTATTTTTATGTTTGCTCCGTTGATGTATTGCAATCTGATTTCGTATGACTCATCCAAAATTTACCTCGTTATAATGTTACTTTGTATTGCCTATACTTAGCTAATATTATGTATTAAATATGTAAAATAAATAAATAAATAAATAAATAAATAAAAATATTTAGAAGATTAAAAATTAAATATCAAAGTATAAACACTAATATCGTAATGTATCCCCTAATAATGTAGTATAAGTATTAATACCGTAATGTGAGGACTTGTAGCGTTATATGTGAGTATTAATACTTTAATGTGAACAACTTATATTGAGATTTAAGCTTCAATATTATATCGTAAGGAATTAAAAGTAGAATTCATAGCAATACTCCGGGCTCAATTATGAATTTATCAATCGGAATATACTTTATTAGAAAAGCGGGGAGCTCTTTACGTAAGTACATCTTAAGAAGAATTATGAGAGATATCGTGCTTCATTATGCAAAACTTATAATGACATATATTGTTAAGGAAAATGAAATTTTCATCAAAATTCTGTGAGCAGTGAGTTTGAAATAAGAAATGAAGCGATTTAATATCGGTATTGGGCAAAAATAAGTGTGAAAAGAAAAAGAAGAAGAGATCGGCCGCAATCTAAAAGGTATGTATCTGATCGGTATATTTTATGCCATTATTGTCTAAATGAGCATTCACTATAACTAAGATTAAGTATGATCTTATCACATTGAGCTTTGAACACGTGAACGCCAACCTGAATTATAGATGCGACTCAGTACTGAGGTTTACGAACAACAACTTGAACTTGTCTACGGTCTACCGTACTGAGATTTGAAACTACATGAACCGGCTCTTTAATCATGATTTCTATCTACTCGGTTTATATCAAAAGAGCGAAATTTTGCTAGTACTTCTTGCGCGATACACTATAAACTATACACTATACAATAAGATTTGATGTATAATATGCGAGGCGTGAGTTTTCGTGTCTTTTACCTAAGCTCCTTCTACATGCAAAATGCTGCTTAAAGAATTCAAATTAACTTAACTACAAATTGTACAAATTTGCCGAAATTGTTAATCGTTTTTGAAAAGTAAACCTTTCAAGAGATAACGGCTTACGTTTAATTTCTTTCAAAAGCAAGAGTTTTGGCAAAAGTGCCATAATATTTTTAAGGGAAAAGCTATATAAATATTAAAAATTTTTGGAAAAAACATATACGATACGTAACGTATATTTCAATGGAATGAAACTTTTTCTAATACGTTTATAAGCTTCTTTATAAGAAAGACTAACGAATGAAACGAATGAAAAGTTTTTTACTTATACTTTTACACAAACCAATAATATTTAATCAAGAGTTCGTGTAGAAAATTCTACGCTTCAAAGTCTACTTTTAATAATATTTTTGACGTTATGTAAAATAAAAGCGTAGGAACGAAAAAAAAAATCTACTTCATCATCATTTCCAAATTTATATATAAATTTTGTTCTTTTTGTGCATATGTTTGAATGTTTACTAAATATTCTTAGAATTATAAAAAATATTTGACTACATATTGTAGGCGTTAAATATAATAGAAAATACATAGATAGCACTCGGCTTGTGCATAACTCGTACACATGCCTGTTATACAGGCGAGTGAAATGAAAATTAAGAACACTAAACAAAAAATTTTAATTAATTATTTTTTCGAATATTTTCAGAGAAGTCAACGGATTTTTAAGAATGTATTAAATAAAATGTACGTTTATGTAAAGTCTATTAAATTTATTAAGTGATTAACGTTTATTTGCTTATATTGAAAATTAAAACGAATCATTCAGAATTATGGTTAGGCCCCCGATAAATATTGAAATAAATCTTAGACCTTAAAAAAAAAATGGAAATAAGCAGTTCTTAGTGAAATTCAAATAAATTACAAGAGCAAAGAAAATCGCACAACTACTGCAGATAGTAGGTAGAAGTCGTGCCTATCAAATCGATGTTTGGAGATTTAAATCTCAGTGGGATAGATTATATTTGGTCGTAGCTTTGTAGCTATAATGATAGTTCGCTTAATCGGTCAATGCATGCACATCCATTAAATTCCCACCACTCCTTATCCCTTTCTCTTTCCTCCTTCTTTTCATCAGCACTGTAAAAATTAATATGAGCATATTCCCTAAGCGATTAATCTTTTAAAAAAGAAACAAAAATATTAAGTTTAAGTTTACAGGTGAGGATCAAAGTTGGAAATTATTTTAATCTTACATTTTAGGTAAAGATTACTCTATTTATACTATTATTCATAGGCATAGGATGATAAGTACCATTTGAATACAACTATGAGTGACATGACAGGTATGTTTGAATCCCTCTTGACGACTTAGAAAAGGTGACTTCGCATGAAATTTCAAACGCTGTATCAACGCTAACGTCTCTAACTAGGCAGGAGTGGATGACTAAATTCATTTGTAGATCCTGCCCAGCGTTCTTGGCCTTTTGATATTAATTTAAGACGATCTATTATTTATGGTCTTTAAGATCATATGGTGCCTAAATCATTGTTGCTGGAACATAAATGGTAATAGTATTTGACAGGTTTTTTTTGATACAAAGTAGAAACCACAATACGTACATACTCGGTCTTCTTACTTTTATTTATTAATCCCCGCAACCATTTGTGGTAGAAATTGTAAAAAGGTCTTCAAATAGACCCACCTTTTATTATGCAGAGAATATCATTCTGAATTAATTTAAGATTGTCTGTCTGTCTGTCTGCCGGTCTGAAGCGTGTGCATATATTCTTATGCTCATCTTAAAGGTCGCTATTTTTTGGATGTTTTTATGAAATTTGATTCACTAGCGTGTTTTTACTCAAGTACGAATGCTATTGAAAATGTATTCGATCGAAACATTTTTGCAACAACTTCCCATATATGTAACACTTCATTTGAAAACAATGTTTATATAACAAAAATCGATAGAAACTAGTATTTTGATATACAAAATAAATGTGAAATATTTGGATCGAATGGGTCAATTTTTTGTACAACTCCATCTATAACTTTTCTCATGAAAAGTAAGCCTTTTTATTTCCTTGTATAGTAATATACATTATTCTCTTCGGATATCACCAAGTAGATAAGTCGAACTGTTAGGTACAGATATTTAAATTCATCGTCAACGTTGGCCTCTGATCTCTTTTTGTAGATATATGTGTTAGTCATTTTTTTTTTGGCCTTTGAGATCCTTTTTTATATCGCTTTTGAATGTCTTTAAAGTCTTTTAGGTTTAATTCATTTCAATCGTCTTTAAAAGCTTTGGAATCGTTGCCTGCTCAATAGCTTCTTTTTCATTCTCTTATGATTCTCTATCGAGTAATGTTTCTGGTCCTTCATATTCAATATTTCATGGAATGTGTACACTTTACTAGTCTTCTTAGTCTATTATTATTGGAATCTCAGAGCCACTACTTAGATGATATTATTGATAAAGCATAATAACCGAAGCTTTCCGACAACAATCGAGGATCTTCAGCAGGTTTTTTTTCGGACTTAAGTACAAAAAGTTGCATTTCCCGTCAGGGGTGTTCTGTTTGTTTACATTTTGGCGTATTGTAATCTTAAAAGAAAAAAAAAGGTCATACTGTGACGTGAAGTTTGTCAGATATCCAATAGGTTATGATATCATAAAGTGAATGAAAAATGTTTGGGGAGAAATTGGACATAGTATTATTTGTTCGGGTTTTTGATACTAAAATTAACAATAATTTCCCTTACGTAAAGTTATGTCAATCAATTGTCTATGTGTAGAATATTCCTTTTTTTATTGCACGTATTTTTTTTTCCATGTAATGAATAATGCAGGGAATTTCCACTACACGTGTAAGCACGTCGTTGATCAAGAAGATTTATAGATGCTGCTTTGAATTAGCGTGGGTAAATAGCCGTGAAAATCCTAATCCCACGATGTATCTAATTACTTTCTTACTGTTTTTCGCCGAACAGTAGCCGGCTTTCCCCAAAGAGATGAACAATTTTCTAGTAGATGTATAGTTAACATCAACATCATAAGGTCTTTCCCTATTCTCGAAATGCCAGAATAAAGCACTGGATACGGTTCAGACAGTTTGCCTCGCTAAGAGTGTTTCCCATCTAAAATCCTAAAACCCCAACAATACTGTTCGAACAGTTTTACCAAGCAGTCAGGCAAAAAAGCATTCTCCAAGAACATACCATCGTAGTACAAGTGACTTTCTTTTTTGGATAAAGTGAACCATGCAAATTTGGTTTGTCTTTTACATTTTCTATATATCCCAGAAAGCTAATCCTACTTACTATCTTATTTTAATGATATTTTGCACTCGGAAAGTTATCGGCACAGTTCAATTTTCAGTCCAACTATTATTTCAAATAAGCATTAAAATTATTGGAATAGTTGTTATAGTATGGTTCAATAATTATGAACTATCGAGAAGAGTTCCCTTTATAAGAGAATGCCTTTTATAGTTCATTAAGATAACCGCGTCCCCAGGCATCGGTAGTTAAATCTTAAATTGTTTGTAGTCGGTTAGTCTTTTCGCTTAAAAACTCAACTTTCTAGAGAGTATCGCGTAGAGGTAAGCGTTCCGACATATCTATTTTTTTTTTTTTTGAAAAATTGACATTCAGTGCAGGAACCACAATTTCTCGATATGTCTCACCGTAGGTAGGGAAGAAGAAATTAACAAATTTTTTTTTTTTTTCATTTATTTTCAATAATCGGTTTGAATGTCATTTTGTCATATTTTCTGGCTAAAATTCGATTCTCTTGTCGTTCTTAGTCGATTCAGATAAGTTTCATAGGTAGTCAGCAAAAAAAAATTATTTACTTGACATATCGAATATTATTATCGTTTATCATCTAATTTAACGCAAAAGTTTTAATTTTTAAGTAGAACTAATAAAAAAACAAAATACAAAATGAGATAAATACCATTTTTCGGGCAAACTATTGCTTAGTTCAAACTTTTTCCGCTAGAGGTGCTGCTATTTTTCTCATTCAATTTATAGTTACATTAAATTACACAAATCATAATTATAAATGATATCCAAAATTCATTGTTTTAAGGCTCACCGGATCATTTTATAAATCTCACGTACTCTTCGCAAATAAATCGAAAAACTATTCAGCATTTGCACATTTCGAATAAACTAAGCAATCATTTGTTTAGATGCATTTTATATTGAAGCAAAACATAATGAAAAAAAAAAGGTAAAAACAAAAACTTGTAAATTTTCTATATGTTTGATCGAATAATTTGATCATCACTTTTTGAATTATGAGTTTCTTCAAAATAATAATTTTATTGATGACTTTCTCGTGGTAGGAAGGGGATGTAAGTCGAACACTTTGTGACTATAGAGAATCTTTATTCGATCTATTAAAATAATTTTCAAAGCAAATTATCTTCAATATTTATTATAAAAAATTGTACATTTTTCTTTCCAATGGTCTGACATAAAGCTTATGTCATATGATGCAAATATCGCGTGTATACAAAGAATAGACAAAATAATATGAACACTATGCAATATATTGGATTGGCAACTAAGTAATTGTCGATTTCATCAATAAAATAAAATGTTTTTGTTTTTTTTTTTGTTTCGAATGAAGTTTAATCTATAACGTATTTCCCATTTTATTCGATGATTTTTTTGCCATCTCTCTGACAACTTGAAAATTCCATGCTCGTAGAAAGTCTGATCCTTTTCGGCCAAAAATTGAGATAAGTGAGATTTTACAGCGTTTTTATAGTTGAAAATTTTACCACAAAGTGAGTTGGCCAGGGATCAAAATAAGTGGTAATCCGATGGCTCAAGATCAGGTTTATGTACCATCAATTCCCAACCAAAACCCATCAATTTTCGACGAGCGGCCAAAGAAATATGCGGCCTAGCATTGTTCTAATAGAAAATGACATCTTAACGATTGGCCAATTCTGGTCGATTTTTCTTGATCGTTCCATTCAATTTCCCCAATTGCCAATTACTGGTTTGGTTCCTTGGAAGCAACTCAAAATACACCGACATTATTATTTCCCTCAAATTGACGGCAAGATCCTCTTCGTTTTAAAAAACGTATCGAATTCATTGCTTTTAAGCAATAATTCGCAAGTGCTAATGCGCTTTGTCAGATGAATTTCTTGCAAATCATGCGAAACCCAAATATCTAGCTTCTTAATGAGACCGACACGTTTTAAATGCTTCTCAATGGTTGTATGTGAAACATTTAACTTCTCTGTAATCAAACTAGTCGACCTGAACGTTGGTCATCTGGTGAAAAAAGACCAACGAGTCGATAGCCTATGCTGCTAGTGCTCTCATCTCTCTAATCTAAGAACTAATTTCATTAGACTAGAGTGTAATAATAATAATAATAATAATAATAATAATAATAATAATAATAATAATAATAATAAGAAGAAGAAGCACTGCAAAACTAACATTTATCGAACGGCATAGTAATTGCGCGAAGTCCCTTTATAACGCTTAGAGTTGATTTTATTTTGTCTATATCCTGTATATGGCCCTTTTTAAGATTTTCTTGCTGTTACTAATTTCGGTTGAATAAATTATGTTCTGAGGACGGCAGAACATAAATGTGCCGAATCTTCTATCTCTTCATGGTCCCAGCTATAAACGTCAAAGATTATTACATGAAGTTTTTAACCACTGATGCCTAAACGAAAGGTAATTTTTTTGATTGTAGGGGAAGAAGAGCTTCGGGAATTGTGCTTCTATTCTTCGATGAAAATTCTACTATTTAGAACTATTAAGATCATAGCAGCAATATGCCAGTAGTTATTTATGACTGCTTGATTTAGTAGTTGAATTGGGTGCACTAGGATGCACATAAATAATGTCACTGTCTTCCAAGTATACAATAATCCTTAAAATTAAGATGGGGGAAGTTAGCTTCAGATATGTATAGATAATTTAAACCGAGTAATCAGGTCTCAGGTGCCCAAACGAGGAAGTTCTTTGTATCTGTGTCGACAAAACTTAGTGACCGCCTTGTTGCCTGAAGGTCCTTTGCAAAGTATCGTGGTGGTTGTTGGGAAATGAGTTGGGATTAAATAATCCTTTAATAAGAGGGTAACCCTGAACTATACCTACTAAGGATTTGTTTCAGTACCATGCAGGAACTGTGTTGACAAAACTTAGCGACCATTTTCTTGCCTGACGGTCCTTTGCAGAGTATCGTGGTGGTTGTTGGTGGAGAATGACACTGAGATTAAATAACCCTTTGATAAGAGAGTAACCCTGGACTATACCTAGTGAGTATTTGTTCCAGTACCTTGCAGTAACAGCGGAGACCCTTTTTGGTTTACTACAAAGTCTGAAAAATGATGAATTATCGTTCACTAAAAAAGTAGTCCTGTTATTGGGTGAAACCAATGAAAGCTATCTGTTACTAAAGCAATGACAAAATGAATATATTGTACGGTAAAGGTAAACTAAACTAAAAAAAAAAAAAAAAAAAAAAAAAAAAAATTGTAATAAGTGAAGGCATGAAGCCAAAGATAATGTAAACGAACATTGTGGTTATCGATGAATGATTATCTTGTTTGGCAGACGAACCGATACATAGACGACAGACGTAAAGTAAACGAGGCAGACAAGAATACGTGCTAGAGATAGGCCTCTTGCACTGTAAGGCACGTACTCTAGTACACATCTACACATTCTTATATATAAAAGCAGATTTGAAAACTCATACGTCTACGTGGACGTAATACATATACATATGCATGTGCGTGCATGTGTGTGTGTATGTATGTGTATGTAAACATATATGAAAATGATCATTATGATGATGATGACGGTTTTAATGGGGGTAAAATACTGTTTGAATGACTCTGGCTGCTTTGCTCTTTAATGCATTTGGATTTGCTTCTTAGTTTTTTTTTTTTTTTTTTTTTTTTTTTTTATGCACAAAATCCACTGCTTGCTGCTTGCTGCTTGTTATTGCTGCTACTATCGCTGTCGTTGTTTTGGTCTTATTTCTATGTTGGTCTCAGCTGTTTAGGTTATTTACTAATATTCAACCACTTGGACAAGTCGTTGTTTCTTGCGTGTTTCTTGTGTTGTGTTTTATCTGATTTATTTTAATTTAAAACATTTTTGCAAAATACTCTTCTTTTTCTTGTATTCCTTTTTTTTTTATCTTTCTTTACTTTCCAGTATGGAATACCATACGGATTCTAAATGTTTTTCGTTTTGTTTTTTTATTTATTATTTTATTAATTTAGTTAAAAGTGTCGACGGTAAAAGCAAATTTATTATAAAAAAACACACAATTATACAAATATATATATATATGTATGTATGTATGTATGTATGTATATATATATATATGTAAATACATATACATGTATATACATATAGGTGCGTGCCTATATTACGGAAGTATGTGAACGTAATATTATTTTGTTGTACGCGCCTCTTGTGTTTCTTAAGCCAAAGTGTATTTAATATATAGCGCAGAGCTAACGCATTGACATCGTCTATGTTTATCATAAGATCTACACCACAGTAGACGTCAAAAAATCAATTAAATTACAAATCAAATTGAAGATATTTTTATAGATTTATTGGTAAATTAAAAATAATAATAATTATACTTGTTTATCGAGAATAAATTCGATAAAGCTTTTGTAAATTTGTGAAATTTTTATCTGATTTATGATAAAAAAAGAAAAAATATAAATAAAAATTAAATAAATAAAATTGTTAATATATTTACATAATTGTGCATATATATCAATATTTTTTAGCGTAAAAAAAAAAAAAAAAAAAAAAAACAATTTATTATATATATATATATATATATATATATATATATAAATGTTTAAGCAAATTAATAATTCGTAAATAAAATAAAAACAAAATTTAAAAAAAAAACAACAACATTTTAGGTTTCAATGATATTGAAGAGATTTTTTCCATTTAAAAACTTCTAATTGAAAAAAAAAAAAAAAAAAAAAAAAACACCGAATGCTGTTAAAATTATCACTTTTAAAAACGCAATGGTGCCATTAGAGAAAATGAAATCAAAAAAAGTTAAATCTCTGACCTGACATTCTATTGCCGATTTGCTAATAGCGTGAGTGATTCGTTGTAAATTAAAATTGGAAAATTTATTGAAAAAGAAAAAAGGGAACGTTCCTTCGGAGGCGAATTAACAATATTTGATTAACATAAAGGATATTTTTATAGAACTTGGCAGCACTTCGTAAGTGTAAGAAAGTTAAACTTGGAAAATTTTATCGCAAAACGGAAAAGAAAAATAAAAGAAAAGAGAAAAAGCTCTAGCTCTAGAGCTGAGTTAATGATATTTAAATTACACAAGATAGGGACACAATTCGCTTAACATAAAGTATATTTTTATACAAGTTGGGCAGCACTTCATAAATGTAAGAAAGTTAAACTTGAAAATTAATCGCAAAAAAACGATAAAACACGAAAGAGTTCCTTTTTTGAGACGAATTAGCGATACTTGGTTACACAAGATAGCGACCATTCACTTAACATAAAACATATTTTTATAGAATTTGGCAGCACTTCATAGGTAATTACCTACACTATAATAATATTTGTATCGCTTCAGATTTGGACTTTTGGGGAAACTTACCCATCAAATTTTTACTAATTTGCGGATTTAAGCTAATAATTGTGATTAGAAAAAATTTAAATACAAATCTATGCTTTTAGAAAAAATTTTGCAGATATACGTAGAGTTAGTTCGCCATAAAAGTCAGGCTAAATTAATTCCACTGTTTATTATGCTAATCAAGATTATATAAAATTGTTTGCGGTTTTATATATATATGCAGGTAAATATATATATATATATATGCAGGTAAATATATATATATATATATGCAGGTAAATAGATACAAGTAGATATGAATATTTTCTTGAACAGACAGACGGTGTTAATTCATATTTCTATGGGTATTTTTTAATAAATTCAATACAAATGTTCCGAGAATGTTAGAGAATACCCTTTTGCGAAGAATAAATTTAAGAGACCCACTACATTCCTTTTATCTTACTTTTCCGGTATTGAAAAGGCATAAGATTAATCGACAGATGAAATCGTATTAGAATCATTACAAACAAAAGTAAATGATAAACAAAATTATCAGAAGATGAAAGACCTACAAGCATGTATGAAGCGAATTAGAATTATTGACAGATAAGAGATCTATGAGAAATATAGTAAATAGCGTCAGAAACATTGCCATATGATAGATGAGGGAACACAAAAAATTCGGATCAAAATCATCGACGAAAACTAGACAAGCGAACATTGTCTTGAAAATCAGAATCATCGGCTATTACTTTCATGCATAAATCCATCGAATGAATAAAAAGTATACACCTATAAATAGTTGATCGAGACCATTATTGAAGTTACGTCTGTCTGACATCTGTAGTTGTCACCTAGCGGTCGAGATCAATAAATTCATTGATCGTTTAAACTGGTTTAATTACTGGATATCATAATCTAAGAAATGAAATTTGACAAAACGCTATATCGCTTCTTCTTTCTCTTATATCATTCCTTTCGTATACTGAGTACGCGTTTCGTTTTTCCGCCTTTACGGGAATAGAAAAATAATATCCAATGAAAATGCAAATTTTTTTCTTACTTATTCAATATTTAATTATTGTAGACGTTACGGATCTGCAGTTTTCTCAAATGGCGATATTGCTTTCAGCTTGACGTACGAAATCGCGTTGAATAAATGGATCACAAATATTTTAATAGAATAGATTAAATATCTTTTTTATGACATTTATACACAGTTTTTTTATTCAGATCTAAAGAAAATAGTTTTTCTTTCAAAATTATATGTAGTTGGAATTCTTGGTTTGGCAAATAAGTAATTGCCGATTTCTTCTTTTTTTTTTTACTTGAAATGAAGTTTAATCTATAACGTATTTTCCATTTTATTCGATCACCTTTTGCCATCTCTCTGCTAATTTGAAAAATCCATGCTCGTAGAAAGTGTGATCCTTTTCGGTCAAAAACTGAGTTAAGTGCGATTTTATAGCGTCCTCATCTGTGAAAGTTTTACCACAACGGCCAGTTGGCCAGTGATCGAAATAAGTAGTAATCCGATGGTGCAAGATGTGGACTATATGGTGTGTATAACCATCAATTTCCAACCAAGATACATCAATTTTCGTCGAGCGGGCAAAAAAGTATGCGTTCATAATACATGTATAACTGAAATCGACACGTGTAAATGAAATTGGCAGTTAGTTAGTTGCCAACTCATTATCACATGATGTACTCCGTCATTATCTCCGCTAATAACGTTTTCAAAATGTCAGTTTTTCTTGCAAAGGATAGCACCCGTTACAAAATCTTTGCATAAAGAAAATATATGTTTTTAAATTGATTTTTATTAAATTTCATCGAGGTCGGTCTGTCGTCTAAACCAACGTTGAAAGAAATCAAATGAACCTGAGTTAGATTAAAAATTGAAAATCAAGAATAATGATGTTAATAAATTGAGAGAGAAGGCAATTATATGCAATTATTTATTGTATTATATATATATATATATATTATATATATATAAAAATCACGATACTATTGATATATATTTTTTTTTTTAATGACAGCAAATGCTTTACAGTATTCAATACAATACAAGCTAATAGAGATTCAAAATAAAAACAAGATTTTCTTACGAACGCCGTAATCACAATAAAATCAATGAAAAAAAAAAAAAAAAAAAAAAAAAAAAAAAAAAAAAAAAAAAAAAAAAAAAAAAAAAAAAAAAA
>KK351305.1:2914-26246 GCA_000671755.1 Glossina brevipalpis | reverse complement strand
TCCAAAAAAAAAACAATTTTTCGTTCATAATAATAAATAGAAAAAAAATATATATTTTTTTTCAAAAATTCAATTTTTTTAAAAAAAAAAAGTATACAGTGATTGTCAAAAAGAAAAAAAGCAAAAAAGAACAGAAAAAAAAAACTAAAAATAAAAATTATTAAAAAGTATTTCTAAATAAATTTTAAAAATATATATCAATGACTGAGTAAATAATGCTTTAGTATGAGCAGTGATTGAAAAGTTATTGTAAACACACACACACACACACACACATGCAAATACCAAAAAACGGAAGCTGTGATCTAAAAAAGAAAAAAAGGAAAAAAAAAAAACAGAAAAACAAAAGCCAAACAAGCAAGATGGTCTCGAGTATTATGTAACGTTGAAATAACTTTTAATTGATTTATTCAGAAACGAAAACGTAAACAAGCTTTGCCCCTTTATAACTTAAATGCATAACTCAAACTATGCACGTCAGCAATATGCAAATATTGAAAGAAGGTTTAGTAAGCGTTCAGAGAAAGCAGGCAAGTAAGTTTAATCTTTTTATTTTTTTTTTTTAAATTTTTTTTTCTTCTTAAATTTAAGTTAAATTCACTTGCAATGTTCTATAGACAAAACAATGATTTCAAAAGAAGCATAAATAAAAAAAAAAATGATTTAAAATGAATTTAATTTTCAATCCGAAATCAATGGAGTTTTCTTGTTAAATATAGGGTAATGAATCGATCGATCGATACTCTTTTTTTTTTTTTTTGTTTTGATTTTAAGAAAATATTTCATACATTGTTTTTTGAACAATATTTATAAGGATAAGAATTTTTTTTTTTTTTTTTTTTTTTTTTTTTTTTGTTAAACTCACGAGTTATTTAGCCGCTACGAACCTACGAGCAGATAATGCAAGTGATTCGAAAGAAAGTATAAAAAATGATACAGATGTGGAACACTCTCTTCTCTTCTATATGAGTTGGGCATCTTCAACATGCCAAGAGATCGAAATTACATTATGCAAAGTATGTTAAATTGTATGGGAAGTTCGACAAAGTGATTTACTTTTCTGAGGCCGACATACGGCAGAACAAACCCACACGAAGTGGACTTGCGAGCGTGTAATCTTTTTCCCGAATGGAGTCTATAGGATTATATAGTGTAAATTTGCAATCTATAATAAAGATTCATTCCGAGTTAATGCGAAAGTGATACTGGAATAATTTTACACTCAGGAATAAACACTATCACTTGATTCAACACAAAACGAGAAAAGAATCTTTAATATACTGATAGTTAAAGTTTTTTTTCTTTACTGAAGGCTTGCTTTCATTTGTATTTGTTTCCTGGAAGACGGGCTTAATGCTTTTAGCCAGCTAGAGGTGAAGTTTTTTTTTTTTCAATTGACCTACTGCTCTGAACATTGATTTGCCCGGATATTATTACATTTGTAATCAAGCATATGAATGCTTTATGAAAGTTCTTTCGAGAAATTATAAATGCAAGAGCAAAGACTCTTATCCAACGATGAAGGCTATAAAAAAAAGAGTGGATATTTTCCCACTTGGATCAGATTTATTAACACATATCGCTAGCTACTATACAATATTTATTTAAGAGCGAAAATGAATCTATAGATTATATCATATGTTATATCATATATATTAAATATAATTGAAATTATATTTTTAGACGATTTATCTTACTTCGAATGTTATAGAAATTTACTTAAAGTGAAAACCATATTTATGGACGCCATTTTGTTTATATATGATTTTACGGTCATATTGGACTAGACTAAAAGGCTGATCTGATTAAATTTCTTCAAAACATAATCTGTTTTTCTATTCTATATTATAATCAAATCCGTATGATAAAATATTAAAAATTTGGCGAATTTCTAAACGCAAATTAATGATAGACGATGAAAGTCTAAAAAGCTTCACATGAAAGTGAACAACAACAAGTGAATAACAATTCGACTTCTGATAGTCTGGGTATTCTCGCACAATATCTTCTTTACAAATCTGTATTTCTTATTCAAAAACTCCACGATCGCGGTTAGAGGATTTTCGTATTGATATGGTTTCGAATCTATATGTCTTCAATTGTTACATAGGAATTATATAGAGAATTATTTTATATAATTCGTTAAAATAAATTTTCCTTGAATATTTTTCTTTCCCAATTTCACATAGTTCGGGACCTTTCTGTGGCATGACAAGCCACACTAAATCTCTGGTCTCATTCAATGGGCACAATTATTGGAAGCTTTGTACAGGACAGCGGCAAGGAGAAAACTTTATCAAATCTCTCGGCATATTTCATAAGCTACTGAAATTACACGCGTCATAATACCGTCAGGTATCATATGAGAAACATAGGCATCTCGGATACCGATTCTAGCAGATTCAGTGAAGAGGCAATTGATATGTCCAATCGAATCCTATGTGAATGTGAAGCAAATTTGCAGACTCGGATACGAGATATTGGTCGAACACTTCATAACGCCAAACACAGTATTATGAAGTTCTGAACCTTGGGAGATGGCGGGAACTATCAAAATGCTACAACTGGAGGGTTAGAGGCAGGGCCGAGTACCATAAATCGTTTAGGTGGCGATACGGATTGCTCATAAAAATAATCGTAATAATAATAGCCGCAATCATTAAAATCTACTTGAAACTGATACATACGACTCTTCCTAAATGCTGGACGCTATTGTTGTGATATTTTCCCCATTTCGAGTTTTGTTGTCTTCTTGGCTGGCTTCTGATCCTATAGAGGGAAATTCCACTCAAATACGATCACAGTTTTCCAATTTAATAAAATTTTTCAATGATTTCTACACAATTAGGAGAAACTATACTGGATATTATTACAACTAGAAGCACAACAAAAATATATTCGAAGATAGAAATTACATTTTCAAAAATTATTATTACTCTTAATGAAAGACCCTTTATATGATTATCGTAATGAAATCTATGATTTTGATTTAATATTAACTTCTTTTTTGTTTTAAATAATTCGAATCTTTCCATTTATCAAAATGATATTTACGCATTTTATTTACATTTATATATATATAATATATAATATATCATGTATAATACATAATATAATATATCATATATAATATATGATATGTAATATATAATATATAGTATATAATATATAATATATGATTTCACTTAAGTATTACGGGTGATAACATTTCTACATTGTCTCAATTTAAGAATAAAGGTAAGATTATTCGATTTCAATAACGGTGAGCATATGAAAGTAGAGCAAAATTGGGATTCCATCTGAAACGATGTAAGACAAAGATAAGATTTAGTTTCTGAACGGGCTCAATTAGGTTAATGTCACATATATATAACATGAATGCCAAATATGTGTTGAATTTTCTTGCATGAAGCTAACTAATGAATAGTCAGTCATGAATAGCCATTTCATTATATAATGGGCATCAAATTCAGACAACAATCTCTTGTGATAAATCGTAGAGTAAACTAGAATTCATTTACAATTGAACGTAAGTGCAAACGAAAGAGCAGTTTGGAGTAATTTCAATTGTTTGTTGTTTGTCCATCAATTACAATTAAAACAAAAGCGATATTTCTATTGATTTCTAATGGTGATTTTATTATTTACTAAATTATTCAAAATTATTTCCTTAAAATTTTATAATGCATTAAAACAAGCAGCAGACTTTCTTTTTTAATGTCCAACAACGAAGGTTAAGGATATATTTCATTTTGTCATTTGATTTGTAACTATTAAAAGTAAACTTCGGATTCCCCCCCCCCCTCCCAAATCAAGTATCAAATTTAGAATCGATATAAGCATATCTATCTGTCCGTCTCTCTGTCTGGATAATGTCTGTGGTAAGCATTCTCCTGGAGGCAAAAATGAAATTCAAAGTTGATAGAAACATTGGAAGCGCTTTCATTACCACACCCATCCATAACAGTTTAGTTTTTCATCCTTTTTTAAAGAAAAGAATGGTGAATATAAAAGATTCGGCGCAGCTGAGTATAATTTGTTTTTAAAGAAATCGTTTGTTCGGAAATTGATTTCGATTTTTTTCAACAGGAGATTAAGGGGTTTTTGCGGTAAATTTTTTAGAAAATCAATTTATTCTTAACATATGCTTTGAATCTTCTTGAAAATGTGGAAAAAAAGAAATCTGAAAGCAAAAAATTTTTTTCTTTAAATTTTGAAATTTTCCTTGAGCGCTTCAAAAAGAATGTCTGCTTTAAATGAATCCCTGCTGGGAAGCTACAATTTAATCTGTTGGTTATTACTTTCTAACTTCTCTAATCTCTAATCTACTAATAGATGTCTTTTTAGATTTGATCGTGATTATTTTAAAGCATTGCCAAATAAAAATAATGTAACTTCAGCGTGACAATTGGTAGATATAGGATTGAGAACATTTCGAGCGAAAGTGTTTGGTTTTACCAAAAATTTGAGAATTTAGACCTAAGTTTTTGTAGTTGAATTATGAATTATGAATACAGAATAATTAAATTTCTTGCTTTCTTCTTTCTCACACCGGTTCAGATGCCATAAAAGGTAGGGAAGGTTTAGTTAAAAATCTCTAAAGAAAAAGAATGAATAGAAATGGAAAGAAGTTTTTATGATCCTGGGATTGTTAAGGGTAAGAGAAAAAAATAATAAAAATTTACATGTATGTCTATAACATATTCCAATACTTGAAAAGCGTTTTCGCGAAACATGATTTTCAAAAACCGTACTGAGCTTATAACTCGAACATTTTTTTTTTTTTTTTTTTTTTTTTGCCTTCCACAATAATATTCTCTCCACAAAAAGCTTATAGGATCTTTCTGATAAGCTCATTTAAACATTTTTTATTTTATTAATAAAAGAATATTTATTTTTCGTTCGAAAATTGAAGTTTTTCGCTCAAACATTTGTCAGCGACATAAAATTAAATATTTCTAAAAAAATCTAGATGTAAGAATGTAGATCAAATGATTTTTTTTTTTTTTTTTTTTTTGTTTTCTAGCCTGTATCTAAGTCAGTTGCACTAAGTACTTACTGTGGATAATTTTAAATTAATCATGCTTTGCAGAGCACAGTCACAGTGTTGCCATTTTTTTGAAAATTTTTCAAAAATAATTATTTTCTTTAAATACTTAAAAGTAGTATTTAGCATTATTTACTTACTTAAATATCTTTAACAATCTCCAAAAAAATTCTTATATCCTACTTAATCTATTATCTTTCTTGCTATATAACTATAATTGTCAAAAATCACCGGTTTTTAGGCTGTTACAGTGACCTTACTCCTTAAGCCGCATTATAATAACATATCCTCATAGCAAGACTTCGTTCGTATATAATAAGGTTATTTAATTTTGAACAATAGTGCTTGCTTGGCGCCAGAAAAAACTGCGATTCAACAAGAATTGTCAAAAATTACCTGTTTTTAATCTATTAAACTGGCCTTACTCCGTAAGACGCATTCTAATTATATATCTTGTATAACTGATATAGCACCAGGTTTGTTCGTGAATAAGTTTACTTAATTTCGAACAATAGTCCTTGCTTGGATCCAGAGAAGACCACAATTGATCAATATAGATGGTATAGTGTTCGAGATTTCGCGTACAAGGTAATGGAAAAAGTTTTAACTGCTTAGATAGGATACAATGGTGGCACAATCAGTATGCTTTTAAAATCTGGTACATTCGATTGGATTATTTCTCATTGTAGTCTTTATAAAGTTTTATAAATTGAAAAACTTTTATTTAAAAAATTAATTTCATCAATTTTTTGCGAGAAAAGATAAGAAATTTTGTAAGCTGGTAATGGCATGCCGGGAAAATGTATAGGCTCATCGATTTTGTAGTTTTGTATTGAAAGTAAATAAAATATATTTGTAATTGAGATTTGGATTACATTTTTTTCCAATATATTGTTTGGAGTTTGCAATTATTTGCGGAATGCAACATCAATCAAATATCCTTCACGTGACATACTATAGGACTGGAAATTTTTGGTGTAAATTTCAATGACTTGTCCACACATAACGGGCGATACTTCGACCATAATTTGACAGATGTTCGTTTCGAAAGCGCAAAGAGTTTGAGAACCGTTTGCGTAAACTCCATCTTCTGCGTAATCCTGCCAAAAAATAAGTCTCAGAGAAATCTAACGATCTTGGTGGTCAATGGATAAATTTGAATCTTTTTTGATATTTTCATTGACAGTAACGACATTTTCGATAGACCGTGCGTATTGTGGATAATTGAACCTTAATAAATCTATTATAAATTTTAACAGATCTTTTATAGATTCAGTTTTTTCAAACTTCTTCACAGTTTCGCATACGTTGCGCTTATATGAGTGATGTTGTAAAACACGAAAAGTACCAACAATGGAATCAGCATTTTTGTAGTAAGATTTTACGATTTTAACACATATTTAGTAGTTGTTTAACGATCCGTATTGCGAAATGGCAAACATTTCTCTAAACATATGATGCCATGGAGGACAGTTCTGTTTTATATAAGCTACTGAAACACGATCGCCAAATCTGGACCACAAAATGGATAACTTTATATAATTGAATAAAAAAAAAAAAAAGAAATGATTGTCGAGATGACTCTAAGAATAACTCGTCAAAATGTTGAAATTTTAATGATATCGTACTAGAGTCCGTAAGAGAATAGAGAAATTTCAAAAGAAAAAAAAAAATCTTTTTAATTAATTGCAAATCGTTCTCTATTTTACTTTTCTTTTTCATTATTTTTTATGATGAGTGTTTATTGTTTGCAGATTGGACAGAAAGTCATCACGTGGCATGATTTACGAAAATGAAGAGTTAAGATTGCGTACCATCAATATAAATGCTGAAGTTGAAAGAGGTGAGTGAATGATGATTGTGATTGATTGATTAAATTTTCATTTACTTCATAGAAGAAATTGTTATACCAAGGAATGCTCTTTTATTATTAGCTTTTTTTTTTAAAAATATCCGTTTGTATAAAGGAAATTCTAAAAATTTTGTAGCGTTTTTTAATTATTATTTAAATGTTTGTGCAATAATTATAAATTAATTAAATCAAATTAATAATTTTGGCAGTTAAGTCACAATATTTTCTTATATTTTCGACTACGGACATTTTCAAAGATACGGAACGTTTGGGCAAAATCTCTACACTCGAAATCATTATCGTGATGTCAAATCTTGAAAAAATATCATTTGATTTCAATTTTTTATCTAATCATTCTCTTCATCATCTCATCTGCCTGCTACTGATAAAGGAAGAGAAAGCAAAGGAACCTTTTTCTTATAGAATGACACACGAAATTTTTCTAAAAAGACGAACTTTATATCAAATCTTATTATGGCTTGAAAGCTTTTACGAAATCATAATAAAATAAAAAAATGCTTCCTACAAAAATGGAAAAAAAAAAAAAACTTGAAGAGATTAACATAAATAAACCTCGAAATAAGCTTACAGAAGAGTTTATCACTTTGCCTATCTAGCAAACCATGTTTATGAACAAAAATTTTTCGTATTAGATCTACTAGCTCATCTTTTCGTTGATCTGAGAGTTAAATAACATGTCACTCAATAAGTTCGTAGGATCACATTATACCGTTATCGTTACTATTGATAAATCCATATGATTTTTAGACAAATTAAACGACAATTGTACGAACTGTGTTTCGAATTGCTTCGTTGCATAGTCAACGTGTTCTTCAAACTTAAACCCCAGTGACTATATCACTTGATTGTGAATAGCAAAAAACTATCTGACGAAAAGAGATATGGACTTAGTGAAAATATTAAACAACGTATATTGAATGGTTGGACAAATCGTTCTATAAGAGAGACTTAGAAGTACTAGAGTAGCAATGAAATAAATGTATTATATTCCTGAAAGAATCTATTAAGTGTTTACAAAAGTTTTTATCAGCTACTTCGAGAGATAACAATGATAAAGTTATGGTAAATACTACTGTAAATAAATGTTGAATTCGATAGTTTTGAACTTCCTCTACCTAAAACAACAATTTTTCGTTTGCTTTTATTGAATTATTTAGGTGTAGGACAGCCTCTAATCACGAAACGTACAATATTGCATTTTCTACATTCATTGTCGAAATTCATTTTTATTATTCATAATTTGAAGAAATCCTCTGTCGAAGCCCATAAAAAACTTTTAGAAGCTTATGTTGATGCTGCTTTATTAAATCCCAAATTGTCACTTTGCGTTTCAATGGTTTAAAAGTAATGATTTCGGCGTCAGAGACAAAAAAACTACCTGTAGGACGAAAATATTTCGCAGACGAGAGAAACTCAGCACAAAATCTCAACGAGAGCAACCGAACATCTTAGAAATTGATGAATTATTTGTACACTTGTTGTGTGTTGTGTTTTATTAGTGATTCTACGAACTTATTGAATGATGTGTTATATTGTGTCATATGATCCTAGAGGTTATTTAATCATACCAATGCAATGATATATAAACTGTAATAATAACGGATATCAGAGATTTTCTCATTATTTCTAATCAATGTATTATTAGCGGGACATCAAAAAAAAAAAAAAAAAAAAAAAAAAAAAAAGAAGAAGAAGAAAAGAATGTCGGTTTTGAACGAATGTAACGTCGCTTTCGCGTTAATATATAAAATATTTTACTTGAGGAATTTTTAAATAATTATAGTTAGTATTTCCTAAACAATGTAAAAAAAAAATTGTTACAATAAATTTTATATAAACCAGATTTGAAAATTATAAAAGTAAACATACATATAACAAGATGATGAATTATTTACGTATGCATAGGCAATCTGTTATTCGATTAATATATATGCACGTAATATCATGTACCAGGAAGTAAACGAAATAGTAATGTATTGCAGTTTTAATAAAATTGTATATGTATGTATAGAAGTATAAAAATTCACAGAAATACTTTGCTAAAACAAATAACTTTTCGGTTTAGGTCAATCTGATATTAAACGCTTGAAAAAAGAAAATGAATTATTACGGCGCGAAATTTGGATTTTACGCGATGAATGCGATCGTCTTAATAAAAAAGTTAAAGCGAAATTCTTGGAGCATGATCAAGGAGCTTGTGGTATACGTTGTAGCGGTGCTAGTACAAATGCGGTCAACGAACGTCAATGCTGTTGCAGCAATATTGAGGGCGGTGAAGGTGGAGCTAGAGATTGCGGTTGTGAGACTATGATGCCTAATAATTATAATAGTGAGGTAAGCAGCACTAACAAAAAATAAAAAAGTTTCATTCGAGATCAATTTTTTTTTTTTTTTTTATTATTTATGAAAGGATTCCGATTCCTGTACTGGACCTTGCTGTTGTGCTGATGATGAAGATGATGATGATGCCATTGAGGATGTTATTAAGAAGGAAAATCCCATTAACGAAGAGGATACAAGATGTGAAGAAATAAAAGTCACAACATCACCAACTTGTAAGAGTGAAGAAACCAAAAGTGTTTTCGATCATTTATCGGTTGTCTCCGAAGAAACTTTAAGTCACACTGAGCATACAACCATTCAACAAAACGAAAATCTTTTCGGTTATACACCCGATATATATGGTTCGGAGACTACATTACCTAGTTTTGTTGGGCCTTTAACGCCTCTTACACCTATTGAATTGGTAGCTAACGAGCTAAGCGATTTGCAAGCCACTGTGCCGCCATTATCATATTTTGAAAATATCGTTTCCGAGCATTTAAATTCTAGAAATGGTAAAATTTATAATAAAATATTTGAATATAATATATATATATATATATACGAGACCATGTAAAGTTTGTCACGAACTAACTTTTTCTTCTTCTTATTGTTTAGAAAATACTAGGGAGAATATTTCGCTTGCCGGTACAGAAAAATCCTTAGTACGCCATACGAATGGTTGGGATTATAATTTACAATCGCCTTTTGCTCAAAAACGTTCGACCGCACAAACTTTAAGTACTTTCCAGCCCACGAGTAGTGCTACTGCAATCACAACTACGAGTCAAGGAGTAGACAGCAATGCAAAAACAATAATCACAACTATTTCGGCTCCGCAACAAACTGAAACTGTAGCGATTGTGACGGTATCTACCTTGGATCACATGGAGACACCTAAACATTTCTTTGCACCTTTAAGACCAAAACTTAAATTAAATACAGCTTTGGCAAACCAGCGATGCCTGCCTGCTTCATCGATGCTTTTGGCGGCAACATCCCCAACGTCCTTTAATAGTAAATATTTATTACAACATGAAAAAAGGAAATGTGAGCCGCCTGATTTATATGTGACGAACGGTTTAGCTACACCGTATCGGTGTACGAAAACGTGTATTTCATCTCAACCGCCACCAGTACCTCAAAGAAAACAATTTCCTGTAGCACAAGTAAGTCCGCGTTCATTTAGACGTAAAAATCAATTTCAACAACAACACTATGAGCATCGTAATGAACGTATTAATGGAGCGGGATGTTCACTTAATAATACATCGTATCGTAGCAGTCGCAACAACTCTTTAAGCATCAATTTAATTGAAAACTCTGGCGTTTGCAGTTCGTCTCTAACAGCCGCTTTAGTCGCCTGCAATGCGCTAAACTTACAATTATTACCTTTACATTTAAGGTCTTCCACATCTGTTACCTGCGCTGTAGCCGTTACCACTCCTACTACTACTACTAATACTATTACTACTACTATTACCGCTACTACCACTGCTTTTACTACCACAAATGCTTGTACTAAAATTGATGGCCATCGATCTAACTTGGTGAGCTCTAATCATTTTACTAAACCTCATGAACCCGTTTATGCAATCGCACAAAAATCTGGTCATAATTTAATCACCGCTGCTGTTACTAAACCTATAATGGCAACAACATCAATTACACCGTCTATATTGGTATCAGCGTCATGTTATACTCTGAGAGCAATGAAAATAGATAAGTCAACCAATAGCTTTGTTATGGATTCAGAATGTCAGGTGAGCTCAGAGTCAGAAGAAGCTCAAGTTTTCAAATGAAATGAATACGAAATGAATATGAAATTCAATTGACTGCAGTAACTTAGTATGATAAAATGTTGCTTTTATATAGAAAGTAAGTAGAGTCGGAATATAGGCTTAGTGAGTTAATGTTTATGTTCTATGCCTCTTCGAAATGAATGTGAGAACGGAAAGCGTAAAATCAGGAAAAACTACATTGCGGGCGAAGCGTTTAAGAAATAATCAATCGCTTTCGTTTACTATATTAGAATAGCGGAAAACTTTTGGTGGGTGGTTAATTAATAGATGAGCACAAATCAGTTCTTTTTTGCAAGGTTATGAGCATGCTTTAGTCATCCGTGAACAACTGATGACCCCTTCGCTGCACGCGTAGTGAGTGAATGTCTTCATTTCCGAACTACGCGGACTATCTGATGGTCTATTTTTTTGTGGTTATTTATTATAACTGTTTCTTTTTTTTGTTTTATTACCGCATTAATTTACAATCTATCTAAAAGGTATTAAAGGAAATGTAATGGATAGGCGATAAATATAACAGAGGCTATTGTTCCCACCGGGAAAGTATAGTTTAATTACTAAATGGGAGATCCAATATATGGCGTCTTTTTAATCTTCTTATCTCATTGGACTCATCTAAAAGACATATGATTACTCAATCTGTCAAGATATTTAGAAGAAATGCGGTGAATTTAACTTTTAATAAAGGGAATATCCAGGTCATCATAAATCGTTATGTTATACGGACGAACCATGAAGCATTAGCAATAAGACGAAGTGTCTTTGATTGATATTTTTGGAGTATTTCAATATTTGAGTTACTTGCTGTTCCCCATAATTGTACGCCATATGTTCAAATAGGTCTGAGAATGCTCTTGTATAACATACATTTATTTCGTAGATTAAGTTGGGGTTCTGGACGAATTAACCCATAGAGTCTTTTGGTTTTTAAATCAAATTGCTGACGTTTACCTTTTACGTGATTTATCCATGTTAACCTTTGATCAATATGCAGGACAAGATATTTTACACAATTATTGACTGGGATGTTACTCGAATGCAGGTCAATATATTTTACACAATTATTGACTGGAATATTATTGCCATTCAGACATAGGGAAGGGCAGGAATCCTTGTTTAGCGTGAGCGTAACATGCACGGATTTTTCAGAATTAATGTTGATATTCCATTTGTGTAGAGAAATGTTGTTGAGATGAATATGCAGCTTGTAGGAAACATTTCTAGGATTACGAGATGAAAACAAGATTGTTGTATCATCAGTATACGTTGCAGTTAAAATATTGTCAGCGATCGGAAAATCTGAAGTGAAAATTGTGTAAAGTATTGGACTTAAAACACTTCCTTGGGGAACACCAGCTTCAATTTTATATATATATTATATATATATATATATTGGATCTTTCATTTTTAACTTTGTCTGTTTTGCAAATAAGATTTAAGCAGCAAATAACTCGGGACAAGTTTTTTAAGTTTAAAAAGTAGACCATCATGCCAGACTTTATCGAAGGTCTTTTCTAGATCTAGAAATACACTGTTTCTAGGTATGAATTATGAAAGTCAATCAAGAACAGGTAGATTAAGTTTTGTTCTCTTGCTTTCTTAAGACAATATATTCCAACGATAGACTGGACAAAATACTGACAATTGGATACAAAAAGAATCAACGGGTGAATGGATAAAGCAAGAGAGATTTTTTTAAAATAACTAGTACTATAACTGTAAATGTTTCGTTTGTCTACGTATTAGTAAAAAAGCTTAAAATCTTTAATCAACCTAATCATGATGTTAATAAGCCTAAGTCCAAGCTCGGTTAACAATTTCAATTTCCATCCGACTAATTCTATTAACAATAAATTTCTTTTCCTTACTAAGATAAATCGTAATTAACATCGATTCATTTTCATCTAAACATAATTTCGTAACGAAGTTCCCACTGATATCAATTGCAATTATATTCCTCCCATTTTCGAAAATATTAGAAGTCGAATTTCGATAAATTTCGAAAAGCAAAAACCAATGGTGTGTGAAAATGACAAGCTTAAGTATATATTGAAAGCAGTAGATTTCATTCGTGGATTATTCTGATCTTTTCGGCCGATCTATTGGAAATCAATGCATACGATGTGTAAAGAGATCGGACATAATCTCAAATTGGAAATTTGATATTCACAGTGCATAGGATAGTAATGCGGAAGTATGTTTGTGAATTTTATTGCGAGATATAATTCTACCTGCCTGCCCAGTCATTAATAGACTTCAAATCAAAATTTTTTAATCGGACTTCTACATTCTACGACAATTAAAATCATGCCAATCCCAATCTACAGTCCACTAATTAATTATTAAATTAATTAACTAAAACTCAATTTTCGTTACGAAATTATGCAAAAAGATCGTTCATGCTTTAATTC
Organism: Glossina brevipalpis; assembly: GCA_000671755.1. NCBI lineage: Eukaryota > Metazoa > Arthropoda > Insecta > Diptera > Glossinidae > Glossina > Glossina brevipalpis. The sequence goes on along the minus strand of KK351305.1, from coordinate 12,791 downwards.
TAATTTAATTCTATATTATTTTAATGCATTATTTACTTTTTCAGACGGATTCAATTAATTTGGAAGCAATTCTTAATGATATCGAAGCAATTTCAGAGGATATTTTAACTTTACAATTAAAAAAAGATAAATCGATAGAAAATTTAAATCGAAATTCTCTTGAAATCACTGAAAATAAAATCACATCCTTACAGCAAACTAATAAAAATAATAAACCGTACAAATCGGAAATGAATTTATTATTAACATACGATGGTGATACACCGATCATAAAACCGACAAAATCGACAAATTTAAACACGACGGCATCGTTCGTATCAACGATGAAAATTATATCTGAAGATAATGCAAATAATTGTAAAACTTTGAGAAGAACGCGATCCTTAGAAAAGGATCGTACAAATAGTCCATCGCCAAATATGCCCGATGCTATGCCATCATTTCCTGATAATCGTGAGTACTTATCAATTGATCGTTTAAGTAAAGAAATCATCAAAAGAAATACATTGCCATCTGTAGCAGCTACAGCCACGCAAACCTTACCTGTTATAAATACACCGCAACAAGATGTGGATAATATACTCTCACCGATGAAAATAAATGCACCTGCCGATGAACAAAATCCTGCATGTAAACCGTTAATAAGAATGCATACATCGCCTCCGGAATTAGCACGCAGTTATTCGGCTACGAATCCACCATCTCATTTATTTAGCGATACGAACAATTCAAAAAATCCAATTTACTCTACACTAGTTGGGGCAGCGGCAAAAAGAGCTTTATTTCGCTCAGCTCCTACTCATATAACGAAATCTCTAGACACTGACCCAATGAGCGAGGATGATAATTGCATCGGAAATGAGATTGACAATCATGTAGAAACAGTTAAAATTTCAGATGAAGAAGGTTTACAAGAATCTACGGATATAGCAAAAAGGAAAGCTCGTCGTGTTTCTATAGTATGTGGCGATTCTAATAATGCAAACTTATCGGTTAATATGCCTGCCATACAATCCCAAAATCCCGATATAAATACTTTAAAAACAACAGCGGCAACAACAACAAATAGTTGTTGTGATCTTCCATCAATAACACCTAATCCAACATTAAATAATTTAAAGCAGATCAGTCATAGCACTCCAAACTCTCCACATTCCGTACATAAACATGAAGAGACGAGAGCATTTACTAAGATCACAACACCAACTATATTAAAAAGTAGCCCAAATACGTTGCCATTTAATTGTACATCAGACAATAGTACACCGCACTATGAGGGTTGCGTGAATGCAACGCAAAGTCCACGTAAATCAAATCACGATACTATTCGAGCCACAGCCTCTGAAATAGCGTGCGCGGCTGCCAATGTAATGCGTTCGAAATGTGCACGTCGTCATTCTGACGGTACAGTAGCGCATAATAATCAACGCGCGAGTGCTGTTAGCACAAGTACTACGCTACATCATCACCATAATCATCATCATCATCAGCATAGTTCATCTCTGACCAATAATATAAATACTCATCGCAGCCATCATATGCGACAAGATAGTAACCACGAAGTTACAATCCCATGCTCAGAGCGAAATTCGAATAGTTTGGCCTCGTCGCGTGAATCTTCCACCAGTTTTAGTATGCGTTCACAACGACGTAAATTATCAGTTAGTTCCCATACAGGAGGTAAAATACCATGGTGCGCTTGCTGGGGCAATGGTTGTTTATAAGAAAAAAAAAAAAAAAAAAAAACAAAGCAGAGCTTCATTTACCTAGAATTCCTTCCGAATACATAAGTTATGAGGAAAAGTTCTATACGATTTTATAGTCGCATTCGTATCTAATTTATAAAAGTTCACCTATGAGACAAATGTACTTTTTAAGATTTAAAAAGAATATTTCTTTCGATTAAATTTCTTTAAATCCGATATTGTGTAGTAAGCTTCGAATTAACACGTTAAACATCGACCCATTGCTATTCGTTACTCCTGATAAAGAGCAATGAATAACAACGATTGTTATACAACTTTTCAATGAAAATACACATCCGTATGTATGCGTCTGTGTATGCATTTTTAAAGGGGAAATATCTATAATTTCGCACGAAATTGATTAAACCCTTGATTTCGTTGACCCTGTGTCACGATTGATTTATCAGAACAATATGTTCGTTGATGAGTTATTTCTCATCTTAGCGGTCGTTAAATATTATATAATTAAAAAAAGCATTTATTTGAAATTTAAAACCTCTGTAACGGAATTTCGCAAAACATTCCTACTAAATGTGTCCCGAAGGAATTCTAAAGTTCATAAAATGCTTGAACATTTGATATTGATGTTGTATTCAATGTCTATCGCCCACGAATGCATGAATTTTACCTTCCCGGATGATAAAATTTCTGCAAAAAAAAATTTCGCATCAACTGCTATCGTCACACATTTTCGCTTACGATAACCTACTCGCATGCCGTTCGAAAACAAAACATTACCGCTCTTTTGTAGCTGAGAAGACAAAATAGTTTTGAAAATAGATTTTGTTTCGTTTAATTTGCAAAATCTCACGACTTTTCAGATGGTACACTACTCAATAAGTTCGTAGGATCGATAATTCCCCCTAATTTCGCATAAACAGCTCCGATTAGTCCTCCATCCATTGTTGTTTTGCTTAGAAGCGAGCAATGCCGGTACTCATTTGGAACAGAGTTCTTTTCTCATGGTCAAAAGTTCACCCGAAGTAGTAAATACATTGCCATCTTTTATCATTAAGCTGTAAACTATATCACGTAACTTCACTTTTTGTTTTTCTAAAATGATTTTGTGCACTTTTTCTACGTTTTTTTTTTTTTTTTTTTTTTTTTTTTGGCACAACAACTGTCGAGTTTGGACAAGCAGAGCGATCAGCATAATTCGTATCCGTAAAGTCCGTAAATCCGTAAGTCAGGAAACCATCGATAAACTGGTAGTCATTATGTAAATTGTAGACTGTCACTTTCTACGTTAAAATACAACTCTGTAAGAGATTATCATGGTAGTATTTCTTTTCTTCTATACTCAATACTCGAGAATGGTGATCGTTTGAATTAGTATTGAGTAAAAAGAAATAAAAAAATTACCGCCACAATCTCTTACAAAGTTTGTATTTTAACGTAGAAAGTGACTGTCAAAAAGTTGCACGATGACGCCCCTGGTCCTTATTCCAAGTAGTACGATTGCCATAACACTTTTCAATCGGATTGCTGGATTGCTGGATTCTTCATTAAAATTAATTAATTATCATTATTATGAAAATTATGAAAATAGCGCCATTAAAATAACTTTTACTTATAAAATATTATGAAATTTTGACACGTTTCCTTTGAAGCGTAGTATTGTCTAAAAATTATATGGATTCATCAATAGTGGCGACATCTATATATCATCCTACGAACTTATTGACTTATATTGTACATTATAGATTTCTTTAAATACGGTGTAGAAGCAAAGTGCTATCAAAATACGTGGACCAAACGATAAAATATTGAGTTACACTATATATTAGTATAGATTTCTTTAAATACAGTATAGATGCAAAGCGTTACCAAAATATGTGGAGCAAACAATACAATAATTAAATACTGACCTTTTTTTCTTTTTTTTTTTTTTCAATACTTGCTGATTAAATTTAACGAATAATGAAAAATATATTGGTCTTACTAATCGCTTCTAAGTCAGATAGACGGCTTTCTTTAGTGGTTCGATGTTCCGAAGTAATGTATACTGCGTAATTTTCTATACATTTTATGTCGAATGTATCGAATGAGATGTATTTTTACGATATCATTTTCAAATATATTTGATATCGAATTTCGATAAAAAAAATTTTCTATTTTATATTCTCTAAATGTTTTTTGTTTTAAATTCTTCCCATTTAAATATAAGAAACAAATATCTTAGATGTACATTAAAAGTAAAATCGAAGATTATTATATCCCATCGAAAATGTAGTAAATAAAAAAAAAAAAATATATTTTTTCCTAAAGATTTCCTTTAAAATAGCTTAAATCTTTTCTTCTTCTCTTAGTTACCGTAATTTATTGTAAATTTAAAAAAACAAAAAAAAAAAAACACTTTCAATGCAATTTCCAATAGAATCATTTATCACGATCACCAATAAAGCCTAATTAGTGTATAAATATTTGTACATACGAGTATTATATATGCAAGATTTGTTGTAGATTAACTTTTTTGTCTTCTTTTTTATTATTAATTTGTAGTTAGTAAAGTGAGAATCTTTTGTATTACAAATAATTTAAAAAATTAACGAAATGTAATAAAATCTGAAACTATGCCAAATAACAAATTTTACGCCTTTTAATTTATTTGATAATGAGTAGTTTCTGGTAAGGACTGCTAAGTGTCTTATAATAATGAAATCCATCAGATTTTTAAAAATTTTACATCCACTGCGAAGGAATGATTTCTTTTATACGAGTTATTATAATTAAGATTTTTATTATAATTGTTCTATAATAGTTTAATAGAATGTTATTTGTGTAACAACTGTAGCGATCTGAAATAACGTGAACATTTTTTATGCTTAAAACGAAATGAGCGAAAGAAATATAATGGAGTCACGTTTAAAAAAAATAACTATGGTTATCTGTAGGGAGGGCTGCTCGAACGGTTGAAAAGTTAACACTAGATCTCAATAAAATTATGCTCGGTTGTGACCGGAAGAGAGAGAGAGAGAGAGAGAGAGAGAGAGAGAGAGAGAGAGAGAGAAAAAGAGAGTTTAGAAAGCTTAGAGAGTTAAGAGAGTTTAGAGAGCAAAGAGAGTGGACGAAGCAGTTATCTTTACTTAACCTGAATGTGAAGGAAGCCACGAATTGAATTTTAGCCGATTTAATGTCATCAAAACCAACTTGTGGGAAGGTCTGCTGTGACCGGCAAGATATCTGAATAAAATTATGCTCGTCTGTGCCCGGAAGAGAGAGAGAGAGAGAGAGAGAGAGAGAGAGAGAGAGAAAGGAAGAGAGAGAGAGAGAGAAAGGAAGAGAGAGAGAGAGAGAGAGAGGGAGAAAGGAAGAGAGAGAGAGAAAGGAAGAGAGAGAGAGAGAGAGAGAAAGGAAGAGAGAGAGAGAGAGAGAGAGAAAGGAAGAGAGAAAGGAAGAGAGAGAGAGAGTTTAGAGAGCTTAGAGGCTTAAGAGAGTTTAAGAGAAAAGACCGTTTAGATAGTAGGGAGAGTTTAGGTAGCCAAGAGAGTTTAGAGATTTTAGATCATAACAACAACAACGACTTAATTATGTCGAGGAGGTTGGGATATGAAATTGTGCTGGTCTGTGAACGGAAAAAAGGAATAGAGAGAGAGATAGAGAGAGAGAGATAGAGAGAGAGAGAGAGAGAGAGAGAGAGAGAAGGAGAGAAAGAGAGAAAGAAAGAGAACGAGTTTAGAGACTTTAGAGAGCTTCGAGAGTTTAGAATATAACACCAAGATTGATCACTCATTTATGTCAAGAATAATGAACGAAAGAGTTATCTTTACTTAAGCTGAGTGTAAAGAAAGTCATGAATAAAATTTTAACGACTTTAATGCCATCAAAATTATTATTATATTTAAAAACAACGAGTTCCGACAGTAAGTAGCAAATTGAATTATCTGCAAAGTATGTCGAAGTGCGGGTCGGCTAATGGGATGGCAAAAAAATCGACCGTTTACTGTCTTCGACTATAGTCAGTATTTGTGACGATTATAAAGTTCGGACATAACCTCAAAACTACGATATTTGGGTGCCAAACAATCTAACTCGTAAGAGTTTGATTCAAGGAATATTATAGTGGAATTTACTATTCAAACCACTTGGTAAGAGTGCACCGAAGAGATGATTATTTGGATGGTTTTGTTTTTTTTTTTTTTCAATGAGTTTATTTTTGCCTCTATCGTACAGTTATAGTTTCTATGTCTATCGTATAGTTTATATATGGTCTTTAAATCTGCGCTTGATTAAAATATGAATAACCGAAATAGCCAGTTAACTTGAAACATCCTCAAAACTGACGATGAATGTTTTTTTTGTAAATATTTAAAGAGGTTTAAGAAAAAAAACTAAAAATAATGATACGTATTTCATGAGATCAGAGAGAGATGATAGAAAGAGTTATACTGAATGGAATTGGAGATATTTAGTTGAAAAAATATCTTGCTTTTTTTTTTTTTTTCATTCTGTTAAATATTTTATGTTATGTTGAATGTTGTGCGGGTTTTGTCCTGAAATTCAGAAAAAAATCACTTGTTTTTAATAAAAGCTCACACAAAATTCTGAATTTATAACATTAACGAAAGCATTCTCACATAAAAAGTTAATATGAAAATTACAAAATTTTTAAAAGGCATAGTTTTCATAATATTTCTTAATTAAGAGATTTCATGACCTTGCCTTATATAAAAAGAAAATAATGTCAGTGAATAAAATGTAAATAAAGTTTTAATGAGTATGAAAAATACGTTGACCCCAGTTGATTTTTTCTTTACAGAGAAACACACATGTATGTATGTGTATATAATAGGTATTGGTTTATGTATATAATATATATATATATATGTATGTATGTATATATGTCTGTATTTATTTTTTCATATATAATTTAATGAATAGTTACATCCTTTAAAGAAAGAAAAAAAAAAAATTATATATGAAATGTTTGCATTTTTCATACGTTGTATTATTATATACAATCGCAAAGGAATTTGTTTTTTTATTTTATACGAAAATGAAACATTTTATTTACATATTAAAATCATTTACATATGAATAGAGTTTTATAAAAGTTTGTTTTCTATTATATTCACTCGTCACACAGATAAGGAAGAACACTTATTGCATCATTCCATTTGTGTAATCAACAGAAAAATGTAATAATGTCTGCTATATGACGTGTATCAATCTGTAATTTCATATTGAAAATTTCAGAGGTAAGAGCATAAAGCATAGGTAGTTTAAATTCCACACCTATATGTATTCACGCCACACCAGCGAAGGATGAAAATTGATTCATTTTGTCAATTTGTTTATAACAGACAGAAGGAGAAGTTTCAAGTCCATAGGAAATGTATAAATATTTGATGAGTTCCAAATTCTGAAATGATTTAGGCGTGTCTGTTCTTCTGCCTGTCTGTCTGCATGCACATCGTATACATCTTCGTGGACGCGAAGTTAAAGATATCGAGTTTAAATTTATCAAAAACATTGGAATTTCTTGATCGTAGATATTTGGTGGTCGAAATAGATCAAATTACTCAGAGGACCAAATCGATTTTACAGTTCAACAAAATACCTCTTTTGTAAATAAAATTAGAAGTTTTGGCTCGCAGATATTGATGTTCCAAATAGATCAAATCGTTTAAAGGAGACGTCTAATGTGCATTGTAAACAACTTCTCCTTTATAGAAAACATTGAAACATCTTGCTTGCTATTGATATTGGTCGGTTGGTTGATTGGTTGGTGTTCCAAATCGCTCAAAGGAAAACTTCTACAGTGCAACGTAAACAACATTTTTTCTTTCTGAGTTTTTTGCTTATTACTTATTTATTGACAATTTTTAATCAAATTCTTAATAAAATTATTTTTGACGCAATATCCTTTCATCAACGCTAATAAACTTTCCTTCCTTTCTATTAATCTAAAAGAGGAAATTATTATTTTTCATTGATATTAATTATATCATTACGTAATTATGCATTAACTCAATAGGACTATAGGTACAGCGAGGTGTAAGCCGTTTAACAAGAGTACCTCTCTGTATGGGTTAATTTCTCAGTGCACGCTGACAGAACGGATTATTGAGGAAAAATTTTGAAAAAGTGCGGTGTATTAAACTTCATCTGGGTAGTGTTCAAAGTTTGTCTTTACCTCATTATTTAACAACTCCCGTGCTGGCGTTTTTACTACCCTACCCCTAATACCCCTAATACTCAGCAATCAAGATTCACCGTTGCCAGCGTCAATATCCCTTAAGTAATAATAATAATTGCAAAAGATTCTCCTAAGCAGACGACTTATGCTGGTGGGCATCTTGCTCCCCGTGTGTAAAAATCTTCAATTTTACTTTAGATAATCATTTGCTTGTTTGCAATTCGAAACTTCGATAGGATCCCGGAAACATTTATGGCATCAATGTACATACAAAACTAATTGGGCTGATTAGATGCGTTGCATATATTCCACAGAAGGAAACCTTAGAGAAAACGGTTATATATTTATATTATACTTCTTCCAATGGATACCATAGCATCTATATGAGAAAAAACCTATCGCCAGTTTAGATAGTTAATCATTAAGCTAGCCGTTGCGGTGGAGACTACGTAGAGCTACGTAGAGAGTTTCGATAGATATATTTTACTTTATCAAATTATGAGTACGATAGATATAACATGGTGGTTGAGTATCAATGCCATTTTGACTTTGCACACATGACGGCTAAAAGAAGATTTTAAGATTTTCAACCGCTAAATTCCGGCGACGGATATTTTTCGGATTGTAGGAGGAAAACTCGGGATTTGCTTCTATTTTAGATGACATCTCTTTCCGATAGTTTTCTTCTATTTAGATTATAATAACACTGTGGCAATCAGTAGTTATCTATGACTGATTGAGGTAGTAGTTGAACTGGGAGCAATTGAAACGTTAGCTAAATGTGTCAATATCTTCTCAAGTACATAATAATCCTTAAAATTGAGAGGTAGAAATTCACTTCCGTGTTGTATAGAAAAAACTCTTTGGAAGCATTCGTGACGGTTATTGGAAAATGAACTACAGGAAAATCCTCTAACCAGAAGGAAACTCTGGATTGTACCCAGCCAGGGTTTATTCCGGTACTTTGGGAGTTGTGGAGCCTCTCAAAGCCCGAAGGATGCAGACTGCTGTTATCTGGAATCGGTCAAGTATTTAAATATACCGTGAAATAAAGTTCTCACAGCAGGTGCTCACATAAAAACAAATAGTTAGATATAACATGGTAGGTAAGTCCCGTTTTAAATCAAGGCATGTTATACGAGTTACTTAGATTATACAAATAACTGAGTAGTTCAGAGCTCAAACCCATTAACTTATTATATTTTGAAATAATTTTCGTTAATAATCCGGCTTAAAACGCCGTGTTAGACGAAAAATTACAAAATCCTTCAGACATGCCGGGGACCATCTTCACGGCTACCAAAAACCGTTCTTCAGACTTCGGACTTTGTCTAACAAGCTGAGAATTTGACGGTTAATCTGCATATATGGTACGATATTCTAATTTCCTCATATCATGTTATAATACTTCTTTTCTTCGTTGCCTTAGCCTTAGCCTTAGTCTTATTATGACTTCATTAATTCACTTTCCCTTTACGCTTAGAAAATAAAGTATTTATTCATGCATATGCTATTTCTTAACTTTTTTAGTTGATTAAATTGAATCTTTTCGCATTTATTCGATCGTTACGGACTTAAGATAATCTACAGAAACACTTGAACTATGCATAGATTGGATCAGAGTTCTGTAAACATTTTCACCTTTAACTCGTAAGGCGACGATGGACGCGACTGTCCTAACAATTAGAACAATAAAGTAGAAGTAAGCTTCTTTGTTCCACATAACTCTTCTTCGAAGATTGATCTTACATTTCATTTGAAATCGAGACAGATAATTTTAAATTAAATTATTCCTGACTTTTTTGGATTTCAATTATCAATATTGCTCTAAATATGTTTTGCTAAACTATTGTACAAGAAATATTCCCTTTATTTTTTGAACATTCTAATATATGACATTATATTAGTTTGGGGAAAAAGAATTTCATTATTTTTATATGAACTTCAGGACTTTATTTAACATGCTTCGGATTGTCCGATTTGGGTCAAATAT
>KK351304.1:16115-194897 GCA_000671755.1 Glossina brevipalpis | reverse complement strand
AAGTAATTAAAGAAATAAAAAAAATTTTTTTTTTTTTTGAAAAAAAATGCAGTGTTACCCCTTGCCTCAAAAAAAGCAAAAAAAAATTTTTTTCGAAAAATCAAAGAATGACGTGACTGAAAGAATTCTCGCGAGGTATCTATAGCAGAAATTGCTTTTAGCCATGAATTATAGACGTTCTTAAAAATATACAGGGCTTTTTCTGAAAAATTTGCAGTAGTACCTCTTACCTTCGTAGAACTTACGAAAACGCCCAAAATTTCACGAAAAAACATTTTACGAGTAATGAATTTCTTCAAATACATCCTAAATGACACAAAGAAGTAATTAAAGAAATAAAAAAAATTTTTTTTTTTTTTGAAAAAAAATGCAGTGTTACCCCTTGCCTCAAAAAAAGCAAAAAAAAATTTTTTTCGAAAAATCAAAGAATGACGTGACTGAAAGAATTCTCGCGAGGTATCTATAGCAGAAATTGCTTTTAGCCATGAATTATAGACGTTCTTAAAAATATACAGGGCTTTTTCTGAAAAATTTGCAGTAGTACCTCTTACCTTCGTAGAACTTACGATAACGCCCAAAATTTCACGAAAAGACATTTTACGAGTAATGAATTTCTTCAAATACATCCTAAATGACACAAAGAATTGATTAAACGAATAAAAAAAATTTTTTTTTTTTTTGAAAAAAAATGCAGTGTTACCCCTTGCCTCAAAAAAAGCAAAAAAAATTTTTTTTCGAAAAATCAAAGAATGACGTGACTGAAAGAATTCTCGCGAGGTATCTATAGCAGAAATTTCTTTTAGCCATGAATTATAGACGTTCTTAAAAATATACAGGGCTTTTTCTGAAAAATTTGCAGTAGTACCTCTTACCTTCGTAGAACTTACGATAACGCCCAAAATTTCACGAAAAGACATTTTACGAGTAATGAATTTCTTCAAATACATCCTAAATGACACAAAGAATTGATTAAACGAATAAAAAAAATTTTTTTTTTTTTTGAAAAAAAATGCAGTGTTACCCCTTGCCTCAAAAATAGCAAAAAAAAATTTTTTTCGAAAAATCAAGGGATGGCGGGACTAAAGCAATTCTCGAGAGGCATCTATATCAGAAATTGTTTATAGCCGTGAATTATAGACGGTTTTAAAAATATACAGAGCTTTTTCTGAAAAATTTGTAGTCGTACTTCTTCCCTTCGTAGTACTTACGAAAAATTCCAAAATTTCGCGAAAAAACATTTGACGAGTAATGAATTTATTCAAATACATCATAAATGACACAAAGAATTGATTAAACGAATAAAAAAAATTTTTGTTTTTTTGAAAAAAAATGCAGTGTTACTCCTTGCCTCAAAAATAGCAAAAAAAATTTTTTATAATTCTCTATGTTTTTACAATTTTCTATGTTTTTTTACAATTTTACAATTTTCCATGTTTTACAGTTTTCTATGTTTTTACAATTTTCTATTTCTTTTACAATTTCTCAGTTTTTTTTTACAATTTTCTATGTTTTCACAATTTTCTGTTTTAAAAATATACAGAGTTTTTTCTGAAAAATTTATAGTAGTACCTCTTACCTTCGTAGTACTTACGGAAAAGCCCAAAATTTCACGAAAAAAAGTTTTGCGAGTCATGAATTTATTAGAATACATTGTAAATGACACAAAGAATTGATTAAACGAAAAAAAAAAAAATTTTGCTTGCTGATGAATTCTGTGCGTCTGATATATTTTATGACTTCGCGATTTTGCCACACAAATTTCTGGCTACGTGCGTGATCGGCCGTTTGAAAGTTATGCTTATTTATTTACTATTTAATATTTTAAAGAATTAGCTATAAAATAAACTTTAAAAATGTAGGACAAATTTAAAATATATACGCTTTTATTTATTAAAATGTTATATATAATTAATTTTAAGTTTTTATTATTTATTTTATGGTGGTAATTTATTAAAATATTTAACATTATTTAAAAATTAAACAAATAATGATAAGATTAATAGATTAGTTTTGTAATTCCTTAGTTCTTATTTATTTTTTGCTTTTTTATTGAACTTTTTCTTACGAAAATATTAATATTAAGAGTTTGTTGACCGTCTAATTTATGACTTTATGTTGCATTTATCACTTTAAATATGCATATGCCGTCGGCAAAATTAGGACAACATATAAAGATATCCACACGACTTTACTGTTACTCCGATGATCGATTACCTTTGCTTAGAACGGAAGTATTACTAAAACGTAATCGTTTCGACAATTGCTTCGCTTTACACATTTGTTTACAAACACCTATAACTATGATAGTGATAGGGGAGATATTTTCTAAATTCGGAGATGTAGGCTAAACGGAAATGTAAACAAAAATATTTTTTCGTGTTTTACAAAAACAAATACACAACAGAATTTCACCTGATGATTGATTCTGTGCGACTGCTGTAATGTCATGACTGCAATTTTGTGATACAAATTTTGGGGCCGCCTTCTTTTGTTTCATTTATAACTCGGGAATGGAAACTTTGATGCAATTGGGATTTTTTAAGAATTGTTGAACATATGATACGAAGCTTTTGTTAGCAAAAAATGGGAAGATAAGTCTGACTCATATATATAGTTCTTTAAACTTAAAGATCCGAACAATGTTACTGGAAAACTCACTTTAATGAAAGTTTAAAAGGATAATGTGCAACGATCCTGTCGCAGGTTAATTATTGTATTAACTAAAAGATTCGATTTTGGACAAAGCGCATTAGCGCTTAAGAATTATTGCTTAAACGCAATGAAATCCATCCGTTTTTAAAACGAATCATCACTTAAAACGAAAAATGGATTGTGCACACCAATGTCAATCGAAAACGATTGTGGTGCATGGCTAATGAGTTATAAAACCACTTCAAAGGCACATATCCAACAAAAGAAGATTTTGCTATTAATTTGGTGAGATTGGAAACATCCGATGTATTTTGAGATGCTTCCAAGGAACCAAATCACTAATTTGGAGGTCTACTGTCGGCAATTGGACAAATTGAATACAGTGATCAAGGAAAAGCGACCAGAATTGGTCAATTGTAAAGGTATCATTTTAGAACAGCACAATGATAGGTCGCACACTTATTCTTTGGGTGGATTGATGGACCTTGGTTGGGAATTGATGGTGCACCCACCATATAGCCCTCATCTTGCGCCTTCGGATTACCACTTACTTCGATCCCTTTGTTGTAAAACTTTCGTCTTCAAATTTGGTAAAAACATTGGAAGTTCTGTCATTGCCACGCCCATCTATTACAAATTTTTGTACGACATGGGTGGTGGGTATAAAAGATTCGGCATAGCCGAATATAACTTTCTTACTTGTTTTTGTATTACTGGGTAAAAAAAACAATATTCCAAATTATAAAAAAAAAACATTTTATCATACATCGTTTATGTTGTCATCTCGAGAGTCAGAGAGAGAGAATGGTGCACGTGTTAAATTGATTTAAAAAAAGGTGTTAAATTAAAATTGCTGCTTAAAATCGCTAAATCTAACGGGATGTTTCAGAATACTCTGTTGATAATTAAAGCAGATTATATGCGTAAACGTAAAACTTTGTTGAAATATTTATTGACGCGTGGTTTTCAAATACAAGGACAACGTAGCTTGTCATTTTCTGTGGAAGAGGCTGCAGAATTCTACGGCGATTTAGAGGATAATTCTTATTTTATGGTGCAAGTAATGTTATTGTCCAAAGGAAATTCTGAGGCCTATATATTGACTAAAACGAATGCAGTAGAAGATATGTTGAATATATTGATCTGCTATTTGTAAGCGCTTATATGCTAGATAAAGAAATTTTTAAAACGAATTCATCCAAAAAATTTTTAATTTTTATTTTAAGTGGGTCTTCGATAGAAATGGATCGATATATACATGTCACGACTTGTTACCTTAAAGTTGGACGTGAAATAAGTTATATTTTTCCCAATTGTAAGTAAAATTTACGCTTTCTAAACTTCCATTTATTTAATTTTCCTTTTTTTTTTTTGAACAGATATTCATGAACCTATATATCCTCTAGAGCAATTAAAATTTTGCACTAAAACTCATATAATTAAACCTATGATGAGTGAATTATATGATATTGTAACTCAAAAAGATGATAAAGACGCTAATAAAAGTTGGAAAACTAAACTTGCAGAGGCGTTAGAGTTAAGTCATGCAGGTTTACCACAAATATCAAATTTATACAATTACAGTCCATCACCGCATATGTTGGCAAAAGCAATTCAAACTAAAGCAACGAGTTTCAAGCCAGTTAAACTGCATCGTGGGATGGATGGCGGTAGTTCGGCTACATTAAAGAGTCATGTCTTGTCATGTACAACGCAAGGCACTTTAGATTTAAGCAGTTCTTCGTGTATCTCTTGTTCCAGCTTCCAGAGTATCGATACATGCATGCGACAAAGCTATCGTAAACTTCCGTTGAGTGATTTAGTCAAAGCGAAGACTGCTCCATTGGACCTTAGTGTATCGGAAGAAGAAATCGATAAAATAAAAGTTGCAGAGAAGGAAAAGGTGGGAATGGCCGAAGAAGTATTAAAGATGGATTTCGAAGAAGAAAGCAAATTTTTGGGCGAATCCGAATATTTAGAAGTCAAAGACATTTCTAGTATTGAAATATGTTCTGCAGCAGAAGTAGCCGTCGAAGAACCTAGCGCTGGAGAGTTTATCGCTGAAGAACCTGCGGCTGTAGAACCTGCCGCTGCAGAACCTGCTACTGTAGAACCTCCTTTCGAGGAACCTACTGCCGAAGAAATGCCAACTTTGCAATCAGTTACCGAAGAGCCAGCTATTGGACAGACTACTGCCGTAGAAACTGTTACCGAAGGCCCTGCTGGTGTTGAAAAGCCCACAGCAGTAGAGCTCGTTGCCGAAGAGCCAGCTAAAGAAACAGTTGTTATAGAGCCTACTACTGCAGAGCCTGCTGCCGAAGAACTCGCCCCCGACGAAAAAGAAATGCCAGAACAATTAACTGCGCAAGAACCTGTTGAACAACCGCCTGCCGAATAATGTTTTCGCTTATGGTATTTTTTAACTTATCTTCCCTGCTATTCTTGTACACGTTTTTTATTTATATGAAGAGCTTTTTCCGAAATCTCTATTTATATTATTATTTTTATTATTTTTAATTGTAATAAACTTTCAGTATTCGTAGATTACAGTTTTTTTTTCAAAAATTTTTTATATCACATTATTATACGCGTACTTTTGCTGACTTCTTGAATGTTTCTCATGAAGCAAAAAAAAATTTATACGCGATTTAAAAAGATTGACAATTATTTTATAACCCTGAACAATTTATTTTGAAATCTACAAGTTCGAGGATGAAAACTTCCATGTTGCATAAGTTTAAATATGATGGCCAAAGAAAGCTGTACCCCTACCATTTGACTTGGTATTTTCTTTATAAAGTACCAAGAATAAGATGTTACCGTATAAATGCTCACTTTTTGTGGGGACCCTCCTTATATGTGAAGAATTTCAAAAAAAATAGATCAATATGGTCCAAATGTACCAAAGCGAATTTAGGTGCCCATTCGCTATTCTTGTCGTATTTCCACTATATTGAAAATTAGAGATCGCTGTCATACAAACGCTTAGGTTTTGTAAAAACATATTCACAGGTAAGGAGCGCAAAAAATAATCTCATTCCCTCTTCAAAGTTTCTATACTTCCTTAGTAGTTCAAATTATTATTTCGACTGATTTTTGTAGACAAATATCAAAGGTATGGAATTTGTTTTATATAATGAATTGATTGCGGCGATCAACGTATTTACGCCATTTACAGCGAAATAACTCGATTGCTAACTTTTTGATTTGAACTTGATGCTTTTGAAAACTTTCTGTTTACTTTAGAATAAGAAGAAGCATATTACCATCAAAATCAAAGGATATCGAATCCTGTTTTCTAATCGTGTAATTTGGCGGTCAGTCCTGTGGACAGTTTTAAACAGCTCATGATTTGGATCATCGTAGTAAAAAGAGTCTTCCATCATAGTAATGAACACCACACATTGGGATAAAAAATGTTGATCTTTTCTTTCTTTTTATCCTGGTATGAAAGGCAAATACACCAAATACCGCTATCGGTAATTAATTCTAATAACGCTAAATATTATTCAAACAAGTATTTTTTCACTCAGTTTTTTTTTCTTAGTAACAATGTCAGCCTTGACTAAATTGTCTATTTTATGTTGTTTTTCTTTTAAATGGAAAAAAAAAAAATTTGTTTTTATCATGTTTTATTTCTGTATCCTAGTGACTCTGAAGTTATTTAATAAGGAAGTTAAAGAAATCAAATATTTTTTATATTAATTTTTTATACAATTTTACACAAAATTCGCCAACTCGGCTTTTTACGATAAAAGATATTCAAGTTTTTCTAAAGATTTCTCGTGTTTGCGGTGCATTGGTTGGTTCAAATAGTTGAAATAGTGTTTCAATTCCAAAATTATGAATTGCGTTATTTGCTATATAAATAAAATTGGTATTCGAAAGCCACCTTTTGGGGGTTTCGTCTGCATTAATGATCATTTGCAATGTTCCGAATGTAATCAGGAAGGTGATGGTAAATGTGGTATCTGTGGTAATATAACCAGTTTTGTGCAGATGAAAGTAGTTGCACCTACTCATGATTTAGCTACGATTCAAGCACAAATTGCCGACTTAGGCTTTAATCAACCACCATCGGCACCACCTATGATGTCAAGTTCTGTAATAAACGAAGAAATTTCGTTGAGGACTCCATTTATTGAAATCATACGACATTCCCCTTCACGAATAAAATGCGACGAGGATGGTACAACAAATGAACATATGGAATTGAAACCATTACAGCAGAGAGAAAAGAAAAAACTATCGAATTTTGCTAAAAACGATAAAACAGATACATCCACGACTGCATCTCAGAGCTGTTACGGCAAAATATTTGAAGCTTCCCCGGATTGTGATAGTGATGCAGGGCCTAAGTTGATGGGAGCTGATTACAAGCCAGTTGAAATATTTGACTCAACAACGGATAATAATATTGAGACGCAGATAAGTATGAGCAATAAAGCAAGAGATTATCACAAACAGAGTATATTTCATCGTCAACCTCATTACAATGACCAAGGTCAGGATGCTTGTACTAGTGCAAGCGCATTAGGACCTAATCTTTTTATGTTGGACGACGTAAGTATCTAGCCCTCGGATCTTCAGATCAAATATTTCGGAAATTCTTATTAGTAATTTTTGTTCAAGGCTCTTGAGGATGCCATTATAAACACTTCCGAAATACATTTTATGGGTTCATCGGGCAGTTTAAGCAGTCTTTGCCCAGAAGGTACCATTCATTCGCTGAGTTCCATTAAAGATCGCAGCCACGATCGCCACCAAATAGATGTTTTATCAAGAAAGGCATTGCAGAATTTTGAGGCTCAGAACACGGCCAATTGTGGCGAAATTGTTGAAAAGTATTTGAACACGTACGACCGTGCGTCATCGTGTAATTATCCCACATACAACTGCGATGGCTGTCCGTGTGGTTGTAATAGGAGATTGCAAGTGAAGGAAGAAACAGACGTTATAACAAAGCAGATGAAGTCAGTTTGCCTCTCTACCGAATCGGATCCAAGTTTGAGGCGTGTAAGTGAGTCTCCACCACTTGATATGGGAGTGACAGTTCCATGGAAGTTTCCTCCACAAGATTTTTTCGTAATGCATACGATGGGTACCACAAAGCTGCGCTCGGATGTATTGGCACAAAAGGATGAGACTGGACGCCCAAATCTCGATATTCGCATGCAGAAGATCTTGGAACCATTTCAGGAAGGTCCACATCTTACACTCAAGAACAGTGATACGCATTCAAAAGAAAGCTACATGGAATTGCCGGCATCATGTTCTCATGCTATACCACAACCACCTCAAACAACTCCTCGAGCAGAATCTCTTACGGTGCAGTTTGAAATGGCTGAATGCATCGGTCAAACGAATTCGCTTAAAAATAATTCTTTACTGTTTTCGCATCTTTTAAATGCGCATCGTGCCTATCATAATCCAAAGCTCCCGTCATTTCCAATATCGTGCAATGATGAATTGGTTACTCAAGACCCGCCTCGTCCTCAATATCAAGTCGTTAACTGCTCGGTGGAGGTAGCTCAAGCGCTCTTAAATGTAAAGGCGAAATTTTTGAGCATTGAACCAATACAAGCTTCGGCAGCTAATATACTGCGAACACCAATCCGGTGTCCCGAGTCCAGCTGCCAACTGACTGCCTTCGTATCAGATTTCAGTAAGCACTTGGTAATAGATCATAGTTGTTTGCCAATAGAACGAATATCAGCTTTTCAAACGAAAAGCTTCTTTCTCGATCCACGGTTAGCTCGTTGTGGTACCACAAAATGTCATCTGTTATATTTGCTGCGTGATAAGATTACTAACTTGGGTTGTAATGAATACAAGGATTTGCTTCCGCTTCTAGTCATGAGTTCACGAATAAATCTAGCACAAATTTGTTCATTCAACGAAAATGAACAAGGTGAACATATTGACATCGCTAAGTCTAGGGAGTATTTTCTAATTTGGATTACTGGTATAGTGTCAGAAGAATTTCCCATTTCGGTTAGTCTTACCGTTTGGGCGAATTCATGCGATGTTCCGAAATGTCATTTAGTGTACTCGGGAGAATTATATTCGTTACGAAATTCCCAAGAAGGCATTGATGTTTTCAGAAGTGGCAAAATGATGATGTTAGACGCCTTGAAGCTCGGTGTGCTAACGGAAGAAGGGACACAAATGATTAATGCGCAGCTTGTTGTGCACTAAATCGGTCGTACGGTGTACGTGCACCTGGTCGTAGTTTAAACGTTTTAAAAAATAAAATTTGCTATCCCCTCCCCCTGCCCTCCCCATGAAAGTAAGTACTTTTTAATGCATTTTTGTTTTACATGAGCGCGCATATGCTTTTCTTCTTCCTCTTTTTAGATTAACAACAAATTGTGAATTCATTTTGGCCTAAAAGAAAGAACCTTTTACCGGAATTTTTGGACGTATTCAAGCACACTCGTATTTTTATTTTTATATTTTTCTATTTTTTTCTCATAAATTGCATATCGATTCAGAATTGTGTACAAAAAGCTTTTATCAAATTTTTCTTTTTCTGAATAAGATTTTTATAAAATTAACTAATTTGGTTATGTGAGAAAGCATACGATAGCAAAGTCTAATTTATTTCAAATAACTAGAGGACCATAGGAAGCGAACATAGCATGATTTTTGCAATAAAAGAAAGTAAGTAAAAATCCAAAAAGGTGAAAAGCAAAAAGACATTCGTGCTTATATATATATATATGTATTTCATAAGAATATTCTAATTCTCCGTCAATTATCATTTAAAAATGTTGAAGAAACTCTGTTTAAAAAGCTTTGCAATAGATTCAAACGAAATTCTGAAGTCAAAGTCGCATCCAAACGTATAATTACACCCTAGATCTCTATTGCCAAGATAAACAGACAGACGGTTAAATGGACGGACAGGCCTAGCTGGATTTTGAATTTAGGGTCGAGGGTGTATAAGGTTTGTGCTAACCGGGCAAATAGTTATCGCGGATATTACTCAGTATAAGCAGACAGACGGATAGACAGACATAGTGACGAATGGATAGTACGGACAGGACTAGGTGGGCTTTGAATTTGGAAACAAGAGTCAATAAGGTTTGCGCTAACAGGACAAATAGTTATCGCAGATATTCCTCAGATAAGCAGACAAAGATAGATAGATGGAAAGTCTGATTTTGAATTTGATCAAGGGTGTATAAGGTTCTTCAATTTTGCGATCGGCAATATAGTTATCGCAGACATTACTCAGATAAGCAGACAGTCGGATAGACAGACATAGTGACGAATGGATAGTACGGACAGGACTAGGTGGATTTTGACTTTGATACTGATCAAAACTATATGCATGTGGCATAAATATCTATCATCGGCACCTTGAAAACTAGAGCAGTTAGAAGAAAACTGAATTTAGGTATTTGAAGGTCTTTTCATATAAATAAAAATCACAAAAAAAATTTTGCTATTGAAAATTGGATAAGTCGGTCACAGGCCACGCCTGGAGTATAAGCTGAAAGCAAGTCCGTTTTCTGACTGTTTTCCAAGGTATTCCGTAAAAATATAAAAAAATCTGCCTGTAATTTTGATTTTTCTCCCCGTTTTTAAGATAAGGATGGTGGCTGTAAAAGAATCGGTACAGCCGAATATAATTTTCTTGTTTGTTACACGCCTTGCAATCATTTTTTTTTTTTTTTTTTTTGTTTTGAACATCGGCAATAAGAGAAAAAGATTCAAAGTGACTTACTCTCCGTACTTCTAGGGTTAAAGAGTTTTAAAATCTAGACGGCATCGTAAGTTAGAAAAATTAAAAATTTATGTGTAAATGCTTGGTCGTCGGTTGTTAAATTAATTTTGTTAACAAAACAAATAAAATCTGAGAAGTTTGTTAAATTTAAATTGTTACGCGTATTATTAGTGACTAAATTTTTCGCGATGTGGCAGAATACGTTATTAATAATTAAAGCAGATTATATGCGTAAACGTAAAGTTTTGTTGAAACATTTACTGGATCGTGGTTTTCAAATACAAGCTTCACGTCGTTTATTATTTTCACCTGAACTCGCTGCCGAATTCTATAAAGACAAGGTGGACGATAATAATTTTATGATGTTAGTGATCTTATTATCGAAAGATGTTTCCGAGGCTATTGTCTTAACTAAAGAAAAAGCTGTACAGGATTTGGTGGATATATTGTGTTGCTACTTGTAAGCTCTTAGTCCCCTACGTTATCTCCAAAGGCTGCTGCTAATAATTATTCATGTGTTTGTTGTGTATGTTTCTAGCGGTACATCTCTTGAAATGGATCGTTTCGTTCATGTCACAACGTGTTATCATAAAGTCCAACGTGAAATAAGTTTCATTTTTCCGAATTGTAAGTACATTTCTACACGTCTTGAATATTGAGTTATCCTTTCTTTTTCCTTGCTTACTTAGATATTCATGAGCCAATTTATTGTCCAGAACACTTAAATTGCTGTAATACAGAATCTGTAATGAGACCAATTATCGCTCAATTATATGATATCGTAACTCAACAGGATGGGATAAATTCAAAAATTCCTTGGAAAACAACATTCACTGAAGAACTAATGTCAACTCATCAAAATTTAGCAATTATTACAAATGCCTCCAATTATGCTCCTAATCTCATAAATGCGGCTACACAGACTAAAGACACGTCTTATCAGACGGTCAGCGTATGTGATCCATTATTAAAAACTCCAACAATTTCATGTTCCTCTCAAAATGTTACATCTTCGTCTTGTTTGTCTTGTACGGTTTTCGGAAGTGATGATAAATATGTCGGACAAATTCATCGTAAAGTATCTTTGGTCGATTTAGTGAAAGCTAAAACGATTCCATTGGAATCGTCTGGTACATCTGGTACATCTATAGTTATAGAGGAAAAATTCAGAGAAGTGCAACGTAAAAAAGAGAAAGTAACCGAAAGACGGTACTTTGGCATTTTGGAAGTCGTCGATGAAGAAGACATGCTAGAACCATATATGGAATCTGATTTGGGAAAGTTACCGAAGGAGAGCGCTGAACAAGAAAATTATGATGAGCATACGTTCCAACTTGGCGCAGAGTCTGAATCCGGAGTCCAATCTGAACGTAAGCATGATTTGAGTCTAGACCTTCAGTCAGAACTTCCGGCCGGCGAATTTAAAATTGAGACTCAATTAAAAGATAAGTCGGAATATGCTTCCGCGTTTGTTACTGCCGGATATGAACAGGAGGATGGAATGGCTGCGGAGGAGTTCGAGCACCTAATTGAGGAATAATTTGTCACTTGCTATGCATAGAAGATGAGCAATAAATTTTTCAATTCGTAGCTTTTTATTTATTTAGGTTTACTGTGAAAGCTTGGAGAAAGTCATTTATGACCTAGGTTTGTAGGTCCAGTACCTCTAAGTATTACTAATTGATTTGATGATCAGTCCAGGATATCATAAAGCTTTTTGATCGGACCACGGTTTGATGAGGTTCTTGTGTTCAACTGATGTCAAAAAGATATAATAACGATAGAAGAACCGCAGTGGTTAGAGTGGGAATAAGGACATAGAACTACGTAAAGGAAAGGTACGGGTTTGGATAAATGATAAAAATTAATTAACAAGAGAAATCGACAATTCTGATGAAGAAAGTTAACTCCTTAAGATCAACAAAATTGCAAGCACGAAAAATCGTTGGAAAATGGCAAAAGACCGCTTTATGTTGTCAAATTTGTTGCATCTGAAGATTAGATGTGGACAGATGGTACATGTGTCATTAGTAGCAACTCGGATTAGTTTCAGATAAGGTTTATCATATGCGTGGTTGGTGATTAGTCTATTTAGAACTTTGATTTCCCATATCCAAAAGAATAATGAATCTGGAAAAGGTTTTTTAATTCTTGATAAGGTCTTACGTATGATATGTATTGCCTCTTGATGACGATATTTAATGGATTGAACCTCTCCATCTAACTAAACCTTGCTTGTACGCAGGCCAGTTTTCTCGTTTAAATGGAAATCACAGTTACTGGGTATTCATATAAAATGAGAGGCTTCGATGGCCACATTATCTAACATTTCGAGTGTATCGTAAATATGCTGATTTAATGGGTCCATCTTTTCGATGAGGAGAAGAGTGGATTTTCTGTCCGAGAACATTTTTTGCCACCATAAGCTATTGCAGGGAGGAAGGCACCGTATTTTATAGCTAGTAGTTCAATGAAAAACGAGGAAGGGCCTTCTAAGATTCTGAACTTGCAGAGAGCATCCTGACGATAGATCACCATCGAATAGTTAGATACATCATTACCTACAGAATCATCAGTGGCATATATTTTTGAAAGTAATTATTATGATAGTGTTCAAGCCTCTGAAAGCAAAGGGTCTTTAGGCTGGACGAAGGTAAATTACCTTTGCTTGTAAATAGGCAAGTTCAGAACAGAAGGTTATTGGAATCAAAGTGCCAGAAAGGAAATGGATTTATGTTCTCAAAGGTATGACGAGAAACCTTCTATAACAGAAGGTACGGCTGCACGTGATCACTCACTTAGAGCCACAACCTTCGTGAAGGTTTGATGGCCATTAGCTTCACCATCTCTTTCGCTGTAAGTAGCCGGGCTCGTGCAGTTCTCCTGCAATGGCTTTGCAGTATATGGACCAGGGTGGAGGGAGTGAGACCAACTCATCTTCTTAGATATTTATTTTCAAAGATATCAAAATTTTGAATAAGTTTTTTTCGAAATTATATTTTTTTTTAAAAAGTCATCTGATATTAGTCTCTGACAATTTTTCATATTTTTCATTCTCAATTTATTACGATATCTTGAAAACAATATCATCTAGAGAAACATGTAGGAGTTTTTTTTTTTTTTTTTTTTTTTTTTTTTTTTTTTTTTTTTTTTTTTTTTTTTTTTTTTTTTTTTTTTTTTTATGGGAAATTAAGGTGCTCAACAGACTCATGTGTAACCACTCCTATGACAAGGTATATCTTAAGATGATCAAAGTGGTCACATCTGATATTTGTGATGAATGCCATGTTTGTGAGTCGGCTGAGCATCTCATTTTCTCATGTATTAAATTTGATCACATCAGGGGATCTTTTAATATTTTCAACACTTATAACAATTTATATGATATCTTTCGTGCTCGCAACAAAACTCATCTCAAGCAGCTAACTGCCTTTATCAAAACCGCTGACTTCTCGTTTTAATTATTAGTTTTTTTTTCATATATTTTAAATTTACATAATAATTTTTTGTATCAGCCATAGCTTGTGTTTTTTTTTTGACATGACTGACCTTTATCCCGCAATTCTTCACATCTCTTGTCTTTTGGCAACCCTAATCTTCAACTCTAAAACATCAAAATTGCTCTCCTACTGGATATATAAGCCTTAATACTCGCAGGCTTTCATCCATCTCTTTCTATAGCCCAAAAAAAAAAAAAAAAAAAGAGTTTTTTTTTATCATTAATTGAACTTTTTATATTTTAAATTTATTTATTAATTTTTATTTATTATTTTATTATTTTTATTAATGAATCGGTATCTCCTCCGTTTCACTAACATAGGACCCCTGTTTAGGTAATTTTGCAAAATTTCTTCTTTAATTTTTGGTAAAAATGTTTATTCAGTTAATCATTCTGATAGTGGAGACCACTTGCCCGCCCTCTTAAAATAAAATATTTGGAATTTGAAATGCTTAAAAAACTAAATCTATAAGTATAAAAATCTGTAGATATAAAAAAAAATTACGTAAAGATTTTTATATAAACAAGAAAAACATATTTAATGCAGCATTTAAAGTAAAAAATGACATTTTTTGTTAACACCTAGTTTTGGTTCAAGCGTTAAAGCATTCAAGCTTTCAAGACGAAAAATGCAAACATATCAACAACTTAAAATCTACAAACAACACACAACAAACAACTTGTTAGCAGCAATGGTATGCACCACGCATGTTAAGCGGTTAAAGTAAAAATGATTTGAAAGACAAATAGTTTAATTAAAACATTAAATTATATCAAAATGGATTTATTTAACAATTAAAAAAAAAAAAAAAAACAAAGAAAAAATATAACAAAATTATTTTTTGGATTATGAATGTAAACCAAAACGATACACTTCCTACAAGTTAATCAGGCGCAAACGCGGAAACACAAATGAGAGTATTTCGCTGGGAGTGGGAATAAAAAAAAAAAAAACGAAACGAGAGAGAGGAAACAGTACATATACCAGCCATACTGGGCAGGCATACTACTAAGCTAAGTGGTTTTACAAGATGCGTTATGTTGCATATGGCAGCAAAATGCAGTATAGTTTGGTGGCGATGTGCTCTGGCAGTGATAGCGGTAAAGCGCAATGTTAAGTATCATTTAAAAAACATTTGATATATCAGTCAAGACCCATATTTCAAGGCAAATTAATGGCCTGTAAATGTGGGCCGCATTAATAATGGAACTTTTATTCTCAGTGTAATCTCACACAAAAAAGCATTACAAGCTTAACCGTGCTGTTGCTGTTTTTCGTCACAAAAAACAAAAAAAAGAAGAAAAAGAAAAATTCTTCTCATACCAAAAAAAGAAAACATTAATTTAATATGAATGGTTTGTGTTAGTGTATCATTTTTTTTTTTTACGAACAATAAATAAAAATGTGAATTTTTTTTTTCTTCTTTCCAAGGTGTAAAAGAACAAGTTCTTCAATCTTAATACAAAAAAAAAAAAAAAAAAAAAAAAAAAACGTATGGGAATAAAGAAAATTAATGAGCATAACCGCAGAGGTGATGAACAAACAACCTTAATAGTAATCGTTACTACGCTTAATTGAATTAAAAAGTTTAATGTCAACAAGTGATAACAGTAAAGGAATTTTGCTTTTTTTTTTTAAAAAAAAAAAGAATGAAAGAATTTTTTTGTTAAAAAATTTTATGATTAGTATCAGTTGCAATATTGATTTTTCCCAAGGTTGTAAATTGGTCAGTGTTTTTGGTGTTTTTTTTTCTTCATATATATCGTATTGTGTGTGTATGTGTGTTTATATATATGTTCTGATTTTCCGCGAAAATTCATGTTTTTCTTCCATAAACAATTTCATGTATTGTTTTCTCCTTTCACACTCCACACCTATGTACGTGCAGTCATGTCCACTCTCTCTCTGTCTCTCTCATCTCTCAGCAAAATTTTGTTTTATTCTAATCGGCTCTTATTTGATATGAATATGAAATGTGATGAGAAGAAATTATAAAACTTGTTTAACAGTCGAGAATTGCATTCTTTATCGTATAGCTTTAGCTCTACATTCATTTTAATTTCAAATTCAATTCAATTCAATATTTTTGGCGAGAGAAAGCAAAATGAATTTTTGCTGCTCAATAATGTTTTGTTTACTCTTCTCAATTATGCAACAAATTTTATTCGTGTCCTTTATCGGGCAGTGTGTTAAGTTTACTAAGGCACGCGTAACGTGCTTAAGAATTAGGTTAGAGCGGTGAGAGAGAGAGAGCTAATAAATAATAAAATGCTTTAGCATTCTTTCGCTTGATGATCGATGATCGTAATAGAAACAATCCACAAAACAGTTATCTAAATAGTTTCCTTTATTCACTCATTCCGGTGTGCTCACGGGTAATGTTGTATATTTTAAAGTTGTTTTATATTGCGCAGCGTACAACAAAGTCTATGAAAGAATTGTTTTTTTTTTTTTTTGTAAAAAAAAATTCCGTTAAAAGTGTTTTAATGCAAGTTTCTACAACTTTTTCATTGATTTTTTTTATCACCCGGCAATAGGGCATGATTAACTAGTTTGGGTCAATTTTTATACGTTCCGTCCATCATTGTTAAAGCTCTTAGTATATCTTAAATATGAAAATAAAACGATACAATTTAGTTGAAATCAAGCAAACAATTAATTTTTTCATCCTTAGTTTGCAATAACTAATTAACATCGAGCTTAGTTCACTACTAATGAAAAGTTCTGCAATACTCATATGCTAGCTTGCGGCTCGAAAGTATTTTAATTCTTCAAGTTGTTACACCCAGCACCGAAGGAGAAGAATATATTTATTTTGTCATTTTCTTGGTAATGCCCACAGAATCCGCGAAGTATATATATTCTCGATCAACATCAAATTTAGAATCGATGTCCGTCTGTCCGTCTGCAAACATTCTCCTGGCCAAAAAATAAAGACATTGGCTTGAAATTTGACAGAAACATTGAAAATTCTTGCGCGCAAATTATTGTTGAAAATGGGATAAGGACACACCCACAGTACAGATAGACTGAAAACATCCCTATTTTCGACAGCAAAAAAAAATAGCTTTAATGCTCATCTCCTTAAACCGTAGCAGATAGATCTATAAAAATTTCCATAAAAATTTGCCATAGCTATCCCGTAGCTTTTGTGCAAAAATAGAAAGGGTCGACCACGCCCACTCTATGTAATAGAATATTGAAATTTAATTTTTTTGTGAAAGATGCTTCAGAAACCACATAAAGTGTATATATACCTCATCGGAATGAAACTCGGAATCCTTGTACTCGTCCGTCTGTCTGTCTGCCCATTTTTCTATCTGCCTATCTGTGTAACGTCTATGGCAAACATTAACTTAGGCGAAAAAATGAAAATATCGGTTTCGAATTTGACATAAATGGAATGAAAATGGGCTAAATCGATCGAAGGACACGCCCACAGCACAAAATAAGGTGGAAACATCCTTGTTTTCTGGGTGTTTTGCTTACTATTCATAGACTATAAGCCCACCAATTTTTTTTTTGTTTTTTAGCCCTTTTTAAGGTGAAGGTGGTGGGTAAAAAATATTCGCTAAACTGAAATATTATTCTCTTAATTCTTTTATGTTACTTTAATTTTCCATACACGCCCAAAAAGACGCTGATGTTATGGTTCAAAGTTATTCGTCTAAATAAAATATTAAGGAACAAAGTCTTGCCCTTACGAAGGCCACGCATTTAGAAGAGGTCATGCGCCTACATTTTGTAAAAAGATAACAAAATCTAGAAAAATTGAAAGTGAATGGTGTCAAAAGGTACGTGATCAATGCCGCATTTACTCAGCCTCTCGTTTTGTTGTTGTTACTTACGAGTAAGGAGTAAACATCAATGTTGATATTGAGCGACTAAGCGGGTACGTGATAATGCTAACATTGACATATAATGTGATGAGATGAATGATGAATAGCCATAACTCAGTGCCATATAAACCAAATACACCGTGAAAAAAAAATTTCCAAAAATTGTTTGTTTTTTTTTCCTAAGAAAGATTTAAGAAAAAAAGCCGAATTTTTGTTATTATGTTTACCTAAAAAGCATATAAAATCAAAAGCGAAAATCATCAGCAACAATAGAATTAGTTATGTTGAATACTACCGGCAACCAACAGCAACAATCACAACAACAACAACAACAACAACAGCAGCAGCATCATACACAAACACAGCAACAGCAGCAGCATCAAACATCTCAACAATCTACACAATCGCAACTTCAACACCATCAACTTCAACAACAACAACAACAACAGCAAACAACGCATCATCTCATTAATTTCAATACACAACATTACGATGCAAATTTGAATTTTGCCACATTCGCTGAACTATGTCGCCTGTGCTCGATACGTAATGGTCCCGCCAAAATTCATTTGTTTGAAAAAGAAGCTGAACAACGCAATTTGATCTATAAATTGCGCTTACTGATGCCGGTTAATGTAAGTTATTTGTTAGTTGCGTTGTTCTATAATTGTAACTTTTTCAATTTTTTTTTTTTCTATTGTTTTCCAGATAGCTAAAGAGGATTTTTTACCGAAGAATATTTGTGAACATTGTGTGCAAAGAGTGGAAGGTTTATACGAGTGGCGACAGGCGAGCATACAAAACGAAAATATTTTAAGGAATTATGCCGATTCAATGAGAGCCGTTACAGCAACTATTAATTTTCAGGTGATTTTTTCATTTAATTTCGGATTCAAGCGAATTAATCTAATGCGAATATAACCAAAAATCAAAAAGAAAAAAAAAAGATCATATAAATCGGGAAATTCGTCTTTATAACGAAAATTCGAAACTTCGTCCTCCTTTTGCTTGAGAATTATTTGTGAAATCACCTCTTCATACTTTTATTGCCTGAACTTTTATGCACGGTCGGTCGAATCGGTTACGTTCGCACGTTTATTACATAAAAACTCGAGGTAATGAATGTAAGTGAACAGGAGGAATCTTGTCTATCTTAATAGAGGGTTGTATTTAAAAATACTAGTCACTATAAGATTTTAATCTCGCATTTTTATGTCCATCACCGAAGGATTAGAGGTTTATTCATTTTGTCATTTGTAATGCCGAGAAACTCCACACAAGATATACATATATATATATATATATATACGCGGTTAGCATCAAATTTAGAATCGATGTAAGCAGGCCCGTCTGTCCGTCTATAGTAAACATTCTCCTGGGCGCAAAAATGAAGATATTATGTTAAAATTTGTCATACAGCTGTTGCACCCAGGTTATTATTGAAAATAGACCAAATTAGTCGAAGGACCATCATTTTATCATTTTGGTTGCGACGGCTAGAAGCAAGCTTGACAGACCCCACGGAGTATATATATATATCTTTGACAAAATCAAATTTAAAACCAAGCACGTCCGTCTGCCCCGCCTACGTAATATTACAGAGTGTCGATATTTGGCTATTTTAACCCCCTTTTTAAGGTAGACGTTATAGGTGTAAAAGATTCGGTAGTCGAATATAAGTTTCTTACTAATTATGTCTGAGGTTTTCTGGTTTCACGACTCGGCGAGATTCAACCCTATTTACAAAAACGCCATAACCATATATCTAAGGGGGTACATTAGATTTAATTTAATCGGAAACATGTAACATATTTTGTGCTCTCATCGAAATGTTGATATAAAAATGTTGTTAATCGAAATTGAAATTTTCCGACTTGTGTTCATTAAAATTAATTAATTCCTGTGCAAACAATATTTTTGATATTACGGCTGGTAATTTTCCTTACAATTACAAAGTTTCCTTAGACTGTCGACACCATGAAGCCGCGCTTATAATCTGATGCCTGAGGGACAAAAAAATGCAACAAAATGTACGGCTTCATTGTGTTCGTTTATAATGTTTTCCGTATATGTTAGAATTTGTGGGAACAGCCCGAGCTTACTTAAGTGCGAACCGTCATATATTTTGAATATAAAAAAAACATACAAACGATTTTATGTTAATAACTTTTAATTTTGATTTAATGATTTAATGGACTTATGAACTTATGTTTTGCTTATGTCGGAATTTTTGTTTGCACTTTGCACACAGGAGGTCGACTTTTTCATTGACATTTTTTTATGCTTTTTTCACACACATTGCGCGTGAAAAAAAAAACTCGGCAATATTTCGCCGTAACATTAAATACTCAGAGGTTTCTTTAAAGCTAAGAAGAGCGGAAGATTATTCAAGAGAAACCTGAAAAATATTTCTTATTAACTTTTATGCTTATTCTCCAAAAAAATATTGATTTATTTGTTTCAATTCCGCTACGTTGTACAAAAACTCTACTCAATAATCTTTGCATTGCGCTGAAAAAAAAAATGAATTTAAAAGGACCGAACATACCCTCACATAATAAAGAAGAAACGCAAAAAAAGGTTTTGAATGTAAACAGAACGATATTATTACAGTACGTTTTGTAATTGAGATCCATTTGTGGGCTTAAAAGTATTCTCTGGCTGAACAATTGAACAAGAACAATTGAATCAGAACTTTTTTAAATTTGTTTTGTGAAATTTAACTAAAAGTCTATGAGCAAAACAGGCTTTATCATCTCAATTCCTAAGTTTTTAAGGGCACTAGATGATGAGGAAGCATTGGAAAGACAGACAAGCGATTGTAGCTAAATTGGTTTTGATTTTTATATCCATCCAATCTTATATGAACTTCAGGACTTTATTTAACATTTCGAATTGGAAAATAATGGATTTCTTTTTCCCCAAACTAATATTACAACAAAATGACAAACAGTTACCATTAAGATTATTTGTCATCGTCCCTTAATTATGGAAGCAATCGTATTTTGAAATAAAATTTGTGTTTATACAAATTTCTTTTTGTGCTTTCGATTGCACCCCCGTTTCGTGTTTTGAACGTTTCACAAGCGCGACAAGCGAGAATTAATTTCAATGCGGAAAATCAAACTGTTTTTGTATCTGTCTCTCTTACGCTATTTTAATTAGAAGCTTTCTTTTTATTGTATTGGTTTGTTGGCACACTCATCATCACAGAGAATCATATCAGAATTCAGAAATTCATACAAGTGCACACAGTAAACAATCGAAATTGAGTACAAGCTATACATATATACCCGCGCTTATACAATTGAATTGGAAATGTTGGATTTAATAGCAACAACAACAATACTATTAAAGAAAACCTGACATATGATGTATTAATTTGTTCTCAAATAATGAAAATCGACGCAGTTACGACAAAAGCAATACAAAATTCGATACAATCAAACAAACAACAAAATACAGACGTTCCTCGTTTCAAAAATGAGTAACAAATCAGTTTCACATTACATACACAAACAAAAGGTGCTGAAAAATTTATTCCAACAAAGTATACTTTGCGGGTTTTATTTTAAAGTAAAAATTCAATTAAAAGAGAGAAGAAAAAAAAGTAAAATTATATGTACTTTTTTTTCTACGCTTCATAATAGTCTATTATTTACAATCTATTTTTAACTTCTGAAGTTATATAAATTCAAAGCAACATTTTGTTTAATTTTTTGTAAAGTCTTAATATCATATCCTATGATTAAATAAAAAAAAAAAAAATGATGTAAATGCGGTGAAAACCAGGTGTAGAGAAAATTATCTAAAGCATGAGTGCGCGCGCGGGGAAAATCGATTAATTTTATTTTTAATAGAAAAAAATATGAAAAAAAATTCAAATTTCGAATAAAAAATTTAAATATTAAAGACGAATAAATTCATTCGTACGTATGTGAGGAGAATTTTCATTTTTGAATTTTTAAATTTTCATAATAAAATTAATTGCTCCGTTGAAGTGTAGAAATAAAGAAATAAAATTTACGATGATAGCGGCGGCTGCAAAGTGAAATAAACTTACATTAATATTATATTAAGTATTAAGTAATCGAAAAAATATGTAGCCTTTTAATAAAGATAATTAGTCAAAGACATTTGAAACTATGTGTGTGAACTATATTGAATATCCTTAGCTTAAATCACTAGTAGTAGTCAGTCCATGCACATTTCCAAACGCAATTTGTTCAATTAAGTCAAGAATTTCCGGTTCATCTTTTAATCTCTACATCTCTTACCGCAAATATATATACATACAGTTTATGTGGTTTTACTCTTCAATGTGTACTATTTTTACTTTATGTGAGAGAACTGCTGTTTGGTAAAAGTGAAACCTGAGGGTCTGAGTTTGTTAGTCAAAAATTTTTTAATTCAAATTTTTTTTCTGCTATCGTTTATAGAAACGGTATTAAATTAATTTTTATAGTTAATTTTGTGAAAACAACTGTGGTATCAGACATATTTAATTTTAAATGTATTAATAATTATCAAGCTACGGTCCATGTCTTGATGGTCATATTTTTGTTTATTTCATTTCGATAGCATACACTGAAACTGTTACTTTTACCGGCAGACATTAAAACTTGTATTTGCATCCCACAGTGTCCACATGAGATTTTTGTACTTGAAGCTCATACCATGTGCAATTAAAACCCGGCAAATATATAGAGTCAACATATATATGTAAAATATGAAACGAAAAACAAGGCAAAGCATAAAACATAAATATGTTAAGCCCGAGCAAAAAAACAAATGCTTTCGCATAAATTCTAAGAAATTGAGTAAAAAAGAAATTTCAAAGAAAATTATCGCTTTTGCAAAAGAGCTGTGAGAGAGAAATGAAGAAACATCCGTTTTAGCGGTTAAATAATAATTTCTCTTTCAAAAAGTATTCAAAAGGGTTGCAATGTTTCATTTCATTTTCACTTCTGTTTTGGTTCAGAGAGAATTAGAAATATAAGGAAACAAACAAAAAAGAGAAAAAGAGAGAAAAGAAAGATAAGAGAAAGTTTAAAGACGTTTATTAATGTTATATTTTAAAAAAAAGGGTAAAAGGTAAATTGTGAGAAGTTGAGTGAGAAAGAAATTTAAAAAAATTTATCGTTTTTGTAAAAGCAATAAAAAAAGCTTTTCAATACGGAGAGAAATGAAAAAGAAACATCCGTTTTAGCGGTTAAATAATAATTTCTCTCTCAATGTCTCGTTTCGTTTTCACTTCTGCTTTAGTTCAGACAGAGAATTAGAAACATAAAGAAACAAACCAGGATGAGAGAAGAAGCATAAGAGAAATTTTAAAAAGGTTTTAATACCTTTTCGTTCCTTTTCATTTTGTTTATAATAAAGTAATAATAACAGTACAGAATTTCTATTGTCGTTTTTAGGACGGCACTGTGAATATGGATAAAATGACGGTGGCGCAAAAAAATGCATACTTGGAGGCGCATATGGCTGTTCAGCAGCAAATGGCTCAAGCGGCTATACAATTTAAACAGCAGCAACAACAACAACAGCAGCAGCAACCACAAACGTCCAATACGAATCAAAGTCAACAACAACAACAAAATTCACCTAATACTAATAATAACAATAATAATAACAACAATAATAATAGTAACGCAAATCAACAACAACAGCAACAGCAATTGCAACAACACTATGCCAGTACTATTAAGGTACCACAAATCAGTTCCTCAAGCTCAGCCGGTAATGAAAGCACGTTTACGGTACCCGATGATGTGGGTATGGGTTTTGAAGGTGGCGTTCGTGTGCTACAAAGTCTGGGCAGTTGGTCATCGGATAATGTTACCTATAATATACCTAAACCGAATTTGATACCGTTTACCGAACCATACGTCGAGGGTGGTTCTATGCATCCGGCCAGTCGTTTAAAAGCTCTCCAGCAGGTACAACAGGCATCTTCGGGAGTTCGAAAAACAAATCCTTCAAAAAGTATGTTAACAACGCAATCATTATTGATGACTGATACCTTAAAAAAAATAATAACGTTTGCATCCATCGTAGGTACGAACAAAGCATTCGAGTGTAGTGTTTGCGGTAAAGGTCTGGCGCGAAAGGACAAACTTACTATACATATGCGCATACATACCGGCGAGAAGCCTTATATTTGTGAAGTATAATTTTTTGTAACCACCGACATCTGTATGGATGTCTAAGATTTGTCTTTGTTACTGATGTATTTTCTTTTCTTTTCGTATATTGTGATCGATAGGTTTGTAATAAAGCTTTTGCTCGACGTGATAAACTTGTCATACACATGAACAAATTTAAGCATGTCACGCCAACAAATATTGCTCCGCTTGGTAAACGACTCAATAATTTGGTTAAGAAAAAAGAACCTGAACCTGAAGACAATAAACAAAATTTAGAGCTGCAACTACAACAGCAGGCCGTTCAGGTAGCTACACAAAATATAATCGTGCAAACATCGGGAGCTCAGCATAATGCCACTGGACAAACCACCGCTATACCCGGTATTATAATACCACATCATCATCAACAGCAATTATCGTGGACATGTGAGTTATGCGGACGTATGTTTAATAATCGAGACGAGTGGACATTGCACGCCAAAAGTCATCTGGAGGTGAGAAAATGTCGGTTGATATTTCATACTATACTATGCGAGCTAAAGCTAACCCTTTAGCAATAATAATAATAATAAAAAGTGATATTATTTTATTACTAAAAATTATGCGCTGCTCATTTTATTCTAATAATATTTTTTTTGAAATTTTTCTTTTTTCATTTGCATTTTTAATTTTTCAAATTTTATTTTTTTTAAATATTTTTTTAAATTATTTAAAAATCATGTTAATTGCAAAACGTAGTCTCAACAGTAATTTTTCTTTTCTGTTTCCAGTATTGACACCAGGAACAAATGAACGAACAAAACAAAACAAGCAACAAAACGACGGTTATCGCCAGTCAGGGTGACTATCAATTGGAACCGAGTAACCAAAATGCGAATAATAGCAATAACGGCAGCAATATTAATCGCGACGAAAATCTACATCGCAAAGAGAAAATAATAATACAAAATCAAATGTTTATAAATGTTCAGCAGCAACAACAACAGCAGCAGCAGCAGCAACAGCAGGTGCAACAGCAGCAAACGACCGCAGAAGTACAAACAACTCAACAGCAGCAGCAGCAACAACAACAGCAGCAGCAGCAGCAACAGCAGGTGCAACAGCAGCAAACGACCGCAGAAGTACAAACAACTCAACAGCAGCAGCAGCAACAACAACAGCAAGTGGTAAAAAAACAAGTTCGTACACTTACTTTTTTTGTGTCATATTAGTTTGTACTCTATACCTGCCCCGTATTGACAAGTTCGTGTTATGAAATAGGGGTTCAAATACGATATGAGTCAAAGATCATCTGTTCATCAAAAATTCTCTATATATGTGAGTACGCGCGCGTATATCCTTGGAGGAGGACAGTTGCCAATGAAGACATAAATTTAGATGATATCTAAAAGAACGCATAATTTGTGAGGACCAAAGATGAACGCTTGTTTCGGTCCACACGGTCTCTCCTATGTTTTCTTATTTCAGTTTACTGTGTTAAACGGTATATTATTGTATTTATAAGAAGTAGGAATAAGAGTTTCCCCCCACTCTTATTCGAAATCAGATCAGCTGACTTCGAATTAGAAGTTGATCCATTGCCAACGCCAATCCGTCGGATTAAGGTAAGGTAGAAGAGAAAGACGATTTCCTCTTCCCCTTTCCGCCTAGGCTAGAGGTATAAAATATTGACCGAGAACATCCGTATGAATTCGATTAGCGATGAGACCCAGGAACCGTTTAGGATTAGTTTCCGTTTGTTAGGTACGGGACCAAACGAACGGACAAAACTTCTTTTGTATATAATCTCTTGGCCCTGGTTTTCTAGCTTGTGTCCATTTAATTCATTCATTCGAAAACCGAAGTCATTGTTGAAAAAGTCTTCAAAATATACTGAGTTTTAAGTATTAAAAGCTCTTATAAAATATTAAACACAACCAATGGCTCAATGGCCATATTTAGTACACAAACACAAGAACAACTATCACAATCGGTCGGACAATATCATCAATAGCAAGTAATGGCAGAGTGAGAACATGTATAATACAAAGCAAATAACCAACAACGACTTTGACGAACAACATTAAGAACACTGCTTAACACAACAAGTTCGAGCATTAAACCAAGGGCATCCACACTTGATGATAACATGACATAAGTATGTTAAGCACAAAAAGATTAATTGAGCAGAAATAATTCTAAACAGAAAACATTCAACACGTAAGGCCTATACATCATACATAACAGACCATTAATTTTATAGCTTTTTTTTTCGCTATTTATACATAAATTTAAAATTAATTTTTTTTTTTTTTTTTTTTTTGTGTTTAGATTGCAAACTTTATTGCTAACTCACCGACTGCAGCTACTTATGTTCAGGCTCAGTTGAATAACATCAACAGCTTGAGTATGACAGCGACGGATCAGCAACTTTCATCGGGTACCGTAGCAGCAGTAGCATCGGTTAGTGGTTTACCAATAGTCACCTATAATGGGAATCAATATTGTGTTATCACTCATACGGGCGATGTAGCGGCAGCGATGGATAAGCCTGAATTACTTCAAGTCACCACCGATAAAGAAGGCAAAACTAATTTTGTATTAATGTCGCCACCGATGCAAATGCAAAATCCTAATGGAACAGTCAATCATTGAAAGGGCATGAAAGGCGCTGCAAACAAAAAATGAAGACTTGGAGGGAAGGAGGGCAGAGCAGTTGAATTGAAAGTGAGCACCAAATAAAAGTTGTAATATAACGGGGGTTTTTAAAATAGGAAAGTTGTGATATTCGAACATACAGTAGCCTGACAATTGTCGTCTTTGAAATCGTGAAAAATTTCTCATATCAATTCTCATAAATTAATTATTATGTGTTAATAGTGAAAATTGATCGACAATCGATATTTTTGTAGGGCAACAGCATTTTAGGATATTCGGATAACGGAGGTTTTTAAACTTTAACTGCAACTAAATTGAAAGTGTTGTCATTGGAATCGCAAGATAATCTAGATGAACTGTTTCGAAATGGAAATTTGAGGCTAATTCAGAACGTGAAGCTGTCTTAAACATTTTAATTCTTGAAACATGGAGAGTTGCTACAATCTGGAATGAAGTAATGCAATTAGAACATTACTTTGTAGAACAGATCCAGGGAAAAACCTCAAAGATCTTGAAATCTTTCAGATCGTCAATCAATCTTATTCAAGATCTTGAAATCTTTCACATCTTCAATCAATCTAATCTAAGCTGGTTAGATATTCTTTACTTATTTTTTCAATGACATCTTACACAGTTAGGGGAAAGCCTTAAAGACCTTGAACCTTGAACCTTGAATCCTTAAGATCCTAAAACAATTCCATCTATTGGTGGTAGGTATTCTTCATTGATTTTTTCAATGACACTCAACTTATCGCCTTAAATATTTATGTTGGTTGTACAAGACAAAAGCAAATGCGGTTTCTAAAATCTTAAAATATAATTCATGGGAACATTTGTAAAATATTCGTGGAATTCAAGTTTTGTTAGGAGAATTTTCTCTTAAGAAAAGTTACTAATTTTTTGTTTAATATAGTTGAATATAGAATTTTTTATCGCGGCTTTCACAGTAAATTGTGAGGAATTAAAATTTTCTATTCGGAATATTTTCTTTCCCTACTGTCTCTCTCGTCCTGGCTTAGATCGCCCCGGATCCCAGCAATCATTCCTTAATATCAATAAAAAGATATTTCACTTTGCGTTTCTGGTACATTTATTTAGAAAATTCCTAAGTTATAATAATTCTAACCTCAAATAGCATCAGTTCTTCCGTTAAGGTCGCTTATCCCTGTCTATTTAAACTGCTTGTTTGGCTCCTCTGGTCTATTTTACCTGCAGGTGTTTACGGACGAAAATTCTCCGTTACATCCTATACCCATGGCGGTCGGAAATCAAAAGGGAAGAATATCCCGTCTTCCTCTTCCTCAGCTGAGGACTTTGGTTCCCACACGAAGTAATTGAAAAATGTAGATAAAAATTTCATATTTCGATTATAATTACTTGATATGTTGCAAAATTAATTGAAATGATCACACAAACCCGCTTTGTTAGGAAAATGTAGTTCAATGTGTCATTTTAAGTGAATTTAATCGTTAAAATTATTTTAAAACTTTTCTAAATAATGCGTCTATTTATAACACTTGAGCATATCTTGCGCTTATTTTTCGTCGGCTTTCTTATCGAATACTGAAACATTCACTATAACTTTATTAATTGTTATAGATAAACGAATGATTTTAAATCAATTATAGAATATTGGTATACTTTCATATAAGCGAACGGTTTTGCTGCCAAGCCGAAATTGAAGCATTGCATGAACTTTAAATTTTGCTGTTTTCCTGATCAAAACGAGAAGCGAATCTTCGAAGAAAAAAACCGTAAAAGAAATTGTTACTTAACTCTTAACTTATTAACACTGCACTGTTGACTCTATGATTAATAAATCATTGAGGCAATGAAAAACTTTCATTAAAACCTTCTCCTTTTGTAAATAAGTTTGCCTGACTCCAAACTCTCGTACACAAGGGTTAAACCCGAAAATTGCGGATGCGTGTGGAAATCGATTTAAAGTGAATATCGAAAAGATCCTATAAAAAATTGAAATTGTATTTTTGGTTACACTGTGAAATTATTAGATTGGTTTCTCACTTTGTTTTTTATTCTTTATCGAATCTCTCAAATGGGAATATATATCGATTTTTAAGTTTTATATATACATTCTTATGTTTTTAATATATCTGTCGTAAAACCATGTAAAATAACCAATCAACTAGACTACGCCGCTTCCTGATTTACTTAATGATATTCTGTCTTTATACGATTTGTTATGGTTTTTATAAAATCAAACTTGGCAAAAAATATCACTGCTTAAGACCGACTTAGACATCTCTTTGCGGTGCGAATCAAATTGTTTAGATTCTTAATTTCAGTTTTCTTTTCTTATTAGTGCAGCTATTGCCCAAGAAGTTATGTTGATGTTGTACATTCAAATTACCAATCCCTACTGTATAAGCGGCAATTTCTCTAATCACGAAAGGCCTGAATAAATATCACAGCTATAATTTCCTTTTTAATCGCCCGCTATATTATATCTAGAAATATTTTGTAAATTAATTTTATTTTATTTTCCAAATTTTTTTTTTCATTTTTCCCATTATTTTTTCAATCTTTTCTTTTTCTAATTATGAACTCAAGAGTTCCGGCATCATTTATAATTTATAAGTAAGGTAGGTTCGATAGGTACAGGATAGAAAATTGACTGTCCCACTATTAAGGCTTTTACAATAGATTTCAATAAATATTTCTAAGCGCTTACGCAATTTTATATTTGAACTCTTGCGCAATCCGCAAGTTTTCGAAACTAACAGAAGCATTTCTAAAGACATGTGACATGTGGACCAACTGAGGAATAGAACGCTCGTATGATTTGCTTGTTTGGAACTAGACCGAAATTATTGATTGTTAGTTGCTGTACGTGCTGCTCTACGAGCAACACAACAGATTGCTGGCGCAAAGTCACGATATCCTACTTTTTCTTCGCATTTGGGTGCTTTAATTGTATTGAAAATTTTTACAATTCGTTCAAACGTATATTCATATTCTTATTGTGTCGGCTGTAACAAACATCATCCACGTTTTTACGTTTCCTTCTAGCTCCAAATTAAATATATAATTTATTGTTTATTATAAATGTGTGAACGCTTTTAACTTATCTCCTTTTCTTTGCACCTCAACTTAATTCAAAGAAAATAAAATAAAAGTTTTTGGGTTAAAATTGGCTACAGTGTTTTTACGTCTCAAAAGCGCATTGTTTGCCGCGACAATTTTAGTGAATAAATTGCTTCTAGAGTCTTATACGTCTCTATAAAAAATATATGAATTTTTTTCAAATATTTACAACATAGATTTATGCTCAATAAGAACTTGCCACAAAATTTTATACACATTGAGCAACAATTTTTCATGTAGCCAGTTTTGCAAGCCAAAATATTATTTTTATATTTTTTTTATGAAATTTATTTTGTTTTGCGAAATCAAATTTGATTAAAATTAAAGGTTAGCTGTTACGACGCTAACACACTTGCTCCTCTCATTTTATCTTTACCTTTGTCGCTATATGCATCTGCTTCTTTTTTTAATTTCATTCTCTTTCATTTTATATATGCATTAATTTATCATTTTTAGTGTAGAAACAATTTTTAAAATCACTTATTCGACATTTTCGTTTATTTTTGTATGTTTTTTGTTTTGTTTTTTATTAATTTATGTTCAATTGCGACACTACTATAGAATAATTACTTTTCTCCATGCTAACACGTCCACCCACGTTAACGCACTTTCACTTACTGTTTTTTAGTGATCTCTCAATCAATCTCTCTCTCTCTCTCTCTCTCTTCTCTACAACAAGCAAAATCACCCTTATTTTTTATACTAATGCACGTCGGACTCTTTTACACAGACAAAAGGGACATTCTCTCTCTCCTTCTTTGTTTTTGCAATCATGAGGTACAAAATCATATGATGTTTTGCAAAAGAAAAATATGTAAACAAAGAATGGGATTAGCGGTATTTTGTTATCTTACATAAATAGCGCACTCGCTTTTTAACAATAAGAAAAACAACAGACGAAAAGACAAATATCGTATCGGAGAATAAATGCCCGGAATTTTTTTTCTTTGGTTCTGTTCTTTAATGATTTTTTATTTTTGATTGTCATTTATGATTGAGTTTTTCTTAATCTTGTTTTAATTATTATAAAGAAATTTGATTGACTAAGAGAATTTCAAAAGTTTGATGTAAATAGATACATAATTAATATTTGATATAAATGCAATCCATTGTATACATCATGTTATGCCGTAATTAAGGTAAATATCGAGATCATAATTAGTAAATAAGTTATAATATAAGTTTTATTTGCTAAGGAGAGAAAAAAATATGTTAATTTTTGTGGTTGCATTAAATGCTTTTTTATTTATTAACGAAACTGAACGCAGCTTAATGACAACATCAGACTTAAATTATGATAATCTTAAGTTAATAACAAAAGTCAAAAACAAGTGAATAAGGAAAATTTACACACATTTACAAATCGACATATCTAAGATAAGTAGAAAGCAAAGGAAAATTAAACGTAAAATAGAATAAAAATTTAAAATAATTTTTAAGATTTTTTATGTTTTTTTTTTTTTTGTTTAATATTAA
The DNA here is from genome assembly GCA_000671755.1 of Glossina brevipalpis. Taxonomy (NCBI): domain Eukaryota; kingdom Metazoa; phylum Arthropoda; class Insecta; order Diptera; family Glossinidae; genus Glossina; species Glossina brevipalpis. Next base: position 163,807 of record KK351304.1, on the reverse strand, counting down.
TAAAAATATGTGCAATTTTTTTTTTGTTATATTAACTACTAACACACTCACTCTTGCAATCCAGTTATTCTGTAAAACAGATAAAAGTTTTTTTTTAGTTATATGCGACGATGTACATTTGCATATGTATGTGTATACGTGTTTGTATTAAGGATAAGCAACATAATTTAAATACCGTTTAGAAAGCGTAAGTAAGTATTTTAAAATTTTTAAATTCAATATTTATTACATTAATGAATTTTATGTGTGTGTATGAAAAATTTCGTAATACATATTGTATATATACATATATATATATATACATATGTATGTATACTCATACAAACATGTATGATTTCTAAGTCTACAAGATACTTTTTTAAAAAAATTATTGAGTGAATGTGTATGAAATATATATAGAAAAAGCAAGAAAAAAATACAACAACAATAATATTGTTAATAAAAAGCGAAATATGAAAATAATTGAAATAAAAACATTGTCATAGAGGATACTCATTATTATTTGCTGAAGTTACAAAAGGATACACGAATTTGATACACTACGAGCCTAAGGAGGGATAGAATTTTGAATACCCAACATTCGAAGCAACTGCTTGCAGTTTAGTTTTTTTTTATATTTTTGATGTTTATCTGGCAAAATCAACAAAAGTTCTTCGGATAGACAGACAGATAGAGATGTTAGCTCGAATCCACAATTTCCGTTAATCGATTGTGTAATTATCCATTGCAACTGCGACGAAAAACCGATAATTAATTAATACACCATTAAATTAGCTATAAACGAGTAAATCGCTGATTTCATTAAATAGTAGTTACGGTAAACAACACTGTTTTCACTTGCTGCTCTCATTTGATCATATTTGTTTTGCTTTAGTTCGTGAAAAAATTTGTTGTAAATTACGCGGGAATGAATGAACGTTGTTATAAAATAATTAAATTAAATGTTTTCTACTGAAAAATTGAGAAAAATGTGAAAATGGGAAGGAATGTCAATAAAATTCTAATATTATTATGCGTTCTTTAGTGATTACTTGTTTTTCTTATAATAAAATCAAATCGTCCCGTTATAAAAAATTGTAATTGTAAAATGTAAAGCTTGCCTATGTGAGTTGATGGCGGGATTCCGACACGCGTTTTACATTATTTTTTTCTCATGCCTTTCATCATTTTTCATCATTTGTTCGAAATGTTCTCAACGCGATTTGTAAGCATTTGTTTTTGCCGCATCTGTGTGTGTAATTCCGGAAATGATATGATTATTTAAAAGGAGAATCTGTAGAACATTTTCATTTAAGAAAAATGAAAAGCATAAAGAAACAGTCTCTAAAGCATAATAAAAGTCATCAGAAAAAAAGTAAATGTTAATAGTGAAATGTTAAAGTTTTTAGAAGTGCAACTACTAAATAATAAGAAATTAAACAAAGTGTGTTGTAATTACCTGCTGGTTATTAACCAACTTTCAACTTGACATTGAAATGAAATGAAATGGAAATCATATAAGAAAATGTTTATGAAGACAATTACAGGTAAGTGGAATTTTATTTTTTTATTTCATTTATTGTAAACTAAAGGGCAACCAAATCAAGCTATATTATGTCTGAATGTTGCGTAAAAAAGTACCTAAAAAAAGAAAGTTTATTTTTCCAAATATAGGTAAAGTATTGACCATTTCTTTAATATAATAAGCAAATAATCACATCTAAACAAACTACAGTATGTTTGCATTATTTTTATACTCATCACTGAAGGAAGTTGTGGGCGTATTCATGATAAACATTTGTTTGCAATATTCAGAAGGAAAGTTCAGAGACGCTATAAAGTATATAAATTCTTGATCATAATTAAAATTTTAAATTGATGTAAGCATGTATATCCCTCGGTGCGTCATATACGTAGACATATTCGTGGTCACAAAAATTATGGTATCGGTTCCACATTTGGAAAAACTTTCTTGCACATATGTTGACATTAAAAATAGGCCAAATCGGTGAAGCGACACGGGTACAGTGCAACGTAAACAATATCTCCTGTTTCTAGCTTTTCTGCCCATTACTTATAAACGGCAAGAAGTAAATAATAAAAGTATTCATGTGTTTTCATTAAAAATATAGAGAAAGCAGCCACGCTCATCCAATATCGTTGAGCCCTTTTTTTTTCTTTGGGGTGAATATGTTGTGTATAAAATATATAATCATAGACGCATATAATTTTCTAACTTGAGAATCTATACTTTTGTCTGTTAGGAGTTGAGAAATTTCTATTCGTTGACAATTGTCTTCATTTCAACCTGAATCATTGGTCGATATGAAAAAATGATTTTTAAGCCAGATATCATTTCCTCTTCAGCAGAGCAAATTAAAGATTGAAAAATTGATAAGAATCATTGTTATTTAAATTGTTTAGCAAACAAAGGAAAGTTTTGATCTGAATAAGTTGACTTCAGCCGTACATTTTAATAAACTATTTTCGAAAATACATAAAATTTAAGAAGCATTTAAGGAAAATGGTCGGAGACGTTTTTTGGAAATCAGGCCATCGTTAGCGACCACTTGAATTCTGCACAATGGTATATATATTTATATATATATACATACATACATCACTGCATTGTGTGTATCATGATATGAAAATTAAAGCTTAAACAGATAACAAGTTATTGCTTCTAGCAAGTGTTAATCGAAGCGGCAATATTTGGTGTACATAGCAGTATGGGTAGAAAATTCCAGTTTAGGGCCACTAGATTTCTTTGAAGGGTTTTTTTTTTATATTTGCCCGCTCCAACGATTTGTTGCAGAGGTTTCTCCTTTTATGATGAATTTAAAAGCTGATCCCTACTTCCTAATGTCCTCATGCTTACTTCGCATCATTCTTCCTTAGTTTCCATTCAGCTCACGAGTATGAAATTTAGGAGATCATTTCTTAATAAATCTCTCTTCATTTTATAATTTCGAATCCATCAAATCATTAATGTGTAGTAATCGAAGGTATGATATCGTTCATCTTTTGCTTTCATAAACGATTTATTAAGAATGCTTTTTCAATTTATAGGGCAAATTAACGAAACTAGCGGAAGTTAGTTATTATTCAAATTATGCAAAATTAATAATAAAAAATAATAAAACAAAACAATCCAAAATGGTAAATTTTAATTTTTATAAAAATCTTTTATTTGTTTTATGCAAAAGAAAAAAAAACTTGATTTGAAAAACGCAAACACTATATAAACAAACATGTATATGCACACACACATATATATATATATATATATGTATATATTTACAAAAACATATATATATATTTATAGGTTTAAAAAAAACTCTTACACTGAATTTATAATTTCTTTAGAGAAACTAGTAAGAAACTATTGCGATTTTATTTATTGATATTCATACTACAAGTAGGTGTTATTCTGTTGTTGTGTTCTTGTGTAACTTATAAGACTAATTAATATTTTGCATTAATAAGAAAAACAACAACAAAATTGCATAAAGTCTCCGTCTAATACAGGAATAGTTTATGACACTTGTTGTTTTTGTTGTTGTTTTGTAAAAATTAGAAACCTTGTATTTGTTTTCAATGTTAATATGCGAACAACTTCACGAATTGTATTTGTATTCGTTTCGTTGAAAGAACTCGTAAATATTGATGACGTATTTGATGTGATTATATTGCAATCGAGAGAGAGAGAGAGAAAAACTAATAATGAATATGTTAATGAATGACTGCTAACATAACAGTCAATGAGGTAAACCTACATTTACTGTGGGATTAGCAGCAACACCAGTTTGACGTGTAGTGAACGATTCTTTTACATCATTATCCGCAATAACTTCTCCATCATGAAAACATAAGCTGCTGCGTAAATGTTTTAAATTTTTTCTTGATGTTGATCTTTCTTTCGATTGCCGCCTTTCATCGGAAGATTGTGACGATTTCATGTTAATTACTGTGTTCGCTTGTGCTGCTTGCGGCGCTTGGTTAACATCATTTCGTTTGTTATTATTATTATCATTGCGGTTCGTTTTATTGTTTATGGTAATTGAATTTTTTGGTTTATGTGAACTATTTAAAGTATTCATATCGTTGTTATTGTAATTATTGTAATTTATATTGGTTGGTTTAAAGCTACCACCACCTTTTACTGCATTAGCTTTATATGGTAATGTTGTTGATATCATACCGTAATGGTTACTGTAATAACCGTAGTTATCGCGAGTTGGTAGTATTAGTGATTGACAAGGTTGTAAATATCCATAAATCATATTTGGTTGGTTGGGTCTGAAAGTGGGTGTTGTGTTAATATACTTAGGTTGCAACAACATCAATATATAATCATTACCATAATAGCTTCTATCGTCCCATTCGGGTTGATAAGTTGCTGCAAATCTTCTAGGACGTGCTACACTTCTTAAATGCATATTATTCATACGTTCTTCGATACGATCCTCGTAGTCAAGAGGATAAACATTATTTCTTAAAACTCTTCTAGACTCAGGAATTAAAAAGTCTCGTTGATAATTTGATCTTTCATATCGAGGATCTAAATACGTTTGATCGATAGATTGTTCATAATCCTGAAATTTGTTCTCTAAACGTCCTCGATAGTCGTAATCACGATCGTATATCGGATCCCGTCGCTGATAAGGATAACGTCTCTCATTAAATCTCTCATCGGGGCAATATTGCATTTTATTAGATTGCTGATGATTTTCCAAACGATCTTCCCTGTACCTTGGACGATTGTTAAAAGATTTTCTTAAATTATCTTCTTTGTGTTCCATACTATTTTGTTCCATAACACTAGGAGAAGTATTCAATTGTTGCTTCTCGTTGTTATTGTGGATTTTAGAATTTTTTTCCTTTTCTTCACTAAAATTTCGAACGTTATGTTTAATTTGTAGTTTCGGACTATTTTTTGTATTCAATTCCACATCACGTTTATCATTCATATCCATTTTTGGTTTTCTCATATTGTTTCGTTGCATTTGCTGTTGTTTCGGTTCCGTTTCCGGTTCCGGTTCATTGACATAATCGTAGAATTGAATTTTTGATGTGTAAGCCTGTTGCTTTTTGGCCGCAATATAGGCCTCATTGACTACACTTTCAGGCAATTGTTCCAATTTGGTGGCAGTTGGCTTTTCCGCAATTTCACTTTTCATTGATTTATAATTTTTCTTAAGTTGTCTTGTATTCTTTATGTTGATATCGTCATTTAAATTATCGTAAAATTGTATCGATGATTTGGTAAATTCTCTTTGAAATCTTTCTTTAACATCGACTTCATCATCATCTGTTGTTGATATTTGTTTTTTTAATTGAGGTCTTTCGTCTCCGCGTTCCGATAAAATACTATTTCTACGTTTCACTTTACTCTCGATAGCCGAATCAACTTTAGTCTCATCGGGCCAATATAAATGAGATTCTAAACGATTTTGCGTTGGTGTACCATGACGATCGATCATTCTGGGTGGTAGACCCGTAAAGAATTTTCCATTTATCATTTCTATTTATTCTATTTATTCACAACTGATACGATTGTTAGACGAGGCGATCCGTCAACTGTTTGGTACAACGTTATAAGCTCAACTGAATTTGCAAAAACAATTTACTCAGAATACACTTGACTGAGAGATAGAAGAAAAAACAAAAGCGCAACTTAGTTAGTTATTGTGCTAAAGTCGTAGGTGTTCAAATGCCAATCACAGCATCAGCAACAGCAATAGCAACAGTAACAGCAGCGCTACCATTAAGTTTGTCATCGTATCGTCGTATTGAACGTTGTATTGTATGCGCTCACGATCTGATATGCAATATTTTTGTATATCATTAACGATACGCTCACAATTATTGTAACCACGAATAGCTTAAATCGCACATTCACACACACACACACACACACACACACACACACATTCATTCATTCATTCATTCATTCATTTATCCATTTGTTTTTTAAATTAGTCGTCATTCGGTAATGTGGACATTTTTGTATGTGCATGTGTGTGTGTGTGTGCTTGTGTATGCGAATAATTTATTTTTAAATGTTGTTTCGTGCTGTCTGCTATGGCCGCCGATTCACCGCCTCCAGCCGAAAATAATAAATTTGTTCAGTTTACAATTCTCTAACATGCACCACAGGTTTCTCAATTTGGCGGCGGTTTCGATGTTTTCTTTTTAACCAAACTGTGTGTGTGTGTGTGTGTATGCGTGTACATTGTATGTTATTTTGTTGTGTGTGAATATTTTCTTGTTTTTTTGGCATTTATTTTATTTGGCTCTGAAATCAGTTATAGAAAAGGCAGCTGACCTTTCTTGAACACAATAACGATAAACAATTCTTAAGTCAATGATTTTCTGCAACCATTCGAAACACATTTGTGTAGTTTGCGTTTGTAGTTTTATGATATGAAGGATAAACAACATTTTTATTGTAAATTCTTCAAAATACTCTGTTGTCTATTAAGATATAAGATTTGTATGTTTTCCATAATATTTTGGAAATTTTTGCTAATATTGCTGACGACTGGTCTCCAATAGATTGTTGCACAGCAGCATGCGGGATGTAGAGCAACAGTGAGCGGATCACAAAAAAAAATGCATAGAAGTTGTTTTAATTCTTCAGCAAAGCTAACCAAAGTTAACAAAGATAACAAAAGCTATTACAAGAGTTAACAAAAAACAGATCAATTGTGTGTTGAAGTTATCGAATTCTAAAATATTTGATATCTCTAATATATTTCTCAAAGCTTTTCCTCAAGGTCTTGATTTCTAACGAGATCTCCGTGGAGTAAAATGTTGATCAGCTATGTATTTTATTTAACAATATTCCGTAGTTCTTTCAAGGGTGTGAAGTTATATTTAAATATAACTAGCAAAGCCACAAACCAAAACTGTTAACAGGATTCTGTTAATCGCTTAAGAGACCTCTGTTAACAGTTTTGGTTTGTGTCTTTGCTAGTTATATTTAAATATAACTTCACACCCTTAGTTCTTTCAATAGATCCTCTTAAAATCAATCGCGTGATATAGATATAGACCATCAAAGATGGTTGTCTTTAGCTCTAAAATCTTATAATAAAGTCATGCTTTGTGGGATTTTGTGGGTTAGACACATCAGCATAATGCAGCTGCGTTGAAACGAGTTTCGACATCCGGTGAAAGGTCTCCTGAACGCTCACCATATAGTTTCGATCTACGATAAACGTCTCGCCACGTGGGAGGAAAGAACCTTCTTCTAAATTCTAAATCTATGATGAAGATATAGAGTAGAATCGGCGACTTACCTGACGACTGAAATCAACTTTTTTGTATTACTCTATCTATGTATGTAACGTTTGTTTTCAAATTGGCAGGACGATAGGAGAAGCTTTTATTTACCTAAAATAAGTTTTGCAAATCTCTTCCTAAAGGATAGAATTTGATAATTTTTATTACTTTTGGTTTCGTTTCTTTTTAACTTCCTTGCGAATTAAAGTAATACCTAGAGGTTGGTCGGGAAATGGGGCATGCGTCTAAAATGTTTTACCCAAAACGACAAATAAGTTTTGCGATTTTGACAACCTTTACGACTTTTAGTTTTATTTCTTTTTAACGTCCTTACGAGCTATCTTGTCCTCCAGACTTAAATATGTAGAGGTTGGTCAGAAAGATGACCGTGCATAACACAAACGTTACTTTAGACGAAGACGTCCACCTAGAACGAAATATAAGTTTTGCGAATCTTTTTCAAAAGGATGGAATTTAAAATTGGCGGTATAGAGACTTCTGGTTTCATTTCTTTTCAATTTCTTTTGCGAAGTATTTAATATCTTTAATGTATCGAGAGTTTGCTGACGAAGGTAAATATACGCAACGCGAGTATTACTTTAGGCACAGGCGTCCATGCTCATTTCTTCTTTCTTTGGTGTAGCTCTAACGTCGCTCTTTCGCAATTTTATTCGGAAAAACTAGTGTAATACACCAGGAACGGGTCTATTTGCAAACCATCTTCGAGAGGGATGATTGATAGACTCTACGCTTTGTTTTGATTTATTCTCGATTTGTTCTTTGATTAGACAGTTTTATAAGGCTCTTGAAAGAACCTATAGAATCGTGCGTATGTAAAATGTTCTCCTAGTATTTAATCACAGAGATCTTCTCTCTTAATTAATATGCTATAAGCAGCTTTGAACTCTTTCGTTATTTTTCGCAAGCTTCTAATCGCTCCGCTGATGGTATGGTTGAAAAAGTGATTATCATCGAGGAAACCAGGCTTAAGTTGCCAGTATTCTTAAAACCGTTTTCTTCGGTCTCTTTTAATGTTGTTTTAACTTTTTATTTAACTGCAAACTTCGCGCCAGAATTATATTTAAATTTAGTGCCTTAAATAACCTTAAGCAACGAAGGAAGGAATTTTCAGTTGTTTGTTGATGTTTATGACCATTAAAGGAATGCCAAGAACCACTTAAAAGCTCACCTTGAGGTAAATACGGGTACTTCACGGACGAGTGATAAAATTAATTCAAATTGAAATATTTCGGATAATTTTTGATGACACTTTAGATCGAATTCACTACCATTTATGTAGTTTATATGGACCACCATTCACGGAGTTTTAAAAGAGACAATAGTTCAATAAAGTTTATAATACACTCGTGTGTTAATGCGTAATCAATTTCATTTCACTTCATGTTTTTGTTTAACTTACATATGTTTTTTGTTGTTGTTGTTGTCAATCTCCCAAAGCAGTAGTGAAATGTAAATTTATTGTGCTGCGATGTCATCATCATAGTAACGTGGGATTATTAATTAAGAGACACAAACTGACTGACTGTTTACATATGTTAAGTGCAAGTGATTGAGTATTTTGAAAAAATATTTACAAAAGAGATTATGAACTTGAGCTTGACCTTGTGAAAGCTGGAAATATTTTCAAAACCTCACAATTAAGGTAAAAATAAATTATCAAACTTTCCAACGAATTTAGTCATTTTGCTAAAAATGTAAGTGAAGTGGTGCTGCCAGCCAAATCAATAATTTCATAATAAAAATGAAAGAAATAATTAAGTGCATCACCACCACCATCTCCAGCCAGTTAGTTATACACTTGAAATGGTAGACGGGTTTCTTAAATATTTCTTTAATAATATTTGAAAGCGTTTTGTTGTTAAATGATTACATAAGAATATCTATGTTCGGATGATAATCATAAATTTTTTTTTATTTTTTATTTTTTTTTTTTAAATAATTGATTTCACTTTAAAGCTGGTTTTGTCAGTTTTTCTTTCCTTTTCCGTTGAATTTGTTCCGTATTTGGTGTACATCCCGCCATGATAATGATGATGATGATGGTGATGATGATAGCGTTGAATGGAAAAGTCAGGAAATGACATTGAGGAAAAAAGTGGTACCATTTACGTTTGCCTGAATGCCTGAATTCAACAAAGAAAATGATATTCGCTTTATTATGGAAAAAAAATTTTAAATTTTTTAAATATTTGAACTTTACATTTTTATCTATTTTTTTTACTTTTTTTTCTTTTGTTTTTTTTTTTGTGGTTTAAATGGAAAACAATTACATTAAATAGCTTTCAAAGAAAAAAAAAAACAAAACATATGGAAAAACAATTAAAAATTTATGTCGATACGAGAAGAAAAGTGAAAAGTGGATTAACTCTCCGATTGAATGGATAACTCAGTATCTAAGCCATGAAAACTTTTACTCTTCACTTCTCTTCTCTTCCTTTTCTTTCTTCTTTCTTGTTCTGAGCTTGCAGATTTAATAGATAAATGAATGAAAAAGCAAGCACAAGTTGCCCAAGAGGCAAAAAGATACAACAACAACAAACAACTTCTCATTTCGGTCATGTTTCGTTGTTTCTTTGGGTAACCGTAACGCTTTTATGTAAATTTCTCGCTTACTTAGATAACAACAACAACAATAAAAACAACAACGACAATAATAATTGACTTCAATCATTTAACCAACTAACCATACATTTAATAAGTCTTTCATTTTAAAGCAACCGCAGACACGAGTAACAAAAAAAAAGAAAAAAAAAAAGAAAGAAAAAAACTGGTGCAGCCAACATGCTTTATAAGCTGATTTGTATTTCCTGATGTTGAACCTGAACTTCACTTTCAATGGAATGAAAAATAATCAAAGATTTTCCAGCCTATTATGCAGTCATGAACTATTGCAAGCGAGCAGTTGAAAAGATAGCTTTATTTTTATCTTGGTTTCGAAGCCTTTATTAGTCAGTCGCAGCACACACACAGATACATACATTTAATGTGCAGGCATTCATAAACAAGCCTTCACTATATAAATAGTTAACAGCTTTTTTTCGCATTTGATTGTAACTTTAAACCACTTTTGGGGTAAGCGATTTTGCCGTTGGCCTGTATTTGTAACAAACTGGTTTCAGTCAGGTTGCTGTTGTAACCACACACACACACACACACACAGAAACAATTACAAATATTTGGTAACATTTCAAAGAATTTTTGTTGCGATTGATTTGAGCCATGAGCCAAACAAACATTATTTTGATAATTTTGTTATTGTGTGTGCGCGGACAAAGTCATTGCATTTGTCATCGGTTGACACATGTACAACAAAATAACCAATTAATTGATCATTGATTGTTAAGGAGAGGGAAAAAAATCTTTAATTACATTTAGTTTGAATTTGATTTGATTAGTTTAAGTTTGATGTCTTTACTAAACGTTTTAATTGAGTCGAGTTTAGTAAAATGCATTCAGATTTTCGTTAAGTAGTTTTTCGTTTAATAGGCTTTACAAATAACACTTGCTACTAACAAGAAAAATGCGTTAATTTTTAATTAAATAAAAGGATTTTAAAATATTTTAAAGATAAGATACGATCTCTGTTCAGCTCCGTTTTTTACATCTACATTTTTGTATGCCATGAAATGATTGTAGATCGTAAAATACTTTTTGGATCATAGGGACCGTAAACTTTTATGGAAAGAAGTTCTTATGTTAATTAAAATCACTATGTGAGGACCAACGTCAAATAGATGTGTTGTCTCCCTCACCACCCCTCATTTCCCCCTTCCTCCCTCTACAGCTCATGTGGACCAAGTCAATCAAATGAGGATGCTCTTTGTACTATGGTGCGTGCGTCAACAAACTTGGAGAATGTTTTTGTTACTTGATTGCGATCTAAAGCGAATAATAAATTCCATGAGAATTCCAAATAAAGAAGCTCCTTGTCGTTGGGCTATGCTATTTGTGTCAACAAACTTGGAGAAACGCTTGAATGCCGGGTACGGCCCTTCGAAGAGTAAAGGGACGGTTGTGGGAGTAACTGCTTAGAAATATTCTCTAACCAAAGGGTAATTCTGGACTATACCCCAGTAAATGTTTGTTCTGGAACCTTGAGAATAATGGAGCCCTCTATTATGGGGATTGTTTCACAGCTTTAGAGATGCAGATTATCATTTATTGCAAAATAGTCCTGTGCTTAGGTGACGTTAAACTTTTACAAGTAGATACTCAGACTAAACCCATGCTAGCTATCTACAATCTAAAGGTCATAAAACTGACTTTGTGTGTTCAAATATTCCTCCGCATTCTTTTTTTTTTCGAAGAATATATATTAAAGTCTGCCGTTTTTGCTGTCAAAAACACGGATAGGATAGCACAAGTTACACGAAAGGGCAGGGAAAAAGGGCAAGAAACTTTCTAATTTTACAGCCGAGTTCATACTTAAAATATTCTTGAAAAACTTACAATTTCTTGGCAGAAGCATTCACTTCTTTTGAATCACTCTCAGCCTTTTATCCGTTTCATAGTCTTCTCAACGAAATTGCTGTAACGTATTTTTATTCAAAATTATCTGTTAGAGAAATTAGGCATACCAGGCCATCCTTTCGTTATACTCCAAGAGGTCCGAAATTTCCAAAAAAAAAATTTTTTAGGTAGGGATTTCTTTCATATATTCTGTAGAAGGTTCAAAGCACCTATTAACAGCCCAAAGAAAAAAATTGCTTTTTTTAAACCGTTTCCCTATCTAAGACTTAATCGATTTTTAATTTTTTATGCTGTTGGATACAATTAGAAGGGTTTGAAGATAAACTCGAATTTAACTAGCAAAGACATTTACCATTTACATTAACAGAGCTCTGTAAAAGGATTAAATTGGTTACCTTTGTTTGAAAGATATCTTCATACAAAAATCACGTGTCTTATGTCAATATGTTTGAAATTTTCTAGTTTATCTGCGCTAGAGTCTCAAATTTGCTTATACTTTATGTACTATGCAAACACAGCTTTGTCTAATAAATATACAGTGCATGCGGTATTCACAGAAAAAAAATGAATTTGAATCTGTTAGAAAGGAATTTAAATTCGTTTTTCTCTATTAATGTTATTATACCATATATCATACATTAAATAACTCATTTTCAAAAATAGTTCTGGAAAACGAAATTAGAATTTGGTTAGCCTGCTTGAAAGCGATTTTCTTACACATTTACATGATATATATTTGAATATAGTTAGAAGTTTCTAGTTTGGCCACTAATTTTGCAATGGTCTACTACCGTCAACATATCGATTTTCAAGCATTTATTGAAAGGAATTCACTTAATTTTTTTATGTCGTCCTAAAGGTCCGTTCATGTAGATTCACATGAGGTGTTTACAAAAGTCTTTTAGGTATCTTCATATAGACAGAGTAGCCTTCCAAATATAATAGCTTGACCCTAATTGCTTTACAGATCTAAGTTAATCCTTTTACAGAGCTCGGTATTAATCCTGTTGGTAGATGGGTTGGCTAGTTAAATTTGAATTTATCTTCACACTCTTTACAATTAGTCGATAATTTATTTCACATTACATACGAATATAATTTCGAACTTGAGAAATATCTTGTGTGTGTGTGTGATTATAGCTTTTTAAGTTGATCACAAGTCATTCCAAATGAAAGGCGCTTTTAATGAAATATCTTGATTATAATAATATTAAGGAGGCGCTACAATGACAAAGCTATAGCTATTTTAATAATAATTCACTTTAAAATGACATGATTTTAAGAATAGTTTACTTTCCAATTAAATTAAATGGAAAAATCTCACGAATCGCATTAGTTTTCCTTTATAAGACATAACTCAAGACATTGAAATTTTGTTCAATCATTGTTTTCTTCATTCACTATTACTACCACATGTGTGATAATAAAATACCGGATAAATATTTTTTTTCTTTTTTTTTTTTCTCTCTTTTGCGCTACAGACCCTGTGTGTGTGTGTGTGTGTGAATGTGTATTAAATAATAATTTAAATAAAAATCAAATTAACACAACGTATATGAAATGTTACAATTACATACATACATATCTCTCTTTTTATTTTACATCACATAATTTGCATAAGTAATAGTGCAATGTAAATAAACATAACGGTAACAAAGAAAAAAAGAGAAGAAAAAAAAGGGCAAAAAAAAGAGGAATATTTAATTGCTTTCTTTTTTTAAACTCCTATAGTGTATTAGTAGTAGTTACGAAGCATTTCTTCAATAGTAAGTGTAGTAGTAGTAGTAGTAGTTACGATATGAAAAAAAAAGCATTTCTTCAATTGCACAGTTGGTCATCATCAGTTGTAAAGCAGGAGAAATTGCTTTAAAACGACAAAGCAGCCTTAGAAGACAAGATTTGTGTGCGTTCGTTTTAAGTAAAAAAAAAAAAAAAAAAAAACGAAAAACAAACTCGCAAAAAGAAAAAGAAAAATAGTAAGAAAATTATGTTGGATTTGGTTTTTTGCACAGTTTTGGGCTCATGAGGAAGTTGGCATAAAACCACTTCACTCATTGGAAAAACTTTCAGTTTCATTTGAGCACCGCAGTACCATACAACGTTGCTGCCACAACAACAATTTCAACAAAGAAACATTAAAACTAAAATCAAATCAACAGCAACAATAACAATAACAACAACAACACAGCGAATGGTATTAAATAATAATTAATAATTTTGTAATAATAAGAAAATACGTTTACATACACAACAACCACAACAATCTATGCGTGTGGCTTTCGAAGCGAAAATTTTTGAATTTAAGAAAGAAAGTGAAAAGTGTTTGAAAACAACACACACTTAAGAAACAAGAGAAAGAAACAAAAATGAAAACTCTGGTGAATGTAAGTAAAACCCTTTAAATTTATATTTTTTTTTTTTTTTTTATTTAAAAACTAATGCTGTGGTAAAACAAAATTATTCCGTATTACTAGCGAGCGAGCGAGCGAGTCACGCTGTAATGTACCTACCGCTTTAAGCAAAAGTTTCTGTGGATTTTTTTTTTGTGGAAAAACTTTAAAAATAAAAGTATTAGCCTGGACGAGTGTCTATCACTTAAACTTCCCCAATTTGTTTTTTTAAAATAATTTTAACAAAGTTTCAAAGGATATTTCGCTTTGATAACCGAAGCAAAATGTGAAAATGTTTTGAGATTTGTGCACTTGTTATACCCTCCAACGAAGGTGAGGGATATATTTCATTTGGTCATTTGATCTGTAACTCGAAGAAGTAAACTTCAGAAACTTGAAATTTAGAATCGATTGAATCATGTCCGTCTGTCCGTCTGTCTGTCTAATGTGAATATTCTTTTGGCCGTAATAACGAAGATATCATCTTCAAATTTCACAGAAACATTGGAAGTTCTTACACGAAGATTGGTATTGAAAATGGGCCAAATCGGTCATAGGGGACAGCCGCAGCACAAAGTAGACTGAGAATATACCTGCTTTGGAAGCAAAGAAAAATGAAGATATCGCTTACACAATTGGAAGAAACATTAGATGTTCTCTCACATAGGTTACTATTGAAGACCGGCCAAATTGATTACAGGCCACGCCCACAATAAAGATAGGCCACAGTATCAAATAAGCCAGGAAACACGCTCGTTTTCTGGGTGTTTCGCACAGTGTTTATTGAAAACTTCCACAGTATTTCATAATAACAGAAAACATTTGCCACGCCCACACATTGAAATTTGTTTTCTTTTTTAAGACAAAGTTGGTGGGTGTAAAAGGTTCGGCACAGCCGAATACAATTTTCTTACTTGTTTAATTTGCACCCTTTTTTGATTTACGCCCTTTTTAGACATTGTCAGCCCACTTGTAGATTGAGCAAAATCCTTTTAAAATTTAAATCGCCTTCATTAGTCAGACATAATCAATTAAGAAAAACTTTCATCTTGGTTTCCATAGACTTTCAAAATTCAAAGAGCAGGCGAGCAAATGGATTTGATTTAAACGACTCGGACTGTTACTGCTTATAGTAGAGGTTACGTAACGAATATAAATGTTCGTAAACATTACATTTATGTGTTTGTATATTTTTGCATTTATTTAAAAAAAAAAAGTTGTTTATGAAGTTGTTAATCAGATACAACAATAGCGTTATGAAGGTGCGCTTTCAATAAATGTTTATTTTTTTGTTATATTTTTGTTAGTTGAATGCATTCCTCGTAAGGCTTTTAAAAATTTTGAAAATAAAAAAATGAATCAAAAAATAAAAAGAGTAAATGCAGTCGTCTTTGTAAAAATTATCAACTAAACCCGCGGATATCAGATTGCCCAAAGAAAGATTGCTCCTTATAAGTATTGCTTGCCCAATACACTGCTTGGGGAATGCTTCTTGTTTGATCGTGGCTATGGCCCCTCAAGGAGCATTGCGGTGGTTGTGGAAGTAGCTGGATGCAAACATCCTCTAACCAGCGGGAAACGCTGAACTATTTCCAGTGAATATTTACTCTAGAATCTCGAGAATAGTGGTAGAGTCCCCCTTCGAGGCAATTGTTCTACTGCTCGAGGGACATCGGCCATCGTTTGCTGAAAAATAGTACTGTGTTTAGACGCATTGTGGGGTGAGGTATACTAGGCACGTAAAACCTATGATAGCATCAATTATTAAATAAAAAATTTAGGTTAATTAATAAAAGTTTATACTCATCTACAAAGTAGGGCCTTTCAGAAGCTGATCCTCTCTTTGATAGAATGATTACGGTTATATTTCAGCGCAATAAACTTCGATCGACTCCGAATGTCTACCACCAAACAGTAATTTTAAATTCGGAAGTACCTTCTAGGCCATATTGAGAGAGAAGGGTGCTTATGCGATCAGGTTGGTCGATGTTTTGACTAAAAGATTTTACATAATTGTAGCTTCGCGTACAACAACATTTGTGAAGAGACTTTTCATGCTAAAGATGTCAGTCAGATAAGACTTAGAAGGTACACTCATCTCTCCAGCTAGTATTCGCGTTATAGTTTTCGAGCACCAGGCTCTCGATTTTGTCAATGTTTTTGCTTTCCATTTTTCTCAAGATTTCCCCGTATCCAAAGCTGAATAAGCTGAATAAAAAATTCTAGATAAAAAAAGTATTTTAGAATTAGGATTTGTCCAAAATTTCATTAATCTAAGCGAAGTCTTCAAAGCAAAGTAGTCAAAGCTCATTAAACCCTAATTAAAAGGCATATTTTTTTAAAGGCAAGATGCGATCAGGCTTTTTCAAAACGGTGCAATAAACAAGAACAAGGCGGGAAATTGAATTCGTCGAGGCGCAAATTCTGATTACTCGTTGTCTAAGGTCAACGTATAAAACTCGTTTTTTTTTCCTTAACGGTAGGCTTGTTAATGGGTGGCTTAGGACCGTGTCGTTAAAGTGGCAAAAGCTGTAATCGGTCTGTGACATAAGACTCTCCCCATCAAGAGCGGAATGAGTAGAATCTCACTAGAAATCAATAGTGTTTGATGTATGTCTCTCACCATCAAGAGCGGAACGAGTACAATCTCACTAGAAATCAATGAAGTCTGTGATGTATGCCTCCCTCCATCAAGAGCGGAATGAGTACAATCTCGCTAGAAATCAATAAAGTGTGTGATGTATATCTCTCACCATCAAGAGCGGAACGAGTACAATCTCACTAGAAATCAATGAAGTCTGTGATGTATTGCTCTCTCCATCAAGAGCGGAATGAGTACAATCTCACTAGAAATCAATAAAGCCTGTGATGTATGCTTCTCTCCATCAAGGGCGGAATGACTATAAAATCATTAGAAATCAATAACGAGTGCAATGGCAGAGATGCTATATTTCTTAATTCTGTAGGAGTACATCAAGAGGCTTCTATTTAAAATTTGAGAAACTGATGAGTTTTCATGATATTCAAAAGTTCAATATGAAGCTGATGGAGTATGATGAAAGGATGATCATGTTTAGTCGGACTACATAACATCTTAATCAAGGCATCCTTCTATTTATGAACTCAATAAGCAGTTGATGATGTCTTCATTCTGTATCTTTGAATGTGAAAAAGAGCGATGGTTTCTTCTAATGTGCTGAAGCAAAAACCATTTTTATTATTCGAAAATTTTTCATCTAAATGAGATGAGGAAGTGAAGTGAAACTTCATAGCACAACTTCCGTTTCGTGCAGGTGTGGTGTGTGGCATTACAACATACTATCAATAATCATTAAGCGCACAATTGTTGCACGATAGCGCCATAAAAATGGAACCCGTTTCTTTATTGTTGAATCTAGGAAATGAAATGTTTTGTCTTTTACTTACAATTGCTTTAAGCTGTTGTTTGGTCAATTTGCTTTTCAACTAAGAAGTAATTAAGAAGGATTAAGTGTTTCATTGTAATTTACATTTCCATTTACATCATCATCCGTGTGTGTGTGATTTCTCTTATTATTAGAGATTTTTATTAAATTGTTTCTTTTATTTATAATTAAAGTTTTTCCTCACCATGTTGTTGGCAAATATAGCCGATTCGTGTGCCCAATCATCATCGTATTCATATTTCACTAACGGTATCGTTCCGTCGCAAACTCAAATCTCTAGCCAACGACATCCACCTACTTATCATGTCGATTTGGTGCAAGAGCCAAGTGAACGTCGTCGTGTTAAATCCAAATATACAAAGAGAAAGAACTACAAACCGTATGAATCGGTAAGCTACTGTGTACTTACTATTTAATCCGTTCGTAATTCCTATCATGATCATAAAATAAATAATTATAGGAAGAGGAAGCATCCAGTGAAAATTATTCATCTTCTGAAGAATATTCTGCTAATTCTCCGGACTCTTATCGGTCCTATAAGGAGAACGACAGCCGTGAATATTCGATTGGGACACACATTAGAGTTCAACATCCGATAACAATACCTAAGAAAACTTTACCATTACAAACGAAAACAAAATCAAATAAATATTCTACTTTGGCCGATGATTATTCCCAAGAAGTACGGGAACTTGAGCCAACTTCAGTTACGAAAAAACAGAAGTATAGTAAATATTATGAACCGCAAGCCATACATATTATTGCTCCACCAAAATCAACAATTCCCGCTCATATTACTGCTATACCTACCGGTAGTTATGATGTCTATGAAGCAGAAAACCTATACGGCCATCCTAATATTGAGCATTTGAAGACAGCTTTGCGGGAACAATTCAAAGCGGTGGCTTCTAAAAAACAAATTGATAAATATTTAGAAGATCAACAGAAAATACTCGATGAATCATTAAAACTACAAATACTAAGTAATCCAAAGTTTAAACAACTGATTAAGTTGGCTGAAAAGGAACAACAACAGCTAGCACGAGATTCGCACTATAATGATGATTATTTTCCGAATGTTCCGCCGCCTTATCATGAGAATTACTCAAAGAATTTACCTCCGATTACGACAACTCGTGGCCGTAGACGTCCGCAAAGTGAAACATTTAAACATACACCGAAACCGCAATCGGCCAATGTGCTCCCGAAGCCAAAACGAAAATATCGGCAGGGACATGTTATTCAAATTTAATTTCAGACGAGGAAATGAAAGAGGATGTTTTATATACAGATATCGCGATGCAAGCTTCTTTAAAGCTTGTCTTTGTATAAAAGTTAAGGATTCGTGTTTCATGCCCGTTGGTTACAATTGATCTTTTTTTGAGTACGCTGCCGAATGTTTTCATATCAAGTCCGTGCTATTATCTAAAAAAAAAAGAAGCAATTCCAACTGAATATTGTGGAAACAAAATTCAAAATTGTTTTAATACTCTTGTGTAAGGAGCATGCGTGTGGATGTTCTTTGCAATTGCCTTAATGCCACGATAGAATAAACCTTCAAAGTTAACATAGTTTCTAAATTAATTATTATTAAGATTATTTATTATAAGCGACAAACAGATTGAAAGAAAGAAAGAGAGAGAGAAAGAAAGAGGTTTTACTGTTATTTGTATAGCATTAAGGAAATCTTGAAACCACATTTTTTTTACCAGTTTTTATTTTATCAT
The DNA here is from genome assembly GCA_000671755.1 of Glossina brevipalpis. Lineage (NCBI taxonomy): Eukaryota > Metazoa > Arthropoda > Insecta > Diptera > Glossinidae > Glossina > Glossina brevipalpis. The sequence continues at coordinate 144,508 of KK351304.1, read as the reverse complement.
AAATTTGCTTGGCCCACATGTACATTAAATGAGTTCGTTTTATACAAAAAATATCATGTTCTGTTTCAGTTCTGTGTAAAAATTTTTGGGGTTGAGACCGCAATCTATATATACGTAAATGCATGATGACGCAAATAGGTGAAATGGTTCTTGTAATATTTGTTCTATAAGTCAATTTTTTTTTTTTGGTATTAGCGAGAGTCTGCAAAGCAAATTACGGATGCGGATACCAGTTCACGAGCTGTATACTACTTCCTTGTATTTCAGATATCCAAGTTATATTGTGATTTGCTTCTTACAAACTCTCTTACGGCCTGAATTCTGAACACTAATATATAAATTAGTTACAATAATTAAGTTATACAAAATGGACAGTGCGGTTATAAATTCTAAAAAGTCCTTACAGCTAACTTAAATGCCCTCGAACTTACAACCATCTTAATAGTAAGTGATAACGAATTTTCCAACTTTACTACATTAATAAAAAACACTCTTGATGATGACAGATACTTATAGCATCAGGTGTTATTCATCATCATCCGATTCCGATTTAGCGAACCAAATTTTCTCATTTAAATATCGTGATGTTTGGGTGCGGGCGAGATTTTATGGAGGAAGACTAAATTTCAGATCGGAATTCAAAATGTTTACCGAAAACTGAGACATATCCTACCATTTTTGCGCTTATTGTAAACGTATAATGCATACTTATTAACTACGCATTGCATCGCAATTTGGTGAACGAACATACCGACATAGGATGAAGAGAGCCACAATTTTCTCAGAATATTTTAAGCTCGGATTATTGTAAAATTAACATGATCATCAGCACTTAAGCTCTCTTAGGCTCTTATTCTAGAAGGGGGACACTTCGCAGTAACTTGCAAGATATTTTCCAGATATTTCATTAAATGTTCTTATTCTTCTATATCCTTATTTCGAAATTCTGCCTTCTCTTTCTTTTCAAATATCTGTAACCGCCTCTTAATATTAGACTCAAATTTTCCACATGCTTTTTCGAATTCTCCAATAATTGTGGAGCAAACTAGGTGTGAGAATAACAACCAAAGCACAATTTTCAAATTAACAAATGTATGTACTCAAATGGATGAAAAGATACGCAGAAAAAAAAATCCAACTCTTTTTAAAGTATGACAATGACGAATATAAAGCTAATTCGTATTTTGTAAGTGTTTTTCTTGCTAATTCTTTTCTTCCCAAACTATATGTAATTGTTTGCTGCAAATGATACTATAAGCAGAGCCAACAACACAGCAAATGATCTCTTGTTGTTTGTTTAATACTTAAGAAAAGAGAATGCATTTAACAACTCTGTTTTTAATAACAAACGAGCGTTTTTTGTAACACAGAGAAAAAATAATCATTATTTTCAAGCTGTTAAAGAAACGATTATTTAGAAAAATTATTAATATATGGAGATAAAAATCGAGCGAACGCAACGGATAATTCGATGTACGACGTCCATTAGGGAGAAGCGGTTTTTAAAATTATAATAGAAGGCAATCATAAATTCAGGATCTACTTGTCTTAATTCTTATTGGTACGCACGTTATAAACTTTTGTCAATGTAATGCCCGACCGGTGCCATATTGTATAATATATTTTTTGAGAAACTTCCATTTCTCTTTCCAAATTTTATAACCAAGTTGGTAAACGCAACTACAATTTCTTCTGTAACGAAACAGCCAACAATAAGGTTGGGTTGGCATCTCTACTGTAATCGACAAGTCAGTCGTAGAAAGTTTTTTTTTATAATAAAAAGCAAATTTTTCGGTATTCTGCCATTAATAGTTGCGGTAATAAAAATTTAATGCAATTATAGAGGCATAATTGTAAGAGGAGCTATTTTCAATATACATATTTTGTAAAGACAACTTGCTTATGTGGCTGCCACGGGCTTTCAATTGTGGATTTTTACTTTACTCATCTTCTTGATTACACATTAATCGTTGTTAAGTATTTTAGACAATATGTCTTCATCTGCTATATACGTGTTGGATGTAAAAGGTAAAGTGTTAATCTCGCGTAATTATCGTGGCGATAACATGGATATGGCGGTAATTGATAAATTCATGCCATTACTAATGGAAAAAGAGGAAGAAGGTATTATTACACCGATTTTGCAAACGACCGATTGCACTTTCGCCTACATTAAGACAAATAATTTATATATCGTCTCAACGACACCCCGCAACAAGAACGTCAACATTGCTTTGGTGTTTGTGTTTTTGCACAAAATCGCTCAAGTGTTTATAGAATATTTTAAAGAACTGGAAGAGGAGTCTATACGTGACAATTTCGTAATCATCTATGAACTGTTGGATGAACTAATCGATTTTGGTAATCCTCAAACGACAGATTCGAAAATCTTGCAAGAGTACATAACACAAGAAGGTCATAAGTTGGAAATACAACCACGTATCCCATTAGCTGTAACGAATGCTGTGTCTTGGCGCTCAGAAGGTATTAAATATCGCAAAAATGAAGTTTTCCTGGATGTTATCGAGTCGGTAAACTTGTTAGCCAACGCCAATGGGAATGTATTGCGTAGTGAAATAGTCGGAGCCATAAAAATGCGAGTTTATCTATCCGGAATGCCTGAGTTGCGTTTGGGTTTAAACGATAAAGTATTATTTGAAAGTACAGGTCGTGGTAAATCTAAATCTGTGGAATTAGAAGATGTAAAATTTCATCAATGCGTACGTTTGTCGCGTTTCGAAAATGATCGGACCATTTCCTTTATACCACCAGATGGTGAATTCGAATTAATGTCATATCGTTTGAACACGCATGTAAAGGAAAATATATGTTATCTTTATACGAATTTTACATAAATTTGTTCTTTTAGGTTAAACCTTTAATTTGGATAGAGTCTGTTATTGAACGTCATGAACACTCACGTGTCGAATACATGATTAAGGCCAAGTCGCAGTTTAAAAGACGATCTACTGCTAATAATGTCGAAATTATCATTCCAGTGCCAGCTGATGCTGATTCACCAAAATTCAAGACCACCATTGGCAGTTGTAAATATGCTCCTGAACAGAATGCAGTTATATGGACCATAAAATCTTTTCCGGGTGGCAAGGAATACTTGATGCGCGCTCATTTCGGTTTACCTAGCGTCAAAAGTGAAGACAGTAACGAAGGTAAACCGCCAATACAAGTGCGATTTGAAATTCCATATTTCACAACTTCAGGCATACAGGTCCGGTATCTGAAAATCATTGAAAAGAGCGGCTATCAAGCTTTACCGTGGGTACGCTATATCACACAAAATGGTGATTATCAGTTGCGTACCAATTAATTGGAAAAAAAGTTAATGAAAAATATTTTATCTTCATATTCAGCGAAAATTATATGAAAAGGAAAATAATGTATCTAACTGTGTTTAAAGGTCATTCTTATGATGGTCATTAAAAAAAAATTATATCATTTTACATGTCTTGCAATTTGACTTCATTTTTTATTTCTCATATTGTATTGGGGGCTAGAATCATGCGCCGCTACGGCATGATTCCTGTGAATGTGAGAATCCGCAGCAGAGTATTATCTGAATTAGATAGATTAGTTAATGAGCATAAGTCTTTTTGTACATGTTTAAAATGTGTCCTATGTTTAAAATATTTATATTATGAATTCATTGCTGCATATTGCATATATTTATATTATGAATTCATATTGCGGATTCCTTCCTTATATTGTGAAGTACTTCCTTATATTTTGAATTCACTTCTTATATTGCGGTTTCTTTCTTTATATTATGGTATCCTTCCTTTTGTTGTAGAATCCTTCTTTCTGTGAAACCTTCCTTGTATTGTGCGTTCCTTCCTTACATTGTGAATTTCCTCCTTATATAACAGTTGTCTTTAAACTATTTGTCTCTACAGTTTGCATACCCTATTTGTGTTCAGACTTTTTCAGCCTTAAGTTATGCTACACTTAAAATAAAATTTAAGTGTACTAACAATTTTATTGAATTAATTTACTCATTTTCAAAAAAATAAAAATACATAAAGACGGAGTATTTTTGTGCTAAACATCTCTTTCAACAAAATCTCAACGAGAAAATCAATCCAACCGTGTCCACAAACGCTATTAAAGGACAACAAAAATATTATATATATTATATAGGATGGAAGATTTGAACTTAGATGAAATGAAATTTTGTGTTTAGAAATGCTATGAAATGCATGCACGACATGCACATATAAGCTAAGCACAACGTACATATACGTGCATAGAAATTGTTTGCATTAAAGATTTCGTCTAATTTACTTTCCTTGCTTGATCATGGTAATTGGATGTAATTTCCAGTATAAAATGCAAAGTATTTATTTTTGTGTTCTTCTTCCATTATATCTTGAAAGCATTTGTATTGTAAAAGAGCAAAAATTTCGTCAGATTGGGTTATTCTCGTAGATGTAAAATAATTGAATTAGAACGCACCATTTATTACAATTTTTAATAGAATAGCTTTCTCCCAATTCCAAGTGCTTGAAATTCTCTAAAAAGGACTTTTTAAATGTCGAACGCTTGTAAGCTCAGTTCTGCCACAATGATTAATAAATTAATTTCTCTAAAGCTGCTGAAAGTTACTCCTCTTTTTAACGTAAGTAAAGTGTTGTTAAAGGGGTACGAGGATGAAGGTGGAAGAAATTTGAAGTTATTCAGGAGTACGACGCTGAATGAATGTTTTCGAATTTTCTCGTTTACAGCAGCAAAGATTTCGCATCGACAATGTCGGCAGATCCACTCAAAGGAGACTTATTGTCTATAGTCGACTCAGTTGACCACTCTACCAATTGTTGACAAATAAGGTGCATTTTCTCGACCGAAAATTCCGCAAAGCTTGCAATTCGACTACTACGTAAGGGAAAGAAGTAATTAGCGAAATGATTGACAAGGAATAATTAAAAGGGAGCATAATAATAGCTAAGACAAAAGATCGTGAGGAAGCTTGATAAGCTGAAGCTTTCAATTTTGTGGAAAAGATACTCGAAGCTGTTGATCAAATAGATAGCTCAGATCAATTTGATAGACAACTACATCTGACGACTCAAATTGAAAAAAACTCGTTCTAATATATTCCTCGTCTAATGAAAGTATAACACTTTAATTTGCTTAAGGCTCCACAGAGCTCTTCGAATCAAAATCAAGTCATAAAAGCAAAAACGCAACCGTGACGTAAAGGAGGAAGTTATCGCTTAAAACGATTCATTATTCTTAATGATATTTGTTAGTAAATATGCTCTTAATTTTAACCTTGTTAGGTTCATATTATTAGAAAAATGTTGTCCTATATTTTGTGAATTGAATTGAAAAATTACATTTCTCATATTAAGCTTATTCTAGATTCGTTCTAAACGTAACAGCAACTGCAACTTATATCGCTAATAATTTCATTTTTTTACCAAAACATCCACAATAGAAATTTTGAACTGCATTTAGTCATGTCTGTGCGTGCTTTAAACTCATAACCTTTGCTCTATTCCCACGTTATACTCTCTTCTATTAAAACATTATGAATGACTGTTCCGTCTTAAAAACATGTTTTGTTTTGCAACTTTTATTATGTTGACATCAAAAAAAAACTTATAATTAAATCACAAAATAATAAAAATATTTAATTAAATAACTTTATGTAGAAATGATGCTGATGATGTCTTCATAACGATTTAATTTACACTTAGACGTAACTAAAGCATGTACGTACAACTATAATGCAAACCATACCATGAGCGTAAGCTTAATAAATTTCAATTATAATAACTTGATCTTGAACAATATTTCGTTTTATTACTTCGCACTTAAAATAGAAAACTTGACATTTTTGTGTGGTCACTTGCTGTGTAAATCATCATCATAATAAATGTGAGAATATGTGAATGGGTTGGTCATGTGGATAAAACTTTTAAGTTATGAAATATATCAGTCAATAATTTTTACTTTAAATATATATTTTTGAAAATTATTATTATTATAATTATTTAGATCAAAGAAATAGAGAATTTTGATTTAAAAAAAAAAAAAAAAAAAAAATAGAGCACTAACAACATAGGCTATCGGTTCCGCTTCTAACAAGAAAATCGGATATTAAGTCCGGTAGTTTTAATTAAGTTTTAGAAGTTTATAAAAATTCAGGCAGTTTCTTCACTTGAAAAAGTCATTTATTGATATATATATATATATTAATTAAAAAAATTTTCCATCAGTTTGTACATATTTTTCCCATCTATCTCGCAACGTGGCGATTCCGTGTCGGAAGAACTAATGATCTTTTGGGTACCAATCCATGAATTAATCCTTTTTTGCAGTTCTTCAACTTTGTGGAACCGCGTGCAGGCAAGCTTCCCATTCGAGCTGCAACAATGTATCCTTGACCACTTTTGCAAAATGTGGCCGAACGTTGTCATGGAAAAGGATGACTTTGTGTCTGTTAGTCGCTATTAATGGTTTTTTTTTGTAACAATACTTTTTTCTGTTCGATCAATTGACGTTGGTAGAAATCTGTAGTAACAGTTTCACTTGATTTTAGCACCTCCTTATACACTACACCTTTCTGATTTAACGATATGCATAGAAAAACTTTATGGGCATGGATATTGCTCTTCGGCTATCTTGGCCTAAATCCTGACTTTTTGCGTTTGGGATTGTAGTATTAGATTAATTTTTCATATGCCACAGAAAGCTCTTCGTTTTTTGCTTAGCAAGAAATGAAACTGCGATATTGGAACGAACGGTTCGATGTGACATTTTCAATCAATTCGTGTGGTAGCCATTTTCCAACCTTTGGAGACGTCAAGAAACAGTTAATTCAACTCACCTGCTAAACTGTCCGAAGGCTATTTGAGAGTTTAAGCTGAGTTTCTGACCTCCAGGCTGTTCTTTGTCATTGACACCGAAATCATCACTTTTAAGCCATCGAAACCATTAGCATCACCATAAGCTTCTAAAAGCTTTTGATGGTCTCCGGCATCCGATTTCTTCAAATTATGAATGTCAAAAATGAACGTAGAAAATGAATGAAGAAAATAAATGTAGGAAATGAACGTAGAAAATATGTAGATAAAATGTAGAAAATACAATTTTAAGCGTTCCATGATTAGCGACTGTATACACTGATTAGTTCAATAAAAACCAAATGGAAAATTGTTAATTAAGTAGAGGAAGGTCAAAATTATCGAATTCAAGCCCTATGTACGTTAATATTTCCCATTAGTTTATTACTTTTGCCTATAGACGTGTACTGGCCAAAATTTTTACAAGATCTTCAGAAATTTTAGTCTTTATTTTGGGACTGGGCCAAGTAAATACACAATTTCTACTTTATTAGCTATAAAAATTTAATGAGTTTTTCGAGCAATGGGAATTTTATGGAAAGGGGAGAAACTGACAAGTGATTGTGTAGTTACATTAAAATTTTTCTTTTAATTTTTCTTTCGGTGTAATTACGGGAGTCGCTACCCATAATACACAGACTAGCAAGGAAGCGTTGATGAATTTGTAGACCGAGAGAATAGAACGAGAGAGTAGAACAGCGGATAGGCAGCCAAAAGCACAGCTAATTAGATAATCTGAAGGACAAACACATCTTGGTAAATTAATGCAAGATTCCAGATCGATCAAACATATGTATATAAATACAATTTGGTTTCTCTGTTGCAATAGTAACCTTCATTGGTGAATATCTGATAAGAATCAACAAAATAAGTTTCATGTAAGCACTTGTACATGAGTGCATTAAATATCTTATTTTATTTTATTTATTAATTTTACATGTTAATAAGTTTCTCTCTAGTAACTAACTGTAAACTTTGAAAAATTATAAATAATTAATTGATTTCAATTAAAATCACTACGTTTATGTATTTGTCTTTACTTACATATAAAAAAAAAAAAAAAAAAAAAAATTAATTTTATTGTATAAGAGCTGCTTCACAAAAGCGTTCTCACATTTTGTTGCGATTATACTTATACGGCCAAGATGTGGGTGTGTATGTTGCAAAAAACCGAAACCCAAACAGCTCAACGTAATCATTCATACACTCCCAGCTTATTATAGTATTGTATACATACGGGCAAATGTACATACGTACGTGTGTATGTATGTTAATATTTCCGTTAAAAGCTTTAAAAATTCTATTGTAATATACTTGCATACTAAGTACATGTTCTCACACACATCCACACAACTACGTTATGAAAACTTGTTTCTACAACTTTATCGTTTTTTTTCTTTCTTCTTTTTATTTGCTTCAGTTTCTTAGCGCGTGCATTGTTTTATTTATACATTAATTGGCACAATACATGATTTGATAACTTTCCACTTTGATGGAATGCATTCGTTTTTTGCATTTTTCGATTTTTACTTCTATGATGTACGCAAGCAGATACACACACAAGAGCATAAAAAATGTGTTTGTAATAACTTTTGATTTCTTAATTAGATGCAAGATGAGATGTGCTTTTGTAACCAGCATTCCCTGATCTCAAAAGGCCTCCAAGTTGAGTATTCATTAAACATATTTTCTAGTGTCCAGCAGTGTCCAAGGAAAGTTCTATAAAGATCACGTCGATCGATTGTATATACTTAGCGTAGTGTCAGTCTCTACTAAAGAGCCTTTGTCATATGACATGTGAGAAAGTCCAACGTTTTCTACTTTATAAAGCCACAAATCCATATGTAGATATTTACTGGCTTGTCAGAATACTCTCGATAACCTTAAACAAGATAGATGTAGATACAACTTGAATTTTTGAAATTCCAAATACAAATCCTTCTAGAAAAAGATTTCCATAAACAGAAATGTTTCAAGAGGTTTTACGTGGGTCCACGTCGTAAAGGCTTAACATCAGAGGGGCTGCACGCGGCACGCGGAGTGGATAAGCGCCACTTACGACCCTCAAGCAGTAAGACATTAGGCTTGGAATGTCTTACAACCCGGCAACATCAGAGTAAAGACATGTGTATGGCATTCCTCTGATAGGGCCAAGACTATCCAACACCCACTTTGTTCCCGCGCTTTTCGAGAACAACCACGGCTAACACGAAACTTCCCGAAGAGCCCTTCTCTGCATTCAGCAAGAAGATCTCTATACACTTTCGGACTGACGGCTTACGTGTCGAAAAGCTCGCAGATTGGTGTCTCACCTATCCAAAAGACAAGTTTCTCACATAAAGAGAAAAAAAGAAAACAGAAAAGCAAAGAAAACCCATATTAAATGGCACGGTGTCTTCTGAAAAATGCATTCGGTGCGTCCCAATTCCGATGCATTAGATAGCTGTTCACGGAGAGAGCATCACTGAAGTGATAGTTCTCTTTCCTCAATCTGATCTCCATAGCCCTCGGATTTCTGAGGACAAGGGACATTCGCACATGTCTTTCCAATTTCCAGTTTCCAATTCTCAAACGGATTGAATGCTTCACTATCAAATAACCCCCGTTTGGTGCAAAAAAGAGTTATGCAAATCATTTTCCATATGTAGAAACCTCCGAAAAAGGTTAAACCTTTAAGCCAGATGACATTCCACAAATCGTAAGATTAAGAATATGAAAGCACTATTTGACTATAATCGGATTTCGTCTGTGATTTCATGGAATGTTCTAGTGGTTACGCTTGTCCGATCCAAGAATTTTTCAATGGTCCTGACAGGCATTTTAGGCAAATTTGGTATAAATACCAATTAAGAGTTTTATGTTACTGATCATGGAAATATATTACAATTTCTCATTTCCATTCTCTAAGTTATTTCACATGACATGAACAGTTATGAGAGGCACCCGACCTATTGCGAATTAGAGGGAATTGAAATCTATTGCTCAAATTGATTTACACAATTTTTTCTTATTCCTATTTTATCCTTCACAGGAGATATATTAGGTTTGTTAGGTATTCAAAAAGCCTCGTTTATGTATGCTTCAGATATATGTCAGATTTTTCAACCCGTAATGTATATCTTGTCACTGGTATAAATTGATGATTATGGGATTCTTAGAGCAACATGATTACGTTGTTGACCATCCATCAGACTTATATGCTCATTTATGCTGTAGTTTCTCTTACCGCCTGAATTGTATCTATGTAACTAGCTCATAGGCTTTTAGGTTACTTAATAAATGCATTATATATTATACTATATATTAAATTATGTTATATTATATATTATATTATATATTATATACTATGCTATGTATTGCATTATATATTATATTATGTATTATATTACGTATTATAATATATATTATATTATATATTATATATTATATACTATATTATATATTGTATTATATATTATATTATGTATTATATTGTATATTATATTATGTATTATATTACATATTATATTATATATTACATTATATATTATAGTTACTTACTAAAATGAAATGAAAAATTAAAAAAAACTGAAGTAGATGAAGAAAAAATCTTTATTTTGTGAAAACTTTTCTTCTATCAACACAAGCAATTGAAGGCATTAGAAGTTTAGCGACCCCTGTAATGAAGTATTAAAGTTTTTTTCAGGCGGAAGCTTTTGTCACTTGCGATAGAAGCAAGCGTGTTATTTGACGATCTTAGCAGTCGGAGTATTCTTGAATAGGAGCTAATGATTAAGGGCCTTTATCTTATCATTTTTGAAAAGACTACATATTGGTAAAGCCTCATAATTCATTTCGAAAATCGGATAAAAACTTCTTCAATAAAAAACTTGCTTTTCCTGTTCCTTTCATTATCGGCTTTTTTCAAAGTTTATTATTTATTTGTTTTTTTTTTTTTTTCATAAAGCACACACTTACGTTCTTATCTGAATAATAAGAAAAGTCCACACTTTTTAGATAATTATGTTCTTTTTTTTTTTTTTAGGAATCTTCTTTTCTATATAAATATTATTAACACAAAATTATAAAATATTTTTTTAATGACAAAAAATTAAAACTGTTGCAACAATTTTTTGAATATCACAAGAATGCGTATTGAAGAGAATAAAAATGATACTAGACAACGTTTTGTTATATAATAGGAAAAGAAAAGAAGAATATATGAGATTTAAAGAGAGGGAAAGAGAGAGAGAGACAGAGCAAGATAGGAAGAGAGACAGAATATGTCTTAGATCGCGATCCACTAGATAATACATAAATACGGTCTGTGGTTAAGAGATAGCGGCAGTGTTGTTTGCTGGATATGATTAAGAGGAAAGTTGAGAAATGAAATAGAGATACAGCCAGAGAGAAAGAGAGGGAGAGAAAGAGAGAGAGCGAAAAGTAGAGAGTAAAAGTCAGTGTTTTAGTTGTAAATTCTTTTCACAAAATATCATTAAATATTAAAAACTCAATCTATCACTCTCTGAATCAAGAAGAAATCAATGTCTCTACTACTATTTCTAATCGTACTCATCGGTCGTATCTTAAGCTTTGTTAAAACTATAAGTGAAACCGTCTGGCGTACGATTTAGAGAGAGTTTACCAGGTGGTGAGAAACGATGGGGATTTGGTGTTGTTGTGGGATAATATTGGGGTTGTTGTTGATATTGTGGTGCGGGTGGATTATAAGCGGGTGCCGGGGGATTGTAGGCAGGAGCAGGAGGATTATAAGCAGGAGCTGGATTGTAAGCTGGCTGTGGTGCAGGCTGTGGACGATATTGAGGTTGGCTATAAGATTGCTGTTGTTGACCAAAACTGGGTTCGTTGTAACGGGGATCGTATGAACCGTCATCGTAATCATTGCTGCGGAAAGCAGGACCAGCTTGTTGTTGTTGATATTGAGGTTGATATTGTGGTTGAGGTTGATAGCCTGGAGTAGGAACAGGCTGTGGTGGTGCAGGCGGTGGTACTGGCAAATGATCTCCCTGAGGTTGAAAACTGAAATTAATAGAAAAATCAAAAAAAGTAAATAATTTTTTTTTTTTTTTTTTTTTTTTTTTTTTTTTTTTTAATTAAACTTAAGAATGTTTAGGTAACTATCTATTTTTATCTTTATTTTAATCTTAAGGTGGTCAAGCTAAAAAGCAAAAGCAAACAAGTACTTCAAACTAGTTTGTCTTTAATGTAATAATGTAACCAACAACAAGTCTTGGGTGGTGTACGCTCTCATTTTAACCAAACCATGTTTGGGAAAATGTAGCGCATGATAAAACCACAAAATTTTTAAAAACTATGCTAAAATTGTCAAGTGATTGTTTGAAGGCCTTTAGAGTTGATCGACTTATGTTTTTTTTGTAAAAAAATATTGAGCCTAATAACAAAAAAACAGAGAGAGAGAGAGAGAAAGAGTTAATTTATGAATTCTGCTCCTATTACTGCTTAATAATTTTTTAATTATTTAATATTAATTTATAATAAATTTTCTTGCAAACAAGTTCTTACCCATGTTTCCCGGCAGTATATGATATAGTTCTTCGTTGACCAGTTGGATCTACATAACTATAGCTACCATGCCGTGTACCATCAGCATCGGTTTCTTCTTTGAAATTGATACCGTCTTCCTGTGTGTAAGCAGCACCAAATTTGCCATCACCGGACAAATAACGTTGTTCGCTTATAATGGCCGCCGTTTTGGGATCGCGATGATAGTTTTGACCTGCAGCTAAAGCTAGGAATGTGGTTAAAACGATCTGTAAAAATAATGCTGAATGTAAATATCTGATCTCTATGTAAACTCATTTTATAAAATGATATCGCGTCAAAGTTTTTTAAAGGTTTTAGAAAAAAATTTTTCCGATTACATTTAACTACTATTGCAGAATATATTTTAATTGTCATAGTCATTTAAGGCAGGTAGGATCTACCTGTAAAAATTGTGAAGGTCATAATTGAGGCAACGTTAATAAATTATATAAATTTGAATCCTCTTAATATCCTTTTAAATTTGTTTGCTCTTAGACAGGTAGACAGGCAGGTGCAGCGAAAAATAGGGGCATTGACAGAGGGACAGACAGATGGTTAGAAGGTCATGACTACATAAATTCAAAATCTAATGTCAATTAATATCCTTTTAAATTTGCTTGTCTTTAGACAGGCAGATGGACAGATGGGGTGAGACGTAGGGGGATAGACGGACGAACAGACAGATACTTAGATGGTCTTGACTATACAAATTCAAAATCTAATGTCAATTAATATCCTTTTAAATTTGTTTGTTCTTAAGCACCTTGATGGATAGATAGATCGAGAAGTAAGGGTATAGAGGGAGCTACAGACATATGTTTAGAAGGTCATGATAATATAAATTCAAAATTAAGAATATTTTTAATGGGTCTTTAGAAAGCATTCATTACTAATTTGCTAAACTATTAAAAGAAATTAATAAATTAGACTTCAAAGGTCTAATCTGCAAACGCCTTTAGATATTAGTTTAAAAAATTAAGATTGAAAGAATTTACAATAGGAATGCAGAACAATAGTTCCGGATTCAATCGCCAAACTAGATGAAATTGAAGATATGATATTATTATGATATAATATATGATATATTTTGCTAATAGCCTCAGTTCATTTGTTTTAAAAACGGGGGACATTTTACGCTTTAGCTCTTAAAAATTGCAAAATATTTATCGCAAAAATGTTGGCAATCAACCATTTAAGGACATTTCCCAATCGTCCTTGAAAAGGACTTAAACTTTTTTGTAAAGAAATTAATTATCTTTTTTAAATTCTTCTCATTCGAAATGGAATATCAGAGAGATAGCTAATGATTAATAAGTTTTTTTTTATAACGAAGTTAACCAATCTGCTTTCAAAATAAACAAATCTGTCTCTCTATCTCTCATAAGCTCCATTTATTTAATTAAGTTAATACTAGACTTTGCTTAGGATAAAATTAAGTAAAGCAAAGGATATAAGATTTCGTTCGCCATATATAATGATTTTCGTTTTGCAAACACTACCATTCAATTTGTTTTTTTTTTTTTAGAAAATTTTTATTGAATTTTTTATTTTATTTATATTCTTATCTTGTCTTGTTTCAAAATTTGTAGAAATTATTAATAAATATTTCATAATTTTCTTTAGAGTTAATTGTAATTTTAATTATAATTTTAATTATATTTTAATTATAATTTTATTTAATTTATATTTTATTAGAGAAAAAAACATTCACTCACAAATTGAAACATTTTTTGTTTTAATGCAATTTAGTTATTTTTTTTATTTGTTTTTATTTTTTTTGTTAATCCTGCAGCCGTATGTGGTAAACTGCTTAAATCCAGAAAGCCTTTACTTTTATGTGTCCGTTATTTGTAAAGCTGACGGATATATAATATGGATACGATATCAAAACCGACAGCAACAGACTATTTGAATAAACTGCCTTCCGCAGTGACACAACTTACACTTTTATAGCTGACGTACGTACAACTAAACCTTGGTCAAGACGACGACGACGGTAATAATATTCAATCTAATGCTTAATAAGATTTTTTAATCTGGTGTTAGTAATATTTTTGTTGCTAACAAGTCACTCAGTCAGTCAGTCAGCTAATATGTAGCATATCGTAGCAATAGAATGGTAGAACTAGTTACACATAACCAAACCGAATACATGCATGCATGCATGCTCGTGTATATATATATGTGGAATTATTTGAGAGTAATGTAAAATGTAAATAAATATAAATAATAATAATAAATAAGAAAAAGAAAAAAAAAACAAAAACAAAACCGAAGCAACAACTATAACCACAACAAATCGAAGTAGGAATAAACAAAAGAAACGAATCTCTATGCTAAGTAAATAAGTAAGTAAGCAAGTAAGTAAGTATTCCGCAAAAGTAAAACGAATGCAACACCAACACGTTCAACTGAGCTCTATACTATGTTGCTTGATTTTGCTTCCAGTAGTAGTAGTAGTAGTATTGATAATAGTAGTGGTAATGGTTTCTCATTTTCTACATAGAGGTTTTGACTGCTGTTGGTGGAACAGCATACGGAAAGGTGTTGAGCTTTTTTTTTTTTCTTTTCATTTATCTCCGTAAGCAATGTTTGGTTTTCTTTTAATTTTAAACACGAAAAATACCTACATTATTACATACATATATACATACATTTATATATAGTCAGCCAGCCAGTCAGGTATTGTTACTATAACGACTTATTTTTAATATTTCTGTTAAATTTCAAATTTCTTGTACACAACAACAACAACAACAAAAAAATGATCTTATCCCGTTTTCTGGTTTAAATTTTTTAATTTAAGAGATTAAGAAGGAGACGGGTTAGATTGGGTTACGCCAAGAGAATGTTCTTTTTTTGCTTTTTTTTTTTAAGTAAAAATAATAAAAATACATTTTTATTAATCATTTCTAACCAGTCGCGTATTGTAAATAAAAATATTTGAACTTGTTTTAATTGCAAAAACAAACTGGAAGCATTTAATCTTGAACAATTATCTAAAATCTTATGAAGAAATGTATCTTTTAATGCAATAAACGAGTTTGAAGAGAGAATTACTCACAGGACCACATCAAGCCCTGGATCGATAAGAATGTATTGGAATGTCACCCAGAGAATTTTGCTAAAGGACTAAGATATCTTTAGAAAACACTGTATTATTTCATAAGAGTCCCAAGATAAAAATCTTGTTGAAAAAAATGCATGAAAATCTTTATTAAACAAAATGTGGTCCTTCGGGCAAAGCAATATCGTAGAAGCATTTATCATTATTTCTTAAAGAACTTATATAATATTTTTCATTTTCAACAAATATTAAACAGCTTGCATTATCATCGATTTTATCAATATTTCGATTATCATTTGTTGTTGTGAAACATAAGTTATTGATGAAAATGTATGACGACTTTTGGTTTCTCTTCTCCGTTTATGGGGGAATATATGATCTTTTAAAACTGATTTATGGAATTTAAGAACGAAATATGAATGTGAAGATAAGAGTTTAGAAATTTATAACACAAATATCTCAATGGGTAGATAAGTACACAAACATCAGGGTAAATTAGGGTAAAGACAAACATAAAGAAAGATAGATTGGGACTTTAACGCTTTATCTAATGTTACGAATTATATGAAAAATTTAGCATACCTTTAATCTCGAGGTGAATGGTATAAGAATTATTTTATATAATAAAAATAGCAATTATAATATAAATTTGATAAATTTAAAAACCGGTGTAAAAAGAAACTCAAGATCGATATCTTGGCATAAACAAAAGACTTAAGAAACGAACTTTTGTGAAAGTCGAAGCTTTCGATTTTAGAACTCAGACTGACTAAGACAGATTTTTAAACATATATTCAGTAATTTTTTTTTTTTTTTTTTTTTTGGTTTGTTTAACAAACGAAAACAACCTTGTAATTCAATAATAATTTTTTTTTAAATTTTTTTTTCCATTTTACAATCACAGATCTGCAATACATTCTTTAAGTGCCTAACCTTAGCCTTTATAATTGAATTGAAATTCTTTTTATTTATTAATAATACAAAACTCACTAACAACAAAAGCAACTTTCATTTTCAACCTTAAATTTTTTATTTTTATTTTTTGGGATTTATTTTTATTTTATTTAAATATATATTACATTAATATCTTGTAATTAAGTTAATTTTGTAAAAATTTACACAAACTGAAAACCAAAACAATTTGCTGTTCACTATTCGATTGCATGCAAACGAAAAGACTTAAGCAACAAACAGCAGAGAAAAAAATCATGATTCGTTTTAACCTAAAAATTATAACTTTTT
Organism: Glossina brevipalpis; assembly: GCA_000671755.1. Classification (NCBI taxonomy): domain Eukaryota; kingdom Metazoa; phylum Arthropoda; class Insecta; order Diptera; family Glossinidae; genus Glossina; species Glossina brevipalpis. The sequence goes on along the minus strand of KK351304.1, from coordinate 127,792 downwards.
GAACACAGCAAATTGATGTAATGATAGTATTAAATTTAATCGAAATATTTGTAAGTAAATGCGTAGAGCGTGTACAATATTACCGATGAAATGTTACATCAATTTTAAATGTTCTTAGCGATGAAAAACACTTAATTTTGATTAAAAAGAAAAATTAATAAATTAAAAGAAAACTATTTTTTTTAAATATAATTATAAAGGAAAAATTAATAAATTAAAAAAAAATAAATATTTTTTAAAAATAGGATTAGAAAGAAAAATTAATAAAATTAAAAAAAATTTGATTTTTTAAAAACAGGATTAAAAAAAATTAATGGATTAAAAGAAAATTATTTTTTTAAATAGGATTTTAAAAAAAGAAATTAATAAATTGACAGAAAATTTTTTTCTTGAAAATAGAATTAAAAAAAATTAATTTTTTTAAAAAATAGTAATAAAAAAAAAATTAATAAACTAAACGTAAATTATTCTTTTTTAAAATAAAATCGAAAAGAAAAATTAATAAATTAATTGAATTATAATTTTTTTCAAATAGGATTAAAAAGAAAAACTAATAAATTAAAAGAAAATTAATCTTTTAAAAGTGGGGATTAAAAGAAAAATTAATAAATTAAAAGAATAATATTTTTTTAAAAATAATTTACAATAATTTAATATTTTTTTTGCTACAACAACTAATCTAATCTTTACTCTTTTTTTAGTTTAAACTTTAACTATTAATTAAATAGACTTTATTTTTATTTTCTCCTATTCATGTAAAGTTCACAGTTTTTTTTTTTTTTTTTTTTGTATCAATAGAGGTGTAAACAGAAACTATACGCTTAAGTTTCGTTTATGTACGCCCACCTTCTTGAGCATTATTTTAGCTTAATTTCAGTTTTGCTTTTTGTTATTTTAAAAAATGTTTTAAGATAAAACCCCTTCTCTTGGTTGCGCATGTAAGCGCACACACAGTTATACATTTCAACTTTGGAATAAAGTTTCTTTGTATGTCTCTTGAATGTTGTTTTTGTTATTTGGATAAGTTTTATGTATAGAATAAATTGAAGAACACATACAACCATACATACAATTACCGCACCCTAATTAGAAGGGAGTTAGTCCGGATTTTTTGTCGGGAATTATTATCATAATGAAACTCTACTCTAGTAACCGGTTGAACGAGGTCGGAGTTTTTACAAATAACTTTTCCTTTTCCCTTATCCTATAAAGTAAATTTTGCAACTGATTAATATGCAGATCAATTGGATTTATATCAAGCTTTTTAAGCGTTTAAATATAATTTTAATTAACTAACATTTTTTTCTGCAGTTAAGTATAGAATTTAACGGACATAATTAAATAAATTCATGACAAATATAAAACTTGACTTTTGTTTCTTGTTTCAGTAATTATTGTCATTTTTTTTGTTGTTTAGCATATGAGTCCAAACGACATTTTCATCCCATTAGTCAATAGTATCCTGGTGCAGAGGCGACGTACTTTGATAGAATAAAAGAGTTGCGTATGAACTGCAAGTTGCTTAAGTCTGCATTTCTTTATGAATTAAATAATATTTTCTTAGCAGTAAATTTTCTATTGCGATTAAAAAAAAATAAACAAATGTATTCGATCTTTTTTAATTTCTAGTGGTTTTATGAAATTTTTTTTATTATTATAATTTATTTAGAAGTTAATTCTTGACCAAAAAAAAATACCATAAGCATAAGACTATCGGCTCTATTTTTATATCCAACACCGTAGGATGGCAAAATATTCATTTTGCTACTTTCTTTGCAACACCAAAAAGTAAGCCTCGCAGGTCCCACAAAGTATATATGTTCGTGATCTGTCCATCTGTCCGTTTGTGGTAAATATTCTGCTGGGCGCAAAAATAAAGATATCGGTCTCAAATATGGTAGAAATATTGAAAGTTCTTTCATATACGTTGATGTTGAAAATGTGCTAAATCGGTCAAAGACTATGCCTACCGTGGTTTTTTGCTGTTTTACTCACTGCTTATAAACCACACAATAAAAATTTTCACGCTGTTCTATAAAAATAAAAAAAAACTTCCACGCCCACCTATTGGTAATTTAGCTTTCTTCCCTCTTTTACGATAACGGTGGTGGGTATAAGAGTTTCCGCACAATAAACAATTCAGCAAAGCCAAACGTAGTTTTCTTACGTCTTCTTTTTTAAGGATGAGCTCGATTGGTAGACTAGAAGTCTTAATAAATTTAATTGATATCACGTTCTATAGATATTTGCAAGATGTTGATAAGATAGAATTTCGAAATGTAGAAGGGTTTTGGAATTCAAAACATATATGCCTATCATACCTCTTTTGTTATCCCCGCCTTAATATTTTCGCTATTCCCTTCCAACTTCCATATGGATAACTAGTTAAGGCGGACACTAAAAGTTTACAATAACCGCCAACCCTTTAGTCAAGAGAATAGCTGCGGTGTTGCCATTTTTTATTTTTTTTCAAAAATATATTTTTTTATTCATTATTATTATTAAATGTACGCTTGACAAGCATAACCGTTTCATCCCAAGAGAATTTTACAAAAAATCCGCTTTTTCTTAAGCTGTTGATTTGTAAATGTAGTTTATGTATTAAATACTGAGTCATAATTGAAATATATGAAAATGGTGAGAAATAGAAATCTGTAACAATTCTGCCATTGCAGTGGTTATCAACGCAACACAATAAGTATTCGAGATGATGAATTAATAAAATTTTTTCATTTGTTTTATTTTCAAATCTGCACATATACAGTATGAGAAAAACTTTGACACAATTCTAAAATATGACATCACTTTTCTAATTGTATGTATTCATATGTGGAAGATTATAATTTATGTAAGATATCATTAATGAAACCATAGTCTTTATATGTTATTTAAGTAGATAACGACTTTTGTATACTTATCTTTTAAGGAATTCTTATTCATGGATTAGTAAGACAGATTTCATATATTTCTTATCCTCTATTTCTGTATTTCTCTCTCTCTTTCTCTATCTCTCTCTCTTTCGCTCCCTCTCCTTCTCCCTCTCCCTCTCTCTCTCTCTCTCTCTCTCCCTCTCCTTCTCCCTCTCCCTCTCCCTCTCTCCCTTTCCCTTTCTTATTCTCTCTGTCTTTCTAATCTTCTCTCTCTCTCTCTCTCTCTCTCTCTCTTATCCTCTCTCTCTCTCTCTCTCTCTCTCTCTCTCTCTCTCTCTCTCTCTCTCTCTCTCTTGACGATATCATTTCAATAGAAAGGGAGAATATCACAAATTCCTCGTTTGTCTTGATTTCTAGATAAGAAGAAGGAGATCACAAAAAAGAGAACACAAAGAATTCTAGATAAGAGGAAATAGTTCATCAGAGAGAGAACATAAGGAATTGTAGAAAAGAGAAAATAGATCATATAAGAGAGAGCAGAAAGATATCTAGATAAGACGAAATAGATCACAAAAAAGAGAGCAGAATAAACCGAAATAAATCGCAAAAGAGAGAATAGAGAGATTTCTAGATATAACGAAATACATTACAAAAGAGAGAATAGAAAGATTTGTAGATAAGAACAAATAGTTCACAAAAAAGAGAAGAGAACGTTTTCTAAACAAAACCAAATATACCACAAACGAGAGAATAGGAAAATTTCTAGATAAGACGAAATAGGTCACAAAAGAGAGAAGAAGAGAGAGAGTATTCGAGTAGAAAATCGGTCTTGAGATAAAATTTTATTGTCTGTCGCATCTATTAATCGTGAAAGATAATCTAGAAGTGTTGACAATGGGTTACGAAGAAATAGTTATTTTTGAATAGAAATATTTCGGTTAATTTGCTCAGAGTCAAACGATCAAATTCTCTTTCCGGAACTAATACTTTTCAATACGAATTTTATAGGAGTTAACGTGAAAAGAGACCAAAAGGAGAAAAAAGTTTCTCATCCTTCAAAAAAGATGTTCAATTAGACATTATGTTTATGGGAACTGCAAATAATTTCTCATCTGCTGAACATATTCCCCTCATATGCTTACAGTTACATAATAATTTGTATAATTAATTTAATTATTTTCTTTATTTATTAATTCAATAAAAACCACAATTTTTTCGATTATATATTCAGAGTCTTGTTTATCCATTCTATCAGTAAATGAAAATAATTTCATACGATTCCATATATTCATTACAAATACTTGTAAAGTTAAGTAATGAAAAAAAGAAAAAAAAGCGAAAACAATTTTACGCCATTCAGATACTAATCATGAGATGTGAACCTGCGCGCATATTCACAAGCGCATATATGCATAACAAAAAGTGGTCATTACCAACTGGTGGTGGACATAACTAGTATATTAAATCTGAGAAAAACAATAACAACAACAATAACAACAAAAAGACAATTAAAAATAGTTAAGAAAATTATGCCATTACCTGCAGATAAAATTAATAGATAGACGCTTTGTCATTTTTTTAATGTTATGCATTTTATGTAACATTCTTCTGACGCAATTCACCACCGAGTGATTCGGTTGTTTTCAATTGAAACGCATGACTTGACTTCATTTACTTGCTATATATGTGTGTCATATACTGGCTTGGCTAACAGCAATTTTCTTGTCACACAATCTATGCTTCGAGAGAGATTTCTTAACCGCATACATTGTGTGTGTGTGTGTGTGTATGTGTGTTATGCTCTATTAACATTGTTTGGGGGCGAAGGTGGCAAACAATTATAACCTTGATAAGCGAGAAGTTGTTTCAATCGTTAATGCGAAGAAAAGAACACAAACACACTTTTTATATTTCGTTATGTACACGCCTAGTTTACATACGTTTATGTACGCTTGTAGGTTTATATTTCATATCCGCTTAAACATTGGTTTTTTTTTAAGAAAACAGAAAACAAGAAATCCATCCATCAAAATAATAAAAATAAAAAATTATTTTCAAATTTTTGTTTTTTTAACTGAAAGCACAACACATTTATCAAGTAAATGTGGATTAACGTTGTGTGTCATGTTATGCGCGTCTGTTGCTTATACATTTCAGATAATTATTTCCGCATTGTTAAAATTTCATATAAGCGAGCATGCTTGCATGAATGTTTGTATATATATATGTAGTCATATGTGAGTTAAGTGTTCGTATTTGTATGCCTTAGTTTTAAACCAGTTTTCATGCGTACAACATGAAATTTTCATACGCAAACATAACTTATGTATTTGCGTACGTGTTGCTATTGGTATTGACCTTGATTCGAAATGTAAACAATATTTGTTGTACATTCACCGTTAGAGGTATATTAAGTTTACAAACCTTTGTAATGCACGACAATAGTCAATGGGAAGTCCATGATCCATATAAAGTATCTTTCAAGGGGGGGAAAGATAAAGTACAAGAAGCTCTCAAGAAACATGAAATAAAGTGTAGAGGCCAACCCGTCTATTCAACCGTTATTTGTGAGTGTGTTTCGACGAACACGGTAGAACGGTATGCGGCCAGTTATTCGAAATATGCCAGAAAGCCATAAAATGGCGTCAGTTTTGAATGCACTTACGAGCCATATCATCCTAATACCGAACACCCCCCGGATGGTGCTTGTTTATAATTAAACTTGTTTTCCTTAATATCTAAATGTATTTGTAAAAAAAAAAAAAAAAAAAAAAAAATTCAGAAAAGAAGAGCGAGTGGTGGATATTGAAAGATTCACTTTGAGACGCAATTAATATCTTTTCTGTTACATATACACAATGCGAAAAATGAAACGATGCACTTATTAAAGCCAATACTCATAAATAATTAATTTTCAACATAAAAAACAAAGCAATTATTTGATCTCTTAATCGTTGAAAACTATTATCTTTCATCAAATTTTTCATTAAAGATATTTGGGAATTTTCGCTACCTTTCTTATTCAAGGGCATTTTAGGATTTCTCGCAGATGCTCAATTAAAGTCATATTATTTTTCTGGTTTCAAATTACCAGCATAAGCTTCCATTTAATGACATTGAAAATTTCTGACTTTTCGTGACTGCTGCAATTAAACTGCGAGCTGGCTCTTGAAACATTTGTAATATCGTATTGTAGTATCGTATATATATATATATATATGTATGTATGTACATAAAAATATATATATATATGTATGATAATAACTTTATATATTTAGAATGTGTGTGTGTGTGTATCTATAACGTATGAGTATGCGTGCGCGCGGATGTATACTCGCTGAGTACTTTATTCTCTTGAACCTCTTCTCTAAACATGGGAATATCAAGTTACACATCATACCAACAAGTTTAGCCAGTTTTTTCAGTATACGAGTTTGACTTTCTTATTACAAATGTTTGATTTCATATCATTGATAACGTTTAGCATTATCACAAGACTCACATGTAATATAACACAATGGAAAACCATCCTACCTATACACAAGGAATTGTTAACCTTTCTAACTTTTACCTTTTAACTGCGTTAGCTGTATATCTCTCGGGATGTGTGTGTGTGTAAGGATGGACAAGGATGCAATCATTTGTATTCTATTTATTGCAATTCTTCTTAAATTACAAATAATCGCAATTGTCTGTTGTAGCCTTTAGTGTTCATGTGATGCACAATATTTTTGCATTTTCTCTTTTCTATAGACTTACGTTGAAAAATAGCAGCTGAAATAATTGAGTCAAATACTCGACTTATTAAAAGAGAAAATTAAGAGATAATCTCTATACCGTATATAAGACCTAATACGGGAATAAATGAAAAAATCGTTTGTCAGTCGTAGAAATCATGATTAAAAAACAAAACGATGAAGTCACTACTTAAACAAAATGTTTCTAAACACTTTACGATAATAGCAGAATAAAAAAGCGATCTAGTTTATGATTAATTACAAAAACATTATTATATATGATAAAAAGCTTCAAAAGAAAATATATAAAAAAATAATTTTTACTTAAGGTTTAATTGCTCATAAATAATATGAGGATAATCGATAATAAATAATGAGTTTGTGTGAATTTCTTAGAGGAAGGAAGAAGTAAGAATTGAACTGTCAGGATATTGAAGCGGAAAATAATATACAATATAATATATGATATAATATATAATATAATATATAATATAATATATAATATAATATATGATATAACATATAATATAATATATGATATAATATATAATATAATATATAATATAATATATAATAACATACATTAAATAATAAATAGTAGCCGTGACAAGACATGGAATCAGCTTATATTTAACTCTGTCTACAATATTTGAAAACATTAACACTAGATTTCTTAACTAATATCCTTTTTATTGACCTAATTGTGCCTGATGGCTGCCGGATTCATAAACATCATCAGCAGTTGCACTGTTTAACTTTGCGACGCTGTTTATTCAAGTGAAGAAACTTATTTAAAATTCACAGTATTCATGAAACCTCCAATTTTCTTCGGCAACGTAAGCGTAACAAAAGGATAGCAAGCTTTATAAAAAGATTAAGAAGACATATATCGGCTTCGAGTCGAAACAAGATGAATTATAACATGGAATGTGAAATCTTCTTATCTTTACTACCTTTAAAAAGTTATCTAACAAACATTCCTTCGAAAGAAATCTCTTTTCATCCAAATGAATAACTTTAATATTCACACAACTAATGTTTTTTAATTCTCGGCACTTTTACGGTATACTTTGTTAGTAACTATTTTTTCTAATGTCATCCATTAACATACAAAAAATTTGTCCAGCAAAACTACCCCAATAAGTAGGTTACTATTATCAATATGAAGTGAAGAATGCGTACTTTTTCCCTTTCCTTCCCTTATATATGAATTTTTTTTTCCTTTTTTATATTGTTGGTGTTGTTGTTGATTTTGTTTATCATGAAAACCCTTATTATCTATTGTGTTGTTGCTGTGTGTTGTGATTAACTTGCAAATCTTTAAAATGTTTGGAAAAAAAAAAAAAAAAAAAAACAAAAATGAAATAAAATCACAATGGCAGAGACATGGCATACGTGAAAGAAATCAGTTTGTTGGGTGCCAGGATCGCATCAGACAAACGCCTCGGAAATCAAAAAGGCAGAAATGCGAAATATAATATAAAAGAAGAAAGAAATATTAAAAATTCCTTTTGTGCACAACATGTCAATATGATTACGCTTATGAGTCTAACGGTTTTACGAAAGCTATAATAGCTGTAATGAAGGCTTTTACCAAACGCTCAATCCGCTGACAGACAACCCTTAACTATTAAAGAACGATGAGTTAGTTGTTGTGTGACCATTAAAGTTGAATAAATTTGTTACAGTTTCGAGTATTTTGCTTTCCATTTGGGCAAAAAAAAAATAAAGAAAGACAGACCGAAAGAATGGCGTATTTTACTTATTCTAAGCAGCCTGTTGTTTATTTTTCATGTTCGAAACGTCAACTGATTTAAATCCATTTCATCCTTTAAGTTGAAAAGAGAAGGCAATCTTGGTGGAGTTTTTTGGTTTTTGTTTTTTTTTTTCTTCGAAAAATATTAACACCCGCTGAGTTTATTCCATTGTTTTGTTTTTATTTTTTTAAGAGCAAAAGAAAGAGAGACATAGAGCGCGACAAGTTGGAATATTTTGTAAGGATGAGTTTTCGTAATAAAAACGACAAATGGTGCTTGTTAACCTAAATGTCATTTTGAGATTTTAATGGTTGTGTGACAAAAACAAACAATACTTTTGTTTTTTCTTTTTTTTTTTAACAAAGTAGGGCAGGAACCGATTTACTTTCGAGTTATTAGCATTTTTTTGAATTTTACTAAAATAAAAACTGTGAAGTAAAAAAAAATTATATTCACATAAACAAACGTTTTTAACACCACACCTTTTTCATCTTAGAAAGAAGCTCGAAAAAAACTATTATTATTATTATTATACTTTCTAGACTAATGAAATCAATTCTTAGACTAGAGAAATTAATTGAGCACTAGCATTATAGGCTATCGGGTCTTTTTTGAGAAACTTAGATTAAATACTAAGTTTAGTAGTTTTGATAAAGTTATATATTAAATTGACGTTATGTTCGAGAGTTGATTTCAAGATATCCATGAGATTATTTGATCTAGATGTGATTCTTCTAACAAGAGTACGGTTTACGCAGTCGCAAAGAATGGACTACGGTCTGGTAATTTATGTCTACTTCTGTAATCTAATTTAAACATCCTAAAATCGATCTGTCATCAAGCTATTGGAGTCAGTACCTATGCTTTTCGGATGACGCCCATCAAAAGTATTACAGCTGAAAACGGTCTCCCAGATTTGGAAAATAGGCTTCATGAGTTAAAACCCAAGCTCATCTCCCAACTTCTCAATTCCAACAAATGCGTTCTTGGCGAAGACGTTAAAGAATGTATTGCTGCTAAGAAACCTGTATCTTTATTTCTGCTTTTCTTCTTGCAATTTTGAAAAAAAAAAAATTTTCTTAATTTTTCAAAAAAAAAAAGAAAAACTTCGCAGCTTAGTAGTCGCGATTTATTAAAGTCTGGAAATACCGTAATGAAAGTTGATACACCTTTCGTACTCTAGACTCTTTACCACGATGGTGAGCTTCAAAAGCATTGATATTTCAGATTTTCAGTTATTTTGATTACAGTTATTTTGATTTGTTCCTTTTCTAATTTTTCCTAATTTTTTTTCGATTCGTTTCTAATCTACAGAAACCATAACATAGAGCATATGATCAAAAATTCGAGAGTGAAGAATTCTAATAACACGTGAGTTTATAATGGCGAAGACTAACGCCCAAGTAAGTTTCGCGTCTTGGGATAAAAAATCGGTACACTTTCAGGCTAGAATATTAGATCTAATTATGATCACCGATAGATCAATTTCTCGTTTTGTGAAAACTCATCGTATAATGTATTCTCATTTATTATCATTATTTTCATTAAAATTGAATGCACCAACGAACAATTAACTATAAAGTAGATTTTTAAAAGAAATTATTCTAACAAACGCGTGTGGTGCAGTAACACCAGCACACAAGCCTTATTATAATTATACGAATATTGAAGAAGGATAAAAGGCAAGGACAAGTATCTGTATATGATGTGATGATGTGATGATGGGATGATGTGATATATATGCCTTTAAAGGCACTACATTTTAATGTAGCGAAACTTAATGCTTAAGATTATCTTTTTAGTAAACACTTACGCAAAACCATCCCCTTTTTTTCGTGTTTTTTTTTCTTAAAATAATGAGGAAATGTTTGCAAAAAAAATTTTGCCTAAATTATGAGTTCTGCTGAGAGAGAGCCATAGTTGAAGGCAATAATATGAAAACGTATATATACAGTTTTTAGGAGGAAGAGATATTTTCAAGTATCTGCGGTATAATTAAGTCGTTGTTTATTGTTTAAGCAACCGTTTTAATGCCAAAGACCCTTTTTTGTGTTAATAAAAACACACAAGCAACGAGGAGTAATAACGGCTGTTTTCGACTTTACGAATTGTCACCGAAGGCCTTTTATATAACGCAAAGCTGACAAGCCAAACCAAGTCGAGTCAGTGCCGCTTAACGCAATCTGTCAGTTTGATTGTCGCCATATATACGCAGCTTTTTTGCTTGCATGCATGCATGCTAATCCTCGCTCTCATAGCAAAAAAAAAAAAAACAAAAAAAACAAATCGCTGCAACCACCAACTCTCTAACAACCACTAACTAACGTGGACGACGTTACCTATGTACGCGTGTGTATGTGTACACTTAGGTCGTTGTCACCCGTTTAAGGACATCATGCATATATTAAGTGTTTATTTGCCAGTACTTGAGAATTTCTGGTTCCCATGTGTTTTTGTTTCCTATGAACGTATGCCAACTACCAAAATCGTTTTACTTTCTCTTACTAATCTCTCTGGTAAATAAAATTGTGTCTCTGTCATCTTATGTAACTTTCGCTAATAATGTTGTTGTAATTTTGTCAAAAATTGATAATTATGTTAGTTTTTTTCATCGTTTTATCGTCAATCGTTACATCCGTATTGTAACATAGCGTGTCTGCCGCTTATCTGGAGCGTAGCTGAAGTCAGCATGTAGCCGTTCGTTCGTTTTTTCTCTTCTATTATCAAAGGATTAGTGAGTTTTTTTCTTCTTTTTTTTTTCTACAAATCTCTTCAATGTGACAAATGCTTTGTGTAAATAAGAAATTATGTTAACTGGTTAACTGATATAGAGAGAGATATATTCTTCAATATGAATTTTCCGTCGGCTGGTTTAAGATGAAATAACAAAAAATCCAAAAAGTCTCAATATGATTGAAGGAAACATTGTTTGTTATTTCTTCTTAAATTAGCCGACGAAAATCCGAATTGAAGAAGTATCTCGAACAATTAATCAGTTAACATAATTTTCATTGTATTTATATGTATATACATGAAGATATTCTTGATTGAATTGATAAATTTGGGATATTAAGTTCAGTTTTCTTCCCGCCATCACTCTCAATCTGTTGAAAGTCGTAGCTTTCCATTGCACATTTGTCGTTCATAATGCGTCTGCTTATGCCGACTTGAGAATACACAAGAAGGAAAGGTTCGCTATAATCTTCTTACTTGTTTTTTCTATTCAAAATATTATTTTTTTTTTGTAAATTTATGTCTACTTCGAGAATCTTTCAAAATAATTTAGCAAACCAATCTCCGATTTAAAAAATAATTCCAAATGCGGAAAGCTCAAACCACTAAAGTGTTCAATGTTCAATATTTGATGCTATCGTTTCAAATCGATTCTATGGTGGTTCACTGTGACTGATATCAGCGATGATTCCAATAACACAATTTATTTAATGTTTTAATGATCTAAAGTTGATTGGGGTTTGATAGTTTATCAAGATATTCATAGGGGCTTGATTTTGAACTCAAGTACAATCATTTTGCGACAGTGCATTTCAACCCATTCGCATACCATACATAAAAAACAGCTAAGCGAGGTGCTGATAACAATTCAGTTTACTATAATTAAGTGGAAAGGAGAGGCTCAGTGGTAGACTAGAATAATGCTCCTAGATACCATTATTTATTACTAGGAATTATCTACCGAGGCCCTCTGATCAAGATAGAGATGAATCTTTAAAGATGTCTAAGAGCATTAAAGTAGTGGGAAAAAGGCGATCGCCGAGCACTGGTACTAATTCAGTTTACTATGCTTAAGTTGAAGAAGAGGAGAGGAGAGGCTCAAGGACAGAATAGACTAATGTTCCTAAATACCATTCTGTTTTACTAGGAACTATCTATGAGATCATCTTTCAGATCAAGTTGGAGATGAATCTTTAAAGACATCTAAGAGGAATTTTAAAGTAGTTGAAAAGACACGATTGCCGAATTCAAGTTGCAATTGACTTTACTATGTTTAAATAGAAAGGAAACGCTCAAGAGCAGACTAGATTAATGGTCCTAGATACCAGTCCCTGTTAATAGGAATTATCTACCAAAGCTCTCAGATCAAGATAAATATGAGTTTTTAAAGACTTCTCAGAACAATTGTAAAGTAATTGAGAAAAGATGGTCACCCAAAGTGCGAAATTTAATGCTCGAAAAATATTTATTCAAGAATTTCGTTTTGCAATTTTTCGAACATTTACATAAAATAAAAAATAAATTATTCACGATTAGGTAAAACAAAAAAGTAACCATTAGATTGGAATACCAAAATTTAGGTATTTAAGAAAGCTGTTGCTATTTTAATACAAATCTTGGCTTTACCCAGAATTTAGAACTTTTTTCTTCTTATCCTTCTGTGGTATTTTCTAAAGATACAAAATTAAAAAAAAAAATAGTTTTTCTGATCATTTAATCATTTAAATGAAATCTTGTATGTAATTATTTAAAACAAAAAAAAAAAAAAAGAAATTAAAAATGAATTTTAAACAAAAAGCAAACTTTGCAAAGAAAAGACTCTACTTTAGGTCAAACATAGCCATGCATACCTGAACATGCTAGAAAGATTGCTTTATAGAACACACATCACAACAACCGAAAGGCGATGACTAATAATCCTTAATGGCGATGCTAAATAGTAATAAATACACAAAATAAAAAAAAAAAAAGCAAATCTTTGAAAATCTTTTTCAAATGGCAGGATAATAGGATGCATTTATGAGAACAAATGGTGTTGAGTTTTTGTATTTTGTTTTATTTTTGCTTTCGCAACGGACAACTGCTTGTCAAAAACAAATATAAAATTTGCAAGCATTTCATTATTAATTTTTTTTTTCTTTTTTTTTTTGGAATTTTTTGTTGTGAAAATGACTTGAAATTAAAAAGTGAAAAAGTAAAGAAAACCAAATTTTTTGTATTATTATTTGCTTATTTGCGCATGCGTAACCTTATTGTTGTTATGCGAAAGCAGGAAATATTAACAGTTCTTTGCGTAATTGTATATAATAAGCAGCAAGAAAACAATCCAAATGAAAAAAAAGAGAAAAGTTGGCATTTGCTTTCGTTTATTTTTGATTTTGGATGAATTTATTAACTTATTATTGGTATTGTTTCCTGTTATACCTACAAAGAAACCGCAACAAACAACAAAAGAACGAATGAAATAATTTTGCAAATGTTTTTCTATTTTTTGTCTTATTCGTTTAATTCTTACCTAAATATTTATATATATATATATATAGAAAGAGAGAGAGAGAGTTTTTATTATCTGCGCAGTTAATTACATTTTAAAAGACCTGAATAAGGTAAACAATCATTTGCTAAAATCATATAAAAATGTTTGTTTATCTCAACCTTTTATTCATTTCGTACATTAATCTGCATTTAATCTTGTTATGTGTATATTATTGAGGCAATCATCACCAAGATGATGAATCTATCCTCCGTGTATGCTTGATTAAGACTACAACTACTAGTACTGCTACGACTACTACTGTTTTCTTGTCAATCAAATGATGTCATATTAAGTTGGATTTACTGCTCTTTTGATGACGACTTTAGTTCATTTAATTTTCTTAACAATTCGCAAAACAGCTGTCTTTGTAAACAATCCTTCAAGATGCTAGAAAATAATGCCGGTGGGAAAAATGCAATAAAAACAATAAATTAATCAAAGTTACCCTTGTCGCCGCCTAAAGCTAAGTTTGCTAAAGCGAACTATTAAGTTATAAGACTAGAAAACGCATTCTAACCATAATACGTTGTTCGAAATGCTTAACAACAACAAAATGGAAAATGCAGAGCAGAGATAAATAACCCGTGGGTCATTAATCGTGTTATTCCGATAGAAGCTCCAATTTGAATGCAATTGTAAGCTTTTTAAGATGAAGATGAAATGTTTTCGCCCCGAGCCTTTATTTCCGTATTGCGTTTTGTGAGAAACATCTCCTGACTCTAAAAAAAATGGCGTTAACGGCGTAGCACAAGACACTAGGGAAAGAGTGAATTGTTGAACGTCAAGTTCAATACGGGGCGCCATTAATAAGAAACCGAGTTATATAAATTTACGATCTCTTATCCTATTTATTTATATATGAGTCCAGAAGCCAGGGTCTCGGTGCTGGAAAATAGTTGAAGAAAGGAATTCATTAGAGTACTAGCTGGTTCCGATGCAATAGTTCAAACATTCATATATTTTTGCATTACTTGATGAATACGGTGCATATGTGTCATGTGGTTAGCTTCAATTCAAACCATATTCCAGATTTTCCGAATAGGAAAGTTTCGAAAGCTATACTTCTATTTTAGAAGACTTCCCTTCTCGATAGCTACTCTGCTATGTGGATCATAACAACACTGTGCAGACCAATAGTTGTCTACGATTGCTTGAAATAGTAGTAGAACGTAGTACCGATGCCTTTCCAAGTACATAATAATCCTTAAAATTAGGCGGGGGAAGTTTCGCTTGCGAAAAGAATAGAAAATCTAAAGACGAAAAATAAAATCCTTAGGAATCAGACCACCTAAATGAGGAAGCTATGATGAAGTGCTATATTGTTCGCGTCAACAAAAGTTATTGCCTGAATGCTAGGCACGGCTCATGGTGATTTTGGCAGTAGCTGGATAGGAACATCCTCTAACCAAAGTGAAATCCTGAATGTACCTAGGGAATGTTTGTTTTGGTAACTTAGCAATGGCGGTGTCCCATCGGGATTACCCTAAAGGCCGTGGGACGCAGATTATCGTTTACTGAAAATGGTTCAGTGCTTAGCTCAAGCTTTAAAGCAGGTGCTCACGCAGAACATTAATAGAGATTTGTATCTAGACCCTCGAGAATAGCGGAGCCACCTTCGATGAGGATTATTCCACACATTGAGAGACGTCGACTATTACTCGTTGAAAAATAATCCCAATGATAGCAAACATACTGCGGTTGAATTATAAAATTACATAACCTTCGATCCTAATGAATGTTGTATAGAAGTTGTGAACTTTAAGAATAAGAACATTCTCAGTCATGGCAAAATTTTGTTTAACTACTTTTTCTTCTATTTCAGTTGGCATAAACCTTTACTCCCAGATGTCTGATTGTCTTGTTATGGAAATCCGGTTTCAAACCGAATGTATTATCGCTTACTTTTACGAGGAACTATTAAATTTAGATCAAACGAAAATCAGGGTTGGCGCAAAACTACCAATTATCAAACAACAACTTTGATTAAATACTGAAAAAGTATTTCATTTACCAGGTAAGGTAAGTAATATATGCAAGTTTAAGCTTATTATGAATATTCCTTCCGTCCGAAAATATGATCTACATTTCATATAAAATATAGTAAATAGATCTTTATCTTGAATTAAGCATCTTTTTTAATTTGAATAATAAACAATAGGGTTGTATTGGCTGGATTTTAAAAAAAATAAAAATAATTGATTGAAAATCATCGCACACTAAAGATATTTCCTGTTCTTCTAAAATGACAATTCTTATCGAAACTAATGCTAAGAATCGGAAGAAATTTTTCAAAACTTTCGTTGAGGTATTAAAAAATAGTTTTTTTAACAATTGTTACGCTCTTCACAATAGTAATTGTCTTTTTATGACATCGCCTTGATCGCATTCCTATCGTAATGCTGTTACGAAAAAAAAGTAAAAATTGAGATAATATTTAAAATTTTATTCAATACCTAATGAAGTGTGTAGGATTTTTTGAAAGTAACACGATTTCCTATGGGATCTATTAAGCAAAACAGTAGCACACTATCGAAAATGCTGCGTATGTATTAAATATTAAATTCCAATAGCGCCCAAAAAAACCTTTAATTATTTACGTTATGATTTTTGTAAAATATCAATTTTTCTAAAATATTTTGTATTGATTTAGCTTAAGAATTTTAGTATATAAGTAGACGAATTTCTTGAATAAATTTAATTGCTATGCACAATTGTTGCTAAGTTCATCTTGCCGTTAAAAAAATTCTTATAATAATTCAATCACATAGGGAGACTCTTAGCTGAGTATATCATGCCACAATAAGAGTGACAGTCTTGGTGAGAACAGCCGGGCAGAGTTTTGTTGATTATACACTCTATTGAGATGGGGTAACTATGCCCGCCTAGAATTAAAAGTTAACACATTCCACTAGATAGAATTATTCATCCTATGCTCTGTTGAGACATGGAATTAATGTTCGTCCATAGTCTATTATTTCATAATAACTATCAAGAGATACAAGAAAAACAGTTCCTGTGACGTTTGCCCGACGGCCCAGGAAAACCACTCGTATGCTGTACCCCAAACGACTCCAAACACACGATTGTGTTAACTATCACCTTATCTTCTTAAATCAGTTTCGTGTTCAGGTTGCCGTACAAACCCACGCTACTAGGTGCAATTTCAATGGTATCTTCGGATCACTAGTAGAATTATTGGTTCTGAGTAAAAGGTTACACGCAGTAGAGATATTGTTTAAGAACATTTTAGAAGGATTAAAAGCTTCTAATTTCCGCTTCCGAAGTCTAAGACAGCAGGTGCAGCTGATTACTCTCTACAAATCTAATTAGAAAGAATAATAATAAAAGAAAAGTAAAGAACAAACGTGGGTGTGAAACTACCGTATGTTAAATATCAAACAATATATCGTTTAAATAATAATGACGAACCTTACACAAATAGTAATAAACAGCGATAGCTCAACATGTAATTGGCAACTTGTCAATAGTGGAATGACACGCAAGAGAGTGAGAGTTAAAGTATCTCACACGGTTCACACTGTGAACCATGGGAATTTTTCTTAGAAGAATGAATGAATATTTACCTTTAAATGCTTGATAAAATAAAATTCTATTGCGTCATTTTCAATAGTCATCAAATACACATCAAATAAAGATCATTCTACGGTCATACACTAGCAGCACACTAGTGATAGACTGGCGAATAATGTAACACAAAACTTACTTCAAACAAACCTTAACAACAATGAAAGCAGGAGGTCGCGATCGTCTCTCTTACTGACTGACTAACTAACAACAATTCAAGTAACAATTTTAATGTTATTTGTTTTATACAGTCTATTAACCAGACCATATGTCAAAGTAATATATATACAGAGAGGTACAGAGAGAGAGAAATAGATCTCGTAAACATCCCCATTCTAGATGTAAAATGCAACGAATACGAGAAAAAACGCACATGTGTTGTAAATTATTGATACACGAAATTCCGTAGCGTTTTATTATAAAAGTTCACAGTCACAAAGAGACCTTAAGTTATCAACTACTACGTAATCTGGTAAAAAAAAAAAAAATATAAAAACGCGGTGCCAAGTAAAGCAAATAAAATTAAATTTCCAATGACGGTAGTAAAGTGAGGCGGAAAAACAACCAGACAAGCAGCATATAGTAGAAGCACTTGAAAATGTAACAAATCGACTTTGACAAAAGCTTCAAGATTTGCGCACACATGACGACATCGCTTACACACACACACACACACACAAACATACTCACTTTAAACCACAGAAATATAAATCAAAAAATTGAAACAATTTCTCTGTTACGAGTGATGTTAGCGTTTGTGGCCATTATTTGATTTTATTGAGTGTGCCACTCATACACACACTGAGGTCTAAAAACTCAACTTATCCTTAATCAGAAGTACCCACTTATCGCTTTTTTTTCGCTTTTTCTTATGTAAAGTTTTTTTACAGCTTTTTGCTCCCAGGATATCGTTAATGTTCATTGTATTCGCAAAAGGGTTGCAAAAATATTTTCCGTACTTCATCGATTGTTTGCTGAACGCTGTGTGTTTTTAACCGCAAACAAGGCAATCACTCTTGTTTTTTTTTTTTTTTTTGTTGTAAATTGAATATTTTTGATTAACACTTTAACGATTTGAGCGAGAGATGGAATTCAATGCGATCGCTTTTTTTGTAACCGATGCCCATGATCGATTTGCTTGGAAATATAAATTTTGTAACAAAAATTTCAAATCTGAAGTGATCTTGAAATTTGTTACAGTTTTCTCGGGTTTTTTGTTCTGCCACTGGGCTGTTGGGTAGTATTGATTTTTTTTTTTTTTTTTTTTTTTTTTGCTTCAAAATAAAAACTTTTATATATTTTTGAGAATTTTGTTTAACATTAACGCTAAGAAAAATCAGACTTCAATACGCACATCTGGACAAATTATTTCCCATTAGTTTGTAAAACTTTACACAGTTAAAGCATTTCTCACTATTTCCATGCAAATGTCATAATAAAGAGAATTTTGTTTAATTAAAAACATTAGCTTTACATTAATTTTGTCGAATTAAGGAGTAAAATTAGTTCCCAATGAATCCTGAAACTTGCTTGTAAAACAAAATGCACAAGAACTGCATAATTGTTCTCTTTACTTTACAACAACTTCTGTTTCTGGGCATCGAAACGTTTTCGCTTTTATAAGCTCCACTTAACGGAACGTTAAAAAAAAAAATTGCACTTTTTATACAAAGTTCCTAGGACTGGCTTTTAGAACAAAAAGGTTTAATTCCTAGCACTCTTTTTCAAAACACAAACGATTAGTTCCTAGCACTGATTTTCAAAACAAAAACGATTATATATAGGACTCCGATTTTCATATGCGTAGCTTACACCACTACTGTAGCACCTAAAAGGGCTTAGTTTAGGCTGACCTTTTATTATACCAATTGCAAATGATTTTTTGGATTGATTTAGGCTTCTATGTTCCGACTAAAGTCTGTCCATATTTTTTTGCATTTAACCTGCAGTTTGCAATATTTGAGATATTTGGTATATTGACGCGTTTTGGGCCAAAGACAAACACTCTTGAAAATGCATTCGATCGGACCATTTTTATGAACACTTCCCTTATAAAGCCCCTTATGAAAATAGTCTCTATATGAAAAAAAATTGCAATTTGTAATATTTTCCAAAAAAAAAAAAAATCATTAAGAATTAGTATCATAACCATATCAAATAAATGTGAAAAATTTGAATCGGATGGGACCATCTTTTGAACCGTCGGGCCAAATAGCCGTACTTATGAAAAATAGGCTTTTATATGATAAAAGGATCTGATTTTTAATATTTGAAGATGGAAAATAGTAACGTTAGGTAAAATTTAACTTCACTATAGTTGGATCAGGTAGATCTGTTTTTTGGAGTGTAGAAGAATTCTCATCAAAAGTAAGTCTTTATATGAGAACAACTAAGAAAATTATATGCGGTTGTGCCGAATCTTTTATATCAACCACCTTTATCTTAACAAAAGAGAGCGAAAGTAAATTGTAACAAGTGGGCCTGGCAGTGAACGAATTTTCAATGCTTTTCTCAAATTTGTAGCCGATATATTCTTTTTTGCGGCTAGAGTAGACAGACGGACATGCTTAAATCGATTCTAAATTTGATGCTGATTAAAAACATATATACTTTACGGGGTCTGCGAAGTCTCCTTTTAGTAGTTAGACACCAAATGACAAAGTGAAATATACCCTTCATTTTCTTCATAATATTGACAATTTTTGTCTAAGCAATAGGCAGGTAACGTCTTTGTTTTTTTTAACTTCAAAATAAGATAAAAACAATTTGTACGGGAACGCAGCAAATTATCTCTTGTTATTTGATGAATACTTTAAGAAGAAGTTTTGTAATCGATTACTAACTAAAAAGGCTGGATAATATTTTGGTTTAGATGGACGTTAATATGGTTTTCATAGAAAACTAGTGAACTTAAAAACTTTACCTCTTCCTTTCTTTTTTTTTTTTTTTTAACAACAAAGCAAAGATTCAGTCTTTGTTACGATTTTTAACCTTAACAACAAGTAATCCTGCCCATTATAAGCCATTTGCATACATGATGCACTTTTTTTTTTATTTTACTTAGTAATTGCTAAAGGATAAGCAGTGAAATGATCTTCTCGGCCTCTTTAAAGCGGATGAAGATTTGTCAAAAAAGATTGCAAGAGAACTAAACTAAATAACTACAGAAAACTGTTACTCTTTTAAGGGAGAAAAACGTTTAGAATATTTTGTTATTTTCAAATTATTGTACGGATCGCCGCAGCAGGTGCTTTGCGGTTTTACAAATTTAGTGCCTTTTGTTAAAAGGGACTTAATCTAAATAATCGTTGTGGCCTTAATAGTGGTTACGCGACTTTAGTTAATACCACTAAAATACTTGAAAGTTCACGTAGAACATTAATTTATAGTTTTAGTCAAAAGGTCTAAACTAAATTTAATATTTATTCTACGTAAGGATTTTCCCATTCAAAGTATTCTACGCTAAAATATATGACTTAAGGATTAGTCAGACCATTTAGTTAGTTAGTTAGTTAGCTAGGTAAGTAACTAACAAAGATTAGCGTTTTTCTGCGTTTAACTGCGTACACACCCATTGTGTGTTTTCTTTCAATTTACTTATCACGTTGGTTGGTGTTATTTAAAATTCAAGTAGAGTCGTTATAAAAAGCAATTTTCTTTCTTTATAATGTTGTACAAGAAAGATGATAAAGACTTTCCAAGAATTGAAAGTTGTTTTTTTTTCTTTTTATAAGATCGGAACACACATTGAGTAATCGCTTGGTGGTCTTTGCAATAAACACGATTTTTTGCTTTTAAGCTAAATTCAACCACTACTTACAGCTCGAATAACACTTGCTAGCACAGACAGACTCTAAAGCAACTATTGTTTTTCTTTTCTCTTCTTTTTTTTTTATCAATCATGTCACATAAAATTCAAAGTATCAGATGCTTCTTGTATTCTTTCTTCCCTCTTTTCAATAACATAATAACTTAACACTTAAGTTCGAATGCGGGCCATTGCATGTATTCACTGGAATATCGTAAAACTTTTTAAAAAAAAAAAAAAGAAAGAAAGTGCATCCATTGCGATAGTAGAGATATAAGCGTATGTAACATAATTGTTAGTAAACGATACACACACTCTCACATACACACACATACACACAAAAACGACCGCTTTACAAGCACTTTTAGGAACGATGAACGACTTGCCTCGTTGAGGATATGGTAGTCGCGGTGGGAGAGAATGACAAAATGGAAATGGACGTTCGTTCTTATTCCAAATGTAAGACGATGGATGGAAAGAGGTCACGGTGAGGATAACTAGTATCTTACACAGTTCCTGACCGGCAATAGCTGTTTCCGGAATTATCTGCACAGATTCGGGGACGACAACTCGCTTAATTGTCCGATATGCGCAGATGCAGAAGAAAACGCGTAGCGTGTAATGCTCCACTACAATAGAGTCGAGAACTAGTGGCCCCAAGAGCCACCCAATGAAATAATGAACAAAATGATCGGCAGTACAGCAGCCTGGAACAACATAGACGTGTTCGTCAGCGAGATTCTTTTGAAGTTACGTCGGTTGGAGAGCTAGCGGGCGGATAGAAGAGGTAATAAGGGAATCCACTAAAGTCCCGCCAAACGAAGCGCATTAATTGCAACTAACGTCCGTGAAGTAATACTTAATGGTGGTCTCGGGAAGGAGAGTGGTAGAAGAAGTGTATGTAGGGAGTAGGTTACTTACGTAGACGCCATGGATGATGAATCGGACATGCTTCTGGGACGGGTTGGTAGTATCTTTGGAAGATTCCTACACCCAGCTCGCATAGTGAAACACACTCACCTAAATGCGTACATATACACATATACATATATATAAGTACATATATATATGTATAAATATGTGTATGTATTTACACATATTACATACACATATTTATACATACATACATGAGCGAATACACAGATACATACATACATTGATACATAAATACACATATACACCATATACACACATATACACCCATCCATACATGCATACATGTATATATACATACATGTGCATATATATACGTATATATATTTATATAAATTTCATAACCTTTCCTATTAAATAAGAAGAGACACACATACACATGAGCAATAGAATTTATACCTTCTTGTAGAGATTTTCTAACATAAAATTTTTTTCACACCTTCAGGAGGTCCACTTATCAAAACAAAAAAAAACCATCATCTCTCTCTCGCTCTTATACACCACTTACGGCAACAAGATCGTTTTGTCAATCATTGATGCTTAGCGACGCACAGTAATAAGAGAAACCAAAAGTTGTTACAATAGAAAACATTTTGCTGAGATCTTCTTATTAATTTCGACTTAAGGATTATGTTCATGTAGCTTCTTTGCCAATTTCAAGAGCTCTTAGGAAACTAGGCTTTCATACGAACAAGGGGGATGAGTAGAACGTTCTTTTCCTACCTAAATAAATCCTTAAAACCAATCGCTACAATAAAATATTCTATTAGGGTACAAAAAATATCAATGTAAGTGAATGGAAATTATCTAAATGAAACGTACATTAATTTTATGTCTGCGTTAGGTCTCAAAAAGAGTCAAAAGAAATTATTTTTCAAAGTTTCTATAGAAAAAAAAAATCTAAAATTAACAAATTTTTTTGTGCATTGTAGCGTATAAAAAAACTTAAGTTATAATGCTATGATCTAGTGGGGTTAGATAGAAAACGCGGATTATATCTCAAAACCATCTAGCATCTGTACTAAAAGCATTTTGTATCTGTTTATTGTATAAGTTGGTTAGCATTTATTTATATATAAAAATAAATACAAGTCGGGCATACTTGGGTTTAAACCCCTTTGCGGTAGAGTTGGTAAAAAAATATCAACAAAGGCGCAGACGCAGACGCATATGGGCTAAGTTACCGCATGCCTTTGATTATACGCGGTAAATTTGTTTAAATATACACGAAAATCGGAAACAAAAAAATAAATATATAAAAGTAAATAAATAAAAAAAAATAAAGGAAGCCTTCATGGAGCGTTATCGAGAAGGTGCTTGAAGTTTACAAGTCTTTAAGGGAAAATATGAAAATCGCGAAGTAGTTGCTCCTGACAGTCACAACAATATTTTAAACTTAAGAAAACTAATGACGCATATGTTGCGACTTCTTTTTTTTGGATGACTTAGAACTTAATTTCCAAGCATAGCCCATTGATGAGTGGGATATTTTCTTATTTGTCAGTCCATGCTTTCATGACTAAGTCGGCAAAATTTAGTGAATGAATGTTTACTCCATATGTGGCTTCGAGAGTCTATTATTTTTTACTTAACCTGGTGATGGCTTTACAAGACAATTTCTATCGTGAACAGAAAGCATAAGTAAACTACAGAAATTGCAATATAGAGACAAGATATTCATATTATCACGGCATCGACTTTTTAAATGATTTAAACTTTTGAAGCATTAAAGAATTACTCTTCTATCTTTGTATGTATCTTTTAAATCAAACAAAAAAGATCACCATGTTATCGAAGAAATATAAAAAAAATTTAAGACATTAAATATATAAGAGATATGAACAAATAAAGAGACAACGTTGTGTTGTAATGGATGTCACAGTAAGAGCACTATCTCATTTAAATATAAAGACGCGTATTTTTTAAGTGAATCGTGATATTCTTATGGGTGAAGTTGGGGTTCTTTCATCAAAATTCGTTGCGTAGTGCTTTGTGAAATTTGAAGAGAGAGAGAGAACAATATCGAAAAGATCTTTTCGTGCTTTCGGCGATACTTTCTTTTACAACAGCAATATTTTCAAAGGACTGACAAGAATGTTGACGCAAAGAGGACTTACAGTCTATAATCGACTCGGTTTCTTTAAATTTTTTGATCGTTCTTCGAGTTGCTGGCACAAAATTCCGCAAAGTTTGGGAGCGGCCTTAGCATAAGTTTGATCTTTTCTGTAATGGATTTTTAGAATTATACCTCATTCTTCTTCTTCTTTTGTGTAGCGCTTGATTTTTAATAATCGGAGTAATGAAAAGCAATCTCTTTTGGTCAAAAAAAAAAAAAAAAAAAAATTACTTTTCATACTCAGTTTACGGTCGGTTTTTGAAATTATGCTGCAATATTACTGAAATAACTGTACTGTAGTTTTTTATGCGAATTCTTACTCGTATTCTTTTACTAGTTTTTCTCTCTAAAGAGTAAAAACTAACGAATCATTAACTCTTTTATTATTTCATTGTGCTTTGCTTGGTTGAAACTCTTGCATAATATTTGGTGATGCAAAAGTATTCTAAACTCATTGCAAGTGAAAAATAATTGCAGTTCGACAGTTAGATTATTTTTGTGTTTAGATAAATTACAGCTACAAACACAACGAAAAACCGAACATACTTTTCAATTTTTAAGAGTAAATCCGCAAACGGTGATAATAACATCAATGAAGACAAAAGATGTCAATCCGATGACAGAGTGATGAGAATTTAAAATAAAACACACACACACACACACTCATATATATATGTTTTAAATGTTAAAGGACGAAGCAAGAAAAACAATCAGATATCGCTCACACATGCAAAGCTATCTCATCCATGTTAATATCCTTGTGTCCAAAGCCAAAAACATTGAAAAATAGTTAAACAATTTGCCAAAACGCTAACAAAAACAACAATAGCTTACGTTTAATAACAACAGCAAACCACCACCATTAACTGCTTGTTATTTTTGTTCTATTTTTTGTTGGTTTTTTTTTTTTTTTTTTTTTTTTGTTTATTTCATTATTATCACGACACAAGATTAACAAAGGATGAGTATGTACCGCACACTGTGAGCTCGAAGTCTATTAAAAGTCTAAAGGCAGATAATAAAGAGCCATTAGGACTTAAAAGGTCTCAGCCCCTTAGAGAGTTTGGTATGAAATTGAAAATAGACTTATGTTTGTTGTTGTTGTTGTTGTTGTTACTGGCATAATGATCAGGGCAG
This sequence comes from Glossina brevipalpis, assembly GCA_000671755.1. NCBI lineage: Eukaryota > Metazoa > Arthropoda > Insecta > Diptera > Glossinidae > Glossina > Glossina brevipalpis. Next base: position 102,580 of record KK351304.1, on the reverse strand, counting down.
AAGCATGTTAAAGCGAAGAGCTAGAAAAAGAGAAGCAAATGCAGAGAGGAAGGAAAACAGTGAGGAAGATAGAGAGAGAGGGAGGGAGAGAGAGAGAGAATAGCCAGAAATTTTCCAAACACATCCTTGTCATTAATCCATAATCGTGCGAGGCATACAAACACACAGATAAACATTTAATTTAAAATTCCTTCGAGGCATAACGTTTTTTACAAAAAGTATTCCATATAGTTGTGCTCTCATTGTGTTAAGCGAACATTTAACATAATTCCAAGGGTTAACTTAATGTGCTTCGGATGATGTCGACGCACTGACTGATTTCTGATTTTTTACATTCAAGCAGTTAATGTTTGTATTACTGTTGTTGTTGTTGTTGTGCTTATTTCCATAACATATTGATGTTAAAAATTTGTTCGCACATTAAGTTCATCATTTCTTTTGTTATCCTGATATCTACAGAAAATATCAATAAAAAACTACTGTAATTTGTTTATGGTTAGAAAACACGTGTACTGCGAAATTTTCATATAAAATACATTTAAGAAAAAGTGTAAAAAACAAATCATCCAATAATTCGTTGTACTTTTATTTCACTAAGCAAAACAATATAGTTTTCAAATAAATACTCAACATTAGCTGCACATTTTCACTGGTTTCATCAAAGTTTCTAAACATAATTCAATTGATTAGAAATATGAGAAGCATTCTAAAGAGTTCGTTTGTTCTTCTCGTCAATTATTTTTATTTATTTTTTAAAATTTATTTTATTTGATTTATGACGATATAAAACGACAATAAAAGGCAAGCCGTCAAATCATACGACCTTGAAGACCGGTTAATATCATTGCCTGGTTTCATTGGCCCCATAGGATTTAGTTGGAATGCTATCAATTAAGGATTATGAAAAGTTCAAGGTCATGTAGAATTTTGAACTTATTAGCGCTTTGCATTAACTCCAGCAAGATTAAGGCTCTTGTTATTCTTATGGAGTTCTTAGAGACAGATGATGACGTTGTTAACCATCTCTTTCCACATGATTTCTATCTACGTAAGTTACTCATAGGCCTTTAAGTTACTTAATAAATATGTAATATATGTCTATATACTTACATTATATATTATATTATATATTATATTAAATATTATATTATATATTATAATTTATATTGTATTGTATATAATATTATATATTGCATTATATATTAAATTACATATTTTATTATATATTATACTATATATGATATTATATGTTATATCATATATTACATACTATAATTACTTAATAATGTGGGCCATATAACGATGATAATAAGATTGCGAGATGGAAGAGAATGTAACTAAAAAGAAGTAAATATGTTGGGGCTAGAAATAATTGAAGTCGACCTACACAATAAAGGGCACCGTGAAAGAGTAACGAAATGTCAAGATTGGAGGAGACAATACACGAAAAAATAATAAATTTAGCTCAAGTAGAGATGTTAACCTTATTTGAATACTATGAAGCATATGAGAAAATTACAAAAAATCTTTACGTTGGTAGTGAATATAAAAACAATTGTTTACATGACATTAACCGGAAAGCTCAAACTAGTAAATATTTTAAATATAGGTCGACCTGCTCTCCCGTTCTTTTTCCTTTTTTTTTTTTTTGTAATTGAGGCAATTACTGTTTATGTTTTCATAATTGTTACCGTTTTTTATTATTCCAACTTTTGTTTTATTTACTTTTAACGTTTATTTTGGTATTTGCAACAACAAAGAGACTCGATAACTTCCTTTACTATTCACATTTCACTTCAGTAAGAGATTTTGTTTATTCAGCTTGTTTCCATTTTTTTTTTTGTGTCCTTTTGACTAATACAGCAGACTCTGTAGTGGATTGAATGCTATTATTAGAGACCATTATCAGGCTTACAGTGTTTCCCTGAATACAGATATTTTGCAATTTGCGATCTATCTTCTCTCTGTGATATAAGTACTACAGTAAATCTCTCTATTATTTGTTGATACAAATGTAAAAAGGTGTGCTTTGCTCTGTGTGTGTGTGTGTGTCCCTATGAGTATTGAAGAAGTCAATACAAAGTGAATTTTCCCCTTTTTAACTTATGTTGTTTAGAGTTTCAGTTTTGCTTTACCATTGTAACTGAATTTTGCCTCGCAAATAAATGAAGTTCAACAATCATTTTCTCAGTTAATCATTTCAATGTTTTGTATATAAAAATTCATTCTTCTCTTTACGTTTATTATCCTTTTTTCAAAAGTAAATGTTCGACTTTGCTTTTCTTTTTTTTTTCCTTTCATTGTACGAATTTAATCCAGTTTGTGTTACTTATTGGTGCGTAAATGTTATGTTAATTTTTAATTTCTTTTTACGGTTATATTTAATTAGTTTTTAATCAACTGCACAGCTGTTCCTTATATAAGAGAGAGAGAGAGAGAGAGAGAGAGAGAGAGAACGATAAGCAAATACGTTTAAATTTGTTTTATATTCTGTACATTAAAGCGGAGTAAATGAAATGATTTGCTTATGTTTAAGTGATTAGAGCTGGTATTTAAATAAATTTTGCTGATATGAGAAATATTACTAAGTAAAGTTAATACTCTTTCCATCTCTTGCAATGCGAATTCGAAGAAAGAACAACTAAGTGGTTTTTATTTTTTTTTTATATCCTTAAATGAATTGGAAATTATGCAGGATCAATACAAGACGAATAGAAATCGTTTTATTTGTTTAGGTTTCGATTTTTCAAATATCTTTAGAGAAGTAAAAAAAAGGAGTCTTTAAGAAGAAAATAAATAAAGAGCAGGCAATGGCGGTAAACTTTACAGCTTTGTTCTATGGTTAAGCTTCAACTTATCGAATTAAATCGGCGATCAAAAGCTCAGCATTCCAAGTACAGAAAATTATCTTATTAAAAGTTCATGGACTCGATCTCCTCAAATCGCTTAAATAACGATCTTCTTCTCCTCTTGTTATGCTTTTTTCGTATCGTATTTGTATCGCATTCTTCATAGAATTATATTCGTATCGTAGTGCTAACATAAGAATATTTTAGTTTGGAATACCCTACACCAAATTAAAAAAAAATTTCAAGATAGAAGTGTGCGACGATTACAATGCTAATCAAGAAAAAAAGAATGATTCGTTGTTGCTAACAGAAAAATTTTTTAGTTTGGAACACTATACCAAAATCAGCAAATTTCGATTATTAGTAACCAGGATTTTCAGTTTTCGAAAGTTTACTCGCTCCGATCGCACTTGATCTCGAGACTGAACAATTTTGAACTGCAATAGTACAGTAGTCTTGCGTAAACTCCTTCACTCCTGTGAACAACGTAAAGTGAATCATTAAGAAACTTGTATATGCCTCGAGGTAAACGTGTGATACTGTATTAGTGTGTCATTTAACCAATTAAAGCAATTTGTACACTTACCTTCTGGACCGTTCTGTGTAATAGCTGCCATAAAACTTAAGATTTCTTTTTCTTTTTGCATATTGTAGGCATATTTGTACGCTGTTCTTGCAAGTTTCACTTTAGATTTAGCCAAAATTATAAAACGTAACATTGTCTGATGTTAAGCCGTTCAACGAATACCCGTGCGAAGCTCTCTTTTCGCTTTTTTAAAGGAACAGAACATAAGACACTTCACTCCTGCGGACCTAATAAGATCCTACAGATCAAAACGAAATGATTTTTTCGTATGTTTACCTTAGTCAGGCTACTTTTAAGATTTGTAACGAGAAAATTATTCAATTTCTGCAAAATGTTTGAATTGATTATTTATTGGGATGATCAACATCTCACGTTTATTTTCATAGGGGGAAGTGTTAAGACAGACGTCGGCTTTCTGTTTTACAGTTCGAGTGCTGTCCTTACATCATGCCATTAAACTCCGGGCGCTAATGGAAAATAGTCTAACGAGTAAATGTCTAATAGTATGCGATTGTTTTAAAAAATTTGTTTATTATATAACCAAATTCCATTCGTGGGGTTTAACAATGTTTTTGAAATGAAAATTTAAAAAAAGTCCTTGGGGAACGATATAAAACTGAATTTAAAAAAGATTCAAGTTGAAGCCAAAGGAAAAAATTTTAAAATTCAAGCTTCAATTTTTCATATAAAATAAAATTGATATAAAAAGTAAAAGAAACGATTAATAAGTGGTTGCAAAAAGAGTTAAAGATCCACATCCTTCATTGAATATTGTCCAATAAGCAAATGCAAGCAAACAAATTAATATTAATCTTAATATCACAGTTTCCAGCATTTAAGCTCACCACAGAGCACTGCATATATTATAGTTAAATTTTCCGTCGGCTGTACATATCCGAAATTAGACGCACGATAGTAATTTCGCCGATAGTCTTGCGAAAGAATAGCTCCTCAATCGCAAAAGGCGAAACTTTGGCCATCAGTGAAAGAGCAGCCATTATGGCTTGAAAACGTGTCGGAAGGCCAGGATGTGTACGCGCAATGTAAGCAACTAAAGCATTAAGATTCTCATCGTGTAAAGCCATAATTTTAGTGCCTTCAATAAGTCCGCGAGATTCGTTAGAACTGCTGGAATTCGGACTGCCACCATTCGTACCAAGTGAAGTGTTGGCAAAATCTTCATTCGACGACGGTGTAGGTTTACGAAATAGTGTAACGGCTCTTATGAGTTCGTACTCGCTAGCGTCGATACTAAGATGACACAATTGATTGAGAGCATCTTGAAATGCATGAATTTCCCGCGTCACTAAACCAACAATTTCACGATTACTATTTTCGGATTCATAAATAAACAGCAATTGCGTGAAATTCAAAGGCATTAAGTATTGAGCCATAGCCAAGATAAAAAACTCTTTCCACGATTCTTCGAGAAGTTGCAATTGATCAGCCATCGGTAGTTCGGCAAATGGACGGAGGTTTTTAATCCAATTAACATTTTTAAATAAATGTTCTGCGGCAGTCTCTTTTATGTGCTCAGCAGCCATTAAAGGGGGTGTAGGCGGCAGTATACGTGTAGCGGCTAATGCGTTTATGTATGCCGCACTGGGGCCAAAGAAGGCAGGATGATGAGGTTGATGTAAAGAGGAATGAGGTACTCGAGATACCGACAGATCTAAAACTGCCGGAGGTTGAAAGGCACTAGTCAAGCTTGAATGTATAGGATGCGAGCCAGGTAAAGGCATTGGCACGCCTGGGAAACCGGATAAGGCAGCAGTGTTCATAAGAATTTCAGGGGGTATTTGAGGCATTTCTCCTGCTCCCATCATCGCATCTTTATACATGGCCATATGACGACGCAAAGTTGAATTGCGTGGTCCGCGTTCATGTTGAACTGCATCCTTATTCATACCAACTTCGAAACATTTACGTAAGCGACAAGCCCGACATTGATTACGATGAGTTTTATCCACAACACATAGTCCCTGCTTCTGTGATTTGCAGACATACTGTCGTGATCTGCGTATGGAGCGTTTGAAAAAACCCGCACATCCGTCGCAAGCATAGATGCCATAGTGTTTGCCCGAACTATGATCGCGGCACACCTCGCAAGGTACATGATATAGTATACGACCTTAAAATGAAAGGAGAGTTAAAAAAATATTTATTAGTTTACTGAGACACATTTGGCCTTTTTATGAAACTTTACAAAAAAGCGCCTTCCCTTTGTGGCGCCCGATATTGTTTGGACATTTCTGTTTTTTTTTTTAATTATTTGATATATTGATAGCGTTCTTGTGAATGATTTCACTGTACTACTCACTTGATGCGGCTGGTGATAATCTAACAGAATTATATTTTTGGTCTATTATATCAGTAGACTCTTCGCTTGATTGCATTATTATTGTGAAGTTTTAAGTTAAGCACTTTTAGAAGTTTTTTTTAAAATTAAATATTTTTGTTTTTCTCCTTAATTTTTTTGTTTTTTTTTTTTTTAAATTATTCGTTACATATAATTATTTTAATTTTTGCACTAAATTTATTTTAATTTAATTGAATTTATTTGAATTTGATTTGCATGATTTTTCAAGTCTCTTAACTCTTTTAATACTGTTTGTAAAGCGACCATTACTGTTTGAGATCTAACGCGTATATGCCATGAACTCACCACCATGTCAGCTTTTTAATAGTCCTACTGAGAAGGATGCGCAAATCCTGTGTTCAGTACCATTGTTCATTAAATCGAAGCAAGCATTTATGTTTGACTCAGTTTGATCATCCCTGATGCCTACCTATAATATCACTCTCTATTGGTGGTTTGTTTCCCCTTCGTTACGCAAAGAGGACGTCACTTTTGTATGTTGTTCTCTCACTCTGCATCTCTCTTCTCCCTTAGCGTTTGCTGCGCAATATGATGTTTGCTTTGATTTCGAAGAGAGTCAGGGTTTAAGATCATTTCCTCATTTCTTTCATATAAACATAAATTTTCACTTTACACTTATTGTACTGTTGTTGTTATTTTATTCTGTTTAGCTATGAACACCAATTATGGTGGTCTACCTGCTTGTTTTTTCTTCTCTTTTTTTCAAATACAAAAAACTATATTTTACCCCTTTGTCTGGATTGCATGTTTTTCTTTATATCACTTTTACGATTGTTTAGAAGTTTTTGAAGGTCAACACTGAAAAATTGTAGAGACTGACTGTGTGTTTGAAATTCTTAAGGTTCGTAGAGAAATTTTTATATGTGGAGTTAAAAATGTGTTACAATTTCTTTGTTGTCTTAATTTCTTATTAAAGCATTAACGTAAGATTACTACCGTCGCATAGCAAATTACCAAATTTCAGGCAAATCAAGCAACAAGTTTCGAATTAACCGGCAGAACCGAAATGCTTCCAAATAATAACTAAGGAGACAATGCATTAAACCTTAGATACTTAGGCTAAACACTGCTCGAACCCTTTGGGACCAATGATGATCTGTTTAACACGTTTTCAGTCTTCCCACATTTTCCGTCCATTTCATTTATGGGATACTTTCCCAGTCTGCTATATGTTGCTTTGTATTTTCTTCCTGAGTAACTCATGATAGCGTAAAGCCTTTACCGTTGGATTTACTTTTGCTTGGCCCTATCTCACGACAGAGGCAGTTTGGACAATAATCAAAGGGTCAACCTTATAGTAACGAATAAAATACAAAGACATGGTGGCTTCTGACTAGATAAAAAAATGATCAAACCACAGGATGCAGTGTGAGAAGGCGACAAGCATACAAGTTTCCGAATAGTGTACGGGCTTGGTCCTAAGGGGAACATGTTTTGGAAATTGAAATCCAAAGGGTCACTTTTTGTACCATTCCATTGGATATCCACACAATTTAAGCTCTCTCGTCTCTCTCATTCCTTCTGAAAATTATTTTGTTTAGCAAAAAAAAAAAAAAGAAAAACTTTTGAGAACCAGTTCGCCAATTCATATTCGCAAAACTAACTAGCTACAACATATAAGCAAAAGCAGTTTGGATTCCTATCCGATAATAACTATTCTTCAAAACTATATCTTTTTTTTTCGAAAATCTCTACAGAATACATGAATAGTAAACAGAAATTATCCAAAAACTTTTACTTTAATTGAGGAACGCACAACACGTTGCAGTATACAATAAGCCTAGAAGTAATTTTGCCAGGAATTATTGATCCTTTTATGTCACCTTTTTTTTCTTCTTTTTTTTGAAAGAAATAATTTTTACAAGTAATAACTTTCTTAAAAGAAAACTAGAATTTATAATTGATTTAATTCTCTTGTAATCATTGGATTATCATTAGATAACATCTGTCTTTGTATGTTCCCGTGTTTCGCCCTCGAGCGATTTAAATGTTAACAATTAATTTGCAAGAGTTTCAAGAGACATCATCAAAACAAGAACCTTTGCAATAAGCCGCTATGTCACTATAGACTGCAGCAACTATCGACTGATATGACGATAAAACATTCCTTTATTGATCTATTTATATAGACAAAGATATATGTAGCATTTCGATTGACTGCCAAATGCTGTTGGCTAAAATCCGATAAGATATATATATATATATATATATATATATATGGTATATAATGGTAACGTGTTAACAAAATTTTGTTTCTTGTTTTCTTGCTACCAAAGTCTGGTCGCATTTCCTTTAATTTGAAAAAAATCAAGATTAATAACTAAGCCTAAGACTACTTCCCGTCATATGTCAGAATGCTTACAGAAACGAGAATAATCGAAAGATAGTTATTGCTATCATTGAAAAAAAAATTTAATTTAATTTTTTTTTTTTAATTTTTATTTTTCAAGGGTCACTTCATTTGTTTTCTTCTCAGATTTTACATTTACATACAGTGTTTTAGATTTAGTTTTTTAAAAATTAAAAATTTAAAAACTATCTACATAAAGACACTAATAGCTTATCGTCTGTCTTAAATCGTTTTACATCTTAATTGTTACACCATTCAATAAGGCCACGATTTTCCGTAGAATTGTTGGAATTCGGGCCAAGAGTGTGCAGGCATCATACTGGTAGCAGCTAATGCGTTTATATAGGCTGCACTATGACCAAAGAAAGCTGGATGAGGAGGATAATGTGCGGTCGAATGAGGCACTCGTGGTATCGATGGATCAGCCTGAGGTGGAAGAGCATTGGTTAAGTTGGAGTTCATGAGATGCGATTCAGGCAAATGAATTGGGACACCGGGAAAACCGGGTAATGGTGCTGTATTAATTAGAATTTCGGATGATATTTGAGGCATTTCTACTGATGCTGCCATCATAGCATCTTTATATAAGGCCATATGATGACGCAAAGTCGAAATGCGCGGCCCTCGTTCATGTTGTACTGCATCTTTATTCATACCAACTTCGAAACATTTACGTAAGCGGCAAGCACGACATTGATTACGATTGGTTTTATCCACAACACATAATCCCTGCTTTTCGGATTTGCATGTATATTGACTTGAAGTGCGTATAGAGCGTTTAAAAAATCCCGCACAACCATCACAAGCATAAACCCCATAATGTTTGCCTGAACTATGATCCTGGCATACCTCGCACTGGACGTGATATAGTATACGATCTGAAATTGAAAGAATGATAAAAAAAAACAAAAATAATATATTATAGTTTTCGAAGATATTTTTTATTTAATTTTTTATTTATTTTATTTACTTGAAGCGGCCGGCGCTAGCTTAACTGAATTATATTTTTCCATGATATCTGAAGAATCTTCGTTCGATTGCATTTTTATATTTATTTATATTTTTGTTCTTTTTGTTGATTTTTAATTGTTTCTTCAATTATTGTAATGTTTTGGAAAATGTTTAAATACTTATTATTTAAATTATTATTTAAATTATTATTTAAATTATTATTTAAATTCTTATTTAAATTTTTATTTAAATTTTATTTAAATTTTTATTTAAACTATTATTTAAATTATTATTTAAATTTTTATTTAAATTTTTATTTAAATTTTTATTTAAATTTTTTTAAAATTATTATTTAAATTTTTGTAAGAAACTCTTTGGAATCTAAAACGTTTATGTCATGAAATCATCGCAATCTCAGCTTTTTAATAGTGCGCCTTAATCGTTTCGATTCTTCTTCATCCATCAGGCAAAGGGACAATAATTTGTGTATAGCTTGCTCTCTTGCGCTTTAGCTATTTTTGCGGACAACATTTTTTTTCGCTTTAACGAACATAGGAGTTTAATATCATTTCTTCGTGTGTTGCCAAAAATTATTTGATCATAAATTTTCCCTTAATACTTCGTATGTTGTTATTATTTTATTGTTTTCAGCTCTCAGCTCTAGAAAACTATTATCTTTTTTCTCTCTTTTTTTTTTGCAAATGGAAAAATTCTTTTCACCCCTTTGTCTGGAGTGAATATTTTATGACTTAACGTCGCCTTTTTGAAGAGAATAAATTTTGGAATTTTACTTACAACATTTTTGAACGTTGAACGTTGAAAATTGTAAGAAATTGTAACACACTTTACTTTGATAGGTAATAAATGATATGAAATTATTTGTAACTAAAGAAATTATAGAATATATTTTTTAATAACAAATTAAAAACCTACTAAAAGTTTATACAAAAAAAAATATATATTTATTCGGTAGATAGAAGGTATAAGCTTCTTACTAGTATTGTTTGTAAGTTAAGTAAATCTTGGATTTGCTAAACGATAGTCTTTGCTCAGAAGCCGAAGGAGTTTAAAGCATTTTATTTCCTGCTGAGATATTTTCTAATATAAGCTGGCCGAAGGAAGCTTTAGAGACCCTGTAAAGTTCATGTATTCTTGATCAATAATAAATTATGAATTGATTTAAGTATGATCGTCTATCTGGGTTCTTCCTCTGTCTCTGTCCGTGTAATGTCAAGATGTAGATTCAAAATTTGAATAAAATATTTTGGAAATTTATACAAACAGTTTGGTATTGAAGATGAGCCAAATCGGTGTAAGAACACTTGCGCAATATGACATAAACTAATAACAATATTGTTTTTAAAAGTTTATTTCTTATAACTTGCTTCGGGTATAACGATAGACGTACATTGTAGAGTATCGAAATTTTATTTTTATACCCACCATCGAACGTGAGAAATGTACTTATTTTGTCAATTTATTTGTAATGCACAGAAGGACACTTCAGAGACCACATAAAGTACATGTATTCTCGTTCAGCATCAAATTTAGAATTAAACATGTCCGTCCGTTCGTCGTTACGTTTGTCCCTAAAAGGAAAGTTTAGAGACCACACACAGTACATGAGTTCTCAATCAGAATCAGATTTAGAATCAATTTTAAACATGTCCATCTGTCCCTAAAAGGAAATTTCAGAAACCCCACAAAGTACATGTGATCGCGATCAGAATCAAATTTAGAATCGACTTAAGCATGTCCGTCTGTTCGTCTGTCCCTAAAAGGAAACTTAAGAGACCCCACAAACTACATGTATTTCGATAAGCATCAAATTTAAAATCGATTTAACCATGTCCGTCTGTCCGTCTGTCGCTAAAAACAAACTTCAGAGACTCCACAAAGTATACATATTCTTATTATACAATTACACAGAACAAGTACATCAGTAACCACTGAAGTCTTTGGATTTATGTGGAGTTTTTAATGAGAACAATAATATAAAAACAAAAAACGATATACTGATCATGTCTTTAATTGTTTCAAATTTGATTGCGTGTGTGTTTTAATTAGTTTGATACCCCAAATTCATATATTTTTTGTCTCTTTTGAACACATCGTTAAAAGGGAAACATGATCATTATTACACGATTTCATTTGTAATGGGAAACCCCCGGTAACGGTTTATGAAAATGTTTTTTCAAATATGAACAATAAAATTTTTGACAAATAGACTAACAACAGAACACAGGATAATAAATGGGAACATTTCAAACTCTTATTAGAATAGAACAAGTGGTGTATAGCTTGAAAAGCACAAGGAATGAAGGTAGAGGGTGTAATTAAATATGAACACCAATAGAAGAGGGATGAATTATATTGATGTTGATGATACTTTGATACGAACATCAGTGCTCGACCTTTCATATGATATTTGAATATAGTTGTTGTACTTTGTATAATAATTTCGTGAAATTTTAATACATGAGAACTTTATTATTTTTAATATAAATTGCGTGTGCTGTTATGTTGAATTGATGATGACCATCAACGATGTTGAGATCAGATGCAGATGACATGACACATTTATTGTTAAGTTTTCGAATTGCATATAGAGGTGTTCAGGAAATTGTTCAATCAAAGGAAAGCGTGGGAAATTTCAAAGAGCCATAGGGCTGAAATTTGTTTCGCGTTACGCCGGCTGAACTATCTTGTTGTAATGCTTTAATTCTTCTTTAGGAATCTTTTGTAAATATTCTGAATATTCAAGATTTTTCATTTAATGATGTACAGTAATCTTTTGGATAGAGGAGCAGAGGCCACTTAGCTAAATGCACTCATAGATATCCGCCGGCCTATGATGGGTAGCTTTAAAAGCAAGTCTAATACTACCTAATGGTGAGACATAAAAAGTACCTAAGAAGAAAAATTCTAAAATTATAGTTTGTCGCGTAGAAAACAAAACGTCATAAAATTGAATGATAATAATCCTAATAATTGTTTTTACAAATTTAATGAATTATCGACCAAATAAGCGTAACCCGCGCGACATGTTAATGTTGGGAATTTTGTAAATTTATTTATTTACGAATTAGGACGACACCTAATGTGACTGACGTTCGTATAAAATGCTCATAAATCTGTGCATTGTTTTGCAACAGTTTACTTCTTAGGGTAATGTGTGCCCTAATTATGTCGCGAACGATAGTAAATTGTCGGCTAATATTTATTGTTGTAAACTCGTCGCTTATAAATTTCACAAACTGGTCGCGAGTACTCACTTTACTTTGGATGTATATTTCAAAATTAAGATTAAATGCAAATGACATAATATTTCATTAACTGTTTTTAGATAATGATAATGGACAGCATTTACTTTCTCCTCGATTGTTATCTATTTTGTTCTCCTCTGATCTAGAACTGCCGGAGGTTGAAAAGCACTAGTCAGGCTTGAATGTATAGAATGCGAGACAGGTAAAGGCATTGGCACGCCTGGAAAACCGGATAAGATAGCAGTGTTCATAAGAATTTCAGTGGGTATTTGAGGCATTTCTTCTGCTCCCATCATAGCATCTTTGTACATCGTCACATGACAACGCAAAGTTGAATTGTGTTACCCACGTTGGCGTTGAACTCCATCCTTCTTCTACTAACTGCGAAACATTTACCCAGACGAGAAGCCTGACATTTATTCATACAACACAGACCGATTTGCACACGTACTATCGAGTCTGCGTATGGATCGTTTGAAAAAAACCCGTACAACCCTTGCAAGCGTAAGTGCCACAGTGTTTGCCTGAACTGCGATCCCGGCCCAGTGGGAAAGCAGGTAAGGAAGCCGTGGCAATAAGAATATCAGTCGGTATTTAAGGCATTTCTTTTGCCTCAGCACAACATCTTCGTACACGGCCATGTGACAGCGCAAGGCTGAATTGTGCGGGTTCCATTCATTTCGAATCACCTCTTCGGTGATGCCATCAATCAAAGCACTTACGCAGGCGTCAAGTCTTACACTGATTACGATGACTTTTATCCACAACGCATTGCCTCTGCTTCTGTGGAATCTGCGTACGAAGTGTTCGAAAAATCCCCCATACAACCCTTGCAAGCATAGATGTCAAAGTGTTTCCTCGAAATGTGATCGCGGCACACCCTACATTGTAAACGACCTTAATTGTAAAAACGAACAGAAAGAGGAAGAAAAATGTTTATTAGTTTACTGAGATGTTGCGCTTTTTACAAAACGGCGGGCGGTTCCCGTAAATAAATCTTAATGAAAGCATTTCCTCCTGGTTGCGCCTGCCGGTTTTGCAATCATTTATATTTTGAGGGTTGTGCGAGATGGTCTTTTTGTAGTTTTTATTTTACTTACTTGAAACGGGCGACGGTAATCTAGTTGAATTATATTTGTGGTCTATTATATAGGTAGATTCTTCGTTTCACTGCTCCATTGTTATAATATTTGATTAAATGCTTTATGAAATATTAATTAAATCGTTTTCTTTTCTTTTTAATTTTTTATTTAATGTAAAATTATTAAAATTAGTTTTAAGTTTTGCATGAAATTTTTGATTTTTAGCTTTCAATATTATCTGAGTTTATTGTAAGTCCTGATTTATATATATATCATACGCTCATCATTTTGACAGGTGTTTTTAGTAGTCATACTAAAAGGATGAAAAGGATGCGTAAACTCTTTACGGCACTTATCATCAACTCGAAGTGATGACGGTGATCTTTTTTGATAGCAGGTTAGCTCTGTCTCTTATCAAGAAAAAAGATCCTCATAAAATATATTTGGTTTTGAAATTCATGATATGGTAAAAGACTCCAACCAAGTTGGATATACCTGATCACCAAACATCGAAGCTAAACTGCATGCTCTTGAAGCTCCCTTTAGTAGAAGTATTCTCATCATCAAATCTGCCCATAAAGATAGTTTCCGTCCCATTTGATACTTGTGGGGAATGTCTTGTTAGTGAATCAGCTGAGCATTTTATTTTCAGATGTAACAAATTCGATTACATCAGATAATCTTTTGATAAATTCAATATTCAATCGATCTATGTGACATCCTCCCTCCCTGTTGGCAACAAAACTGACCTTAAGCAGCTAACTGCCTTTATCAAGGCCGTTAACTGTCTTTATCGGTACTGTCGACTTCTTCTTTTAAATCCAACAGTTTTCTAGTTATGCCTTCTATTTTAAACTTTACATTAATTTTTCATTCTTTCAATCAATAAGTTCTAATCAGACAAAGTTTGAGTTTCATTCTTCTAGACTAAACTGATCGGTCTATAAAAATGCTTCTAATTCAAACAGTATCTACATCTAACTGTCTGTACATAAAAGGATTTAGTTATCAAGCAAGAACTTCTCATCAACTTATATAGGACGACGGGCTGAACCTAACATATGAAATTAAGAAACTAAAATTTCCCGCTAAAAATTAGTTAAAGTATTTGGCAACTCTAAGCCTTTGTGTCAAAACTTCCTTATTAGTTTGCGATTTGAATTTTTTAATTTTAGTTGAGAAAAAATTTATGTTTGATTTTCACCAAGAAAAAACAGCTCATTAACCTATTACTGGAAATATAGGCCTTACCTCTCACAGGCTTTATCTGCACATAAATCTATAAACCAAAAAAAAAGACGGTTTTGAAATTTTTCGTCTCATTTTTAATGATGGTTAAGCTAATTTCAAGTCTTCGCATGTACTAGGATATTTAAAATTATTCCAATAAGGAATCAGAGTAAAGTACTTCTATTCAATATAAACACGACTTTAGCGGACTTAGATTCGTTGACTCCTGCTTTCGTATGGGCTTTGACTAGTGACCTTATTGCCTTTAAGTGCATTAATCAAAGCGAAAAGGCTTGAAAATGCACTAAGTTTGGAGGAGGAGTATTTATAACTCCTGCGGGATGCGTTATTTAAATTTAAGTATTTTTCTTAACTGCAAATAATTTTGATTTACAAAACATCCACTTCAATGACCAACGAATTATGTAAAAAAAATTAAAATAAAAAAAATTTGATAACTGATCAGGCTTTTTATTCACTTCATTTGATTGCGTGTGTGTTTCAATTAATTTGATACCAAAATTCATTTCTTTCCTCTTCATGAATCTATCAGTGAGAGAGAAACATGATCATCATTATTATGCAATTTAATGTTTGTAATGGGAAACCCGGTAACTGTGTTTATGAAATTTTTTTTCATATGCAACAATAAAACACTTGACATATTAACAAATAGACTGACAACGAAACGCAGCATATTAAACAGAAGAATTATATGAAACTTTTATTAGAACAAAACAAACGATGTATGTAGATTAAGAAGAACACAATTACCCTTCAGAGGGTGAATTTAAATATTAACACCAACAACACGGGGGATGAATTATATTGATGTTGATAGTACTTTGATACGCAACATCAGTGCTCAAGTTTTTATATGATGTTTGAATAGTTATTGCATTTTGAATATTATTTTAGTTAAATTTTAATGCATGAGAACTTTATTTCATTTTTAAGGTAAAATTGCGTGTGCTGTTATGTTGAATTATGATGATGACCGGCAACGATGTTGATTTGAGAGTAATGAGATGCAGATGACATGACATTTTATTGCTAAGTTAGTCTTGTTTTGAGTAGGTGGTCGGCCAAAAAGGTGGGCTATGAAAAAAAAAAGAAAAAAAAATTCGTGGGAAATTTAAAAACAGTTGCTTCCAAATCTGAACTTAATTGTCTATGCTGAAGCATAACAACTGCCACAACCATCTGTTGTAGGCTGCTGACTAGCTCTTCCTTAAGTTTCTTTGCATGAATAGTTCTAGTCTTTAAGCTTAATTATGTGTTCTGTATCATGTGTGTAGGATATCTTATGATTGCTAACTATACCTATTGTCAGTAGTCTTAGTCCTAGGCTTTAAGCATAATTATGTCTTTCAGGTCATATATTGGGCATCAGCTGATTGTTAACTGCGTCTATTGTCAACAACAGGCCCTAGTAAGCATTTGAGAATATTTCCGGTCATTATCAACTTTGTTTTGTGACAATAAAACCTAGTAGTAGACGCAAGGATAGAGCGACAAACGGAGATAGCTAGTTACACTCAATCAATTTACGTCGCTATGTGATTGCGTAGTTTTTGATGTCACAGACATAAATTTAATCCACTGGCAGATACAAAAAATTGTTATGAATAAAAATTCCCAATTATCGTTTATCGCGTCATAAACTGTAATGAAAATAACATTTAATCCTGATTAATTTTACAAATTTAACAAATTATCAATCAGCTAAGCGGAAGTTGAGACATGTTAATGCTGGGCGATTACATAAATAATAAGTTGTTTTAGGATTCAGAATAATTCTTAATATAATAATCATAGAAAAGACCCATAAATATTTGAATTCTTCATCTTACTTTGCTACAGTTTATTTTTGATAATGTACGATATACGACAACGTGACAACAGTCGTAAACGGTATGCTAATATTGAATATTAAAATCATCTCGTTTGAGTTCCCTACATCGTCGAGTTCGGGTTTTACGTGATACGTTCATTGCATGATTTATATTTCCTAATTGATTTTTTTGTCTTGATACTTACTAAGATCCGTTATATTGCCCCATTTCTCATCGAGAACTCGGAAAGTTTTTAGTTGAGTATATGTTCTAATGTGATTGATGAATCGATGATTTTGACCTTTGAAAATGGTTCTTGATCTCCTTCCTGGAACGGATCCCGCTTTTGTTTCAGTCCAGATAGTTTCATCAGCATCAGATTTCACCTGACGACCACTTTCACATATGAACATGACGATAACCTCAAAATTCTTCTTCGTCTGCGTACATGCAGGATGTTCTCTTCTTTATTATTGTTGTCTGAGGAAATACGCATTTCTTCATTTTCTGATCCTTTAAAATATCTGTTAGTCCTTTTTCGAGATCAAAAACGTCTTCGTCGTTATCGGAAAAGTTTTCTCTTATATTTGTTATGTCCGAAACAAATAAGAAAATATTCGGATTTGCCGCATCTCTTACACCCAACATCTGTATCTTAAAAAAGAGAAAAATACTAAATTTTAATAAATGGGCGTGGCAAATGTTTTCTATTGTTATAGAATACCGTGGAAATTTTTATTTTGCAGTTTATGAAAACTGAGTCAGAAAACAGACATGTTTTCCTGTGATCTATTGGCCTATTTTGAATAGTAACGTATGTGCAAGAAGAGGAGCTGAGGTGTTCTCAGTTTACGCTGTGGGCGTGCTCTTTGACCGATTTGGTCTTTTTTCAATATCAACTTGCATGCAAGAACTTCCAATGTTCCTGCCAAATTTGAAGACGATATCTTGATTTTTGCGGCCAACGGAATGCTTACCACAGACGCACGGACAAACGGAGATGCTTAAATCGATCCTAAATTTGAAATAAATATTTATTTATTTAGACCCAAATGTATATTAACAGGAAGAGATCGCATACCGTGTTTAGTTCACAATCGGTTCAGTTCAATCTATCTGTATATTTATAAACGGGGAAAACTATATTTAAGTTAAAGCTCAAATTCAGAACAAAAAAACATGATTCCAAGAGAATGTTTTATTTCTTATATTAGGCAATAATCTTTGTTGTCAGCATCACAAGAAGGTGATGCATTCTGCTTCTAATAAGCAAAAACCGATATCAGGGTCTCCATATTTTACAATATATATGTTGAGCTTACGTTCGTCGCAGCTAACAAGTTATAAATTCCATTGTTTTTAAGGACGGCTAGCATATGGGGGGGGGGGGGTTGTTTTAGTATAAGCAGTGCTTTGTTTATATTATACCTGCATTCATACATACAAGGCAGGTTGGGCTGGTCATTTTATCATAATTTTATCATAAGCGAAAAAAAGCTTATTTCTTTTCGAAGCCTATTTATCAAAAGACAACAAAAGCGAGTAAAATTCATTTAAACTAAATTCTTAACTTTTTAAATATTTAGTTTTTTGATACCGAATATTAAAAAAGAAAAATGCTTGATCTCGAGCCCATAAGTTTCGTTGCTAGTGATCCTTGTCTTTAATTGTATAAAAATTAATTTTTATTAAATAAATATGTAAATAAATAAATATATAAATAACTCTCTCTCTCTTTCCTATTGAAGAAATTTTGTATTTTTTTTTTAAGAAAATAATCTCTACGCACTTTTAAGCAGTAATAGTTGTTAGAAAATTCTACTCAAACTGAATAAATTCTCTTATGAACGTCTTTTTTTTCTTTTTGGTGCTTAACACATTTATAAGAACAGGAAAAAAGCAACAAAATAACTATTGGTTTACGATCATAACGATTGGAAACTACATATTTGACACCTCCTGTCTCAATTTCCGTGTTTTTCTTTTTAATTTGTAACACTTAAAACTGGTAGTAAGTGATAATTATGTGTGGCAATGTTTACTAAAATATTCACAGCAGGATTCACTGAAGTACGTATGCGAGCGCGAAACAATATATTGATTGACACAACCACAGGTAGCTTAACGACCATAAGCATGTCTTTCTCTTTTTTTTTTTTTCTTTCAAACTACTTTAATGATTTTAGTAGTTTATGGGCCTTTTATAATCCTAAGGCAAGGGTTAAATTTTGAATGTATACTGTTAAGCTGTATGCTATATGCCTTAAGCCATATGCATTAAATGAAAAATAGAAAATGACGACGCCAAGCACTAATTACTTTTAATAAATAGAGTTTCGGAAATTCCTTTTTTGGTAGAAAAAAAATCAAAAAACTAAGAAATTTTCCTTTGATATTTTACATACATTGATTATATATTTCAAAACTAATGAAAACATTCGTACAAACATGCACTTAGTGTCTAGGAAAGTTATGACTGATTGTAATAAAACTATGATATGTTGTGTGTATTATTGCGAGGAAGAAGTATTTGTTGAAATACGAAAGAAATTACATTTTTTTTATAGAAAAAGAGAGATGACCGAAACAATATCAACAAAATGCCAACAAAGGGGAAAATTTAGTTTAAAAATCTTCCTAAGAATTCTCTATCTATCTGTTTGTTTGTTTTTTTAATTGTTTTAAAAATATTTCGTTTTCGTTACGGGTATAACAACAGCATAACTTGACTAATGTTAAATACGGAGTCGAACCATCATTAGGTTTTGAATTTTTTTTTTCTTTCTTTTTTTCTTCAATACAATTTTGCAGCTGATACGTTGAGGAATACTCCTAATAAATCTTTCTTCGAAAAGTTCGGTTTAGTAGTAAACTTTTTCTTTTCTATTTAATTGGATTTCGCAAATAACAAGGAACCGAAGAATTTCATATATGCTATATGTTATATTATGTTTTATAGATAATGTTATATATTATATACTATGTATTATATATTATGTATTATATATTATATTATATATTATATTATTATATTATTGCTGAGAATATTGTTTAACAAATTCTAATTTATTTTATTTACAAAGTACGTAAGCTTATACTCTTATACTTCTATTAAGATATTCGATGACCAAATAAAACAGAAATTAATTTAATGAAAGCAAACTCGGGTAAAAAAAAAGACAGAGTACGGACAGTTGTGCATGTTTGCTGATTCTATCATATCTTTTGTGAGTACTGTACCTGTACTTGGACTATATACTTTTCAGTGCTACTTTGTGATGTAAGCTAAGAGAATAAAATTTTTAATCAATTCCGCAAATGATTAAATTGATGAACAGAGATACTATTGATAAGGAGATGGGAATTTTGTGAATTAATGTTACGCTACTTCTTTTAATTTAATTTTCTTTTAGTAGATGACGCGTTTAATGCCTTCCAATGTTCTCGCTTAATGATGAGCCGTTTTTTCAGGCCAACAACACACTAATACCGATAACTTCTGTAGGCTTCATGAAAAAGAATCCTCAACGCGCAATGATGGACGAAAGAATTTACATGGTTTCTACAGCTATCACGCAATACATAAACGATTTCGATATCAATATCCATTGATCCATTTCCGCAAAATGTTTTATTAAGGTGGTCTAAAAAAGACGAACGTACGGTGATTATCCCTTCTTTTAAATATTGTTTTTCTGATAACATAAATGATATTATATAATATCATTATAACTTGTAATTATCACGTTTTTTGTATTATTTTTCTCCTCTTCTTACACTTTTTAAAATTAATATTTGGAGTAATAGTCAGAGTTACATCATCGATTAAAATCTTAATGTTATTTATTACTCTTAAGTATGGTTTCATTGACCGATTAAGTGCGGAGAGAACGCAATCAATCAAGCAATCATGTAATGTTGAGAAAATTATTATCTCAGGAAATATGGTTCAATGAAATCGAATATCTAGTTAAAGTGAAAGAAAAGAAATAAATTTTTATGATAACCTTTTATTCCAAACCCCAATTAATTTCACCTCAATAGCACTATAAGGATCAATTACATCGTAACTTAGTAATGGAACAAGTGATTTGTGCAAAAGAGTGGTTCATACAAAATCAATACGATCTCTATCTAGTATGCGATTGCAATACAGTCGATCAGAGAGAGAGCAGAGAACAGCAAGTGAACGCGTTTTATTCACAATTAACTTCCACGAATTTTGAACAATAGAAATATTATCGCTTATGTCTATTATGTCTAATTTTTTGTAAAAATAGAAAAAAGTGAATAGAAAAAGAAAAAAAAAGAATATATAAAGAAAGAAATCTAAAGGGTTTAGTTATCTTAGCTTTGAAAGGTATTGTGTAAAGAAATATTTCTTTTTTGGTATTTTTTTACTAGAAATCTTAATCTGAAAATATGCAATATTCGTTGGAGTGGGTGTAGTTTTATCGATCTTCCTTTCATTTCTTTACATCAAAATAATTGCTTCTAATTCGGTAATTTCTTGCAGCCTTTGTCAAATGATCGTTTCTTTTTTCTTTTTTAGGGACTCTCGTCATTTGCTTTGTATTTTGAATGTTGTTTGCTGCAGATATGTGTTCAACAAAGCATAACTAAACTAAATAGTGTGCGTGTGTGAGAATAAGATTGAATTCATGACGAAATAAATGAGGTAAGAAGAGAATATAAAAGCGAAATACTATCACATGATTATTGATTGATATACAGATGCTTAAGAGATTTTCATTGCTAAAGAAGCTAAAAACATGTCAACAACAATCTCGTTTACGATTACGTTTCATCTTGATAAGATAAAAAACACATAGACCCGACATAATGGTTGTGTCATGAACGTTTTACATTTCTATTCTATTACTACTCTTAGTGCAATTTAATGAACTGATTTAACAGGTGACACATATGTGATTTTGATGATGATTTGATAAAATCATGTGTTTAAGAATTTCTAAATAAGTTCCCAGAATTTTTGATTATAAATTCAAAATTATAAAGAATTAAGCAAAAAAATTAGAAAAGTTAAGACAATAATAAGAATATTTTCTGAGATTTCAAGATTCGTTCAAGAAATTGCTAAACTGAATTGTAGAAGAAATTTTAATTTTAGTAACGAACTCAATTGTAGGGTTTATTCATTTTGTCTGCAAGACACAGAAAGAAGCTTCAGGGACCCCATAAAGCACATATTTTCTCGATCGGTACCAAATTTAGAATCGATTTAAGCTTGTCCCTCTGTCACCAAGAGGACACTTTAGATACCCCACAAAGTATAGTAACTCTCGATCAGCATCCAATTAAGAATCGATTTCAGCATATCCGTCTCTCCGCCTGTTTCCAGCTTCAGAGCTCTCAAAAACCAATTTTTTCTTGATCGGTTTTAAGCATGCCGGTCTATCCCCAAAAGCTTCGGAGACGCCACTATGTACACGAACTCTCGTTCAGCAGTCTTGCTCCATCCATTGGAGAATTTCATCGACTTTGGCCAGTGGGCGAGGTGCATTTTTGGTATCAAAATTTCCTGAACGGAACCGATCAAACCATTCCACTTTCAATATACTTCTAGAAGTTAGGAATCGAATAAATTTAGTTAATA
This sequence comes from Glossina brevipalpis, assembly GCA_000671755.1. Taxonomy (NCBI): domain Eukaryota; kingdom Metazoa; phylum Arthropoda; class Insecta; order Diptera; family Glossinidae; genus Glossina; species Glossina brevipalpis. Next base: position 80,434 of record KK351304.1, on the reverse strand, counting down.
TAATTTTTTTCCTTTAGTCTTGATCATCCTTAGGTCCTGATATCTGAGAGGAAGTTATATAAATAAATGAAGGCGAAGAACGAAAGAGATAGAGTTAAAGAGAAAGAAAGAAGAAGTGAGAAATTGAACTATAGGGCGTCGCACAATATTTCTCTTTCTACACACGCTAGTCTTACTACAGTTCTTTTTTTTTTTTTTTTTTTTTTTTTTTTTTTTTTTGTATATATTTTTGTGTCAACAAGAAGGGTTGTTTTCGAACTGCTTTCATATTTTTAAGAATTCTTTGCTTCTTCTTCTTCTTTTTCTTCTTTGTAAATGTAAGGGTATTTTTTTGTTGGTTTCAAACTCCTTTTTGTTTTTTGCATAGAAATCTATGTGTTATGATGCGGGAGATGACAGTTCGTTCGATTGACACTTGCAGATTAACAAAGTGTTGAGTAAAAAATATATTTCTTCTTAATTTCAACACCAGAACGAAAATATTTGACAAGAAAATCTTTTCAAACGTATCTGTGGTATATGCTGGTCGAAGATAATCAACAGTTGTCCCATTTGTATGAACAACAACAAGTCATAAAAACGCCATGATTTGCAAAATTTTAATTTTTTTTTCTCCTAACATGCGGTTCGTGTGTACGCGAGCATCACAGTTTGTATATTTAATGAATTAACTTTTTGTATGAAATAGTTGACTTTAATAATTTGAGTTACAATTTCCGGCTTTCAAGTATTATTAGATATTTTGCTATTATTTGTTCAAGGACAATTTTTCAAAGTCATTCTTCTTCCAAGGAAGAGTTGTAAATGAATATTTTCATGTTCTTTGTATTGAAAATAGTTGAAGTGATTTTCTAAATTTTTGTAAAAATCATCAATTTCCGTATTGCATTAACTATCGATGAAATTGATGAATGAATGATTAGAATTTGCACATAGCTTGGTTAGAGAAAAAAAGTGAGAAAAAGGGAGAGAGAGAGACTTCATTAAATAGAAAAGAGCAAAGATGGATCCTTCATGATCCGAAAATCTAAATTCAGTTCAAAATAAGTTTAATATTCAGTCACAATCTGTTATGTTTGGATTCATTTAACCTCTTTGAAATTCGCTGGAATGGCGAAGTTCCTAACGTTTCCAGTTCGTTATTCTAATTAAGTAGTGTGAAGCTTAAAGATATTTTTGTGTCCTCCACCGAAAAGTAATGACTGACTTGTAGGACTCAAAATACGCATTAAAGACCGCTTCAAGGATTCACATTTTTTATATTGGCATTTTTAACCCCTTCCGTCCATCTGTCTGTCGCTCATTGCTGGAACCCTTACGGTCATAAAACTTGACAGAGAAAGCTTAAGCCTGCTATTCAGAAACTTTGTGTCAAGAAGTCTGTCTGAAAAAGGGTGTGATCCGTAAGTGAATACAATACACACAATAGACGAAAGTGAATACAATATACACAATAGACGAAATGCTGTAATCTAAAGTTCATAGCAGATGGTTTGGGGCTCGATAAAAACACTTACGAAGACTTAAAACCTTACTTAGAAAAAGTGCAGGAGCGAGTAATAGACGAAAAGAGATTAAAAGCCACTCTATAAGAAATATTAATCTAAAAGTTGGTATAAATGGTATCGATTTAGTAACTGACTCGCCTACATTTAACAATACGTTTTTCAATTATTTACTTATTTAATTGTTCACTTATTTATTTATATAAATATTTATTATTTAATTTTTTATTATTTAATTATATAATTATTTAATTGTTTAATCATTTATTATTTAATTATTTAATTTTTTTTTATTTATCCATTTATTATTTAATTGTTTAGTATTTAATTATTTAATTTTTTATTATTTAATGATTTAATTATTTACTTTTTTAATTATTTATTATTAATTATTTATTGTTTAATTAATTAATCATTTATTATTTAATTATTTTTTATTTAATTTTTTTTTATTTATTTATTTATTATTTAATTGTTTATTATTTAATTATTTAATTATTTAATAACTTAATTATTTACTTATATAATTATTTGTTATTTGATTATTTAATCATTTATTATTTGATCATTTTTTATTTAATTATTTATTATTAATTATTTATTATTTAATAATTTAATCACTTATTATTTAATCATTTATTTTTTAATTATTTTTTATTTAATTATTTAATTTTTTATTATATAGTTATATAATTATTTAATTATATAATTTTTATTTTGAAACTTTTCACTTAAATGTTACAAATAAGAACAAGTTAGCGCCAAAATAATTCATAACAAGTTCTTTAAAAGTTTTAAACGGAAATAGAAAACCGTTAAACCAGTTCCGCTAAAGAAAACTTCAAAGATAAAAAGATAAAAAATTCCACTGTTTAGCAAATCAATAAAGAGCAAAAAAAGAAAAAAATTTAAAAAAACCCAGGAAGCGACGGAAAAATCATGTCAAAATGAGGCAAAGATTTCTAAATCAGAAAGCATAGGGTCGGAGGAACCCAGGAAATGAGTGATTACCTTACAAAAAAGGAAAAAAAAAATAGCAGCGAAATTATTAAATCGAAAACAAAAGAAAGTATGGCGGGAGAGAAATATATAAAAACACAGAACTAAACGAGTGCTTGAATGCGACGAACAGAACATCAAATCAAATCAAAAAGACAATTATATACAAAACCATACATGCGAACGCACATACACGCAATATTAAGCAATTTGATATGCAGAATATTATAATGATGAACAATTTATGAATAAATGAAGGGGAACAACAACACTATTGTCATATAAGTAGGATTGGGACCTATATTCATCAAACATTATTCAGCGACAAGGCAGAAAGTTGAGCAACTTTTAATGGCACTAAACGCCTAAGTTGTCTGTTCGCATATACGGCTTACTACAAAGGTGTGTCTGTGTATTCGTTCGTTCGTTCGTTCTTTCGTTCATATGATTATTTTCCCATCATCATTGCACGTGCAAAACACTTTTAAATGAGAGAGAAAGACCGTCAGACATACACATGTGTGTGCATTTATTTTGAAGGTATACGCCTTCAATGTCGAAATTTAGTTTTTTTTTTTGTAGTTTTGTTAACCTGATATTTTATCTTATTGTTTCCCTCTCCCTTGTACGCATCTGAGAATACGCATCAGAGTATAGAATGACGAATACTGATGAATTGAAAAAATTCCAAGAGAGGAAACAAGTGATGAAGTCGTTGCTTTCAATCCATTGTTGCTGTTGTTGTTGTTGTTGTTGTTGTTGTTGTCGTTGTATATAATATCCTTTAAATGAACAAAAAAAAAAAGAAAACATTTCATGAATGTCTCAGTTGAAAAATGCTAGAACGTAATGTGGTTGTTGTGTCCTTCTCAACCAAGGAAAAGAAATCTACATTTAAATCCTTAATAATTCGCGTGTATGATGTCTTTTGTTATTCAGTTTTGAAAACGACAAACAAGACCAAAAACTATTGTTTTGTCTGTTTGCCTGCCAAACTGATGGATAACATAACTTAAGGACTTTTGAGTGCCTTTTTCTCCTTCTACTGCTACTACAAGTCTCTTCTTACAAAATAATTCTTCTTTTTTATGCAAAAATTAAAAAAAAAAAAAACAAAAAGAAAAAAAGAAAAATAAAATATTTTAACATTACGTCTGTGTACAGAGTCATCTTACCATCCGTTTCTCCTTAAGTAGGATATCCGTTGATTCGGTTATTATTTTTGAAATCTTGTTTGGCTTTGGACGCTTCTACGCTTCTAATCTATTGTAAAGAAAAAAACCTTCAAAATTGCAAAAGATTGTGTCATTGATTCGATTCGATTTTTCGAAGCAATGATATCAGATGCCGCGTCTTAAGATTACGTAGATTACATTCTCACGCTTAACATTAAGAGCATTTGAATCAAGATATTTTCTTTCTTTCTTTTTGTTATTACATCCATCACCGAAGGATGGGAGCGGTGTATTCATTCTGATATTTTATCTGCAACATCCATAAGGAAGTTCCAAAGATTCAATAATCTTTTCTTGATGAACATCAAATTTAGTATCGATTTGAGCATGTCTGTCTATCCGTCCGTGTTATGTTTGTGGTAGACGTTCTTCTGGTCATAATAACTATGAAACGAGCTCTAAATTTCGCTAAAGTATACGAAGTTCTTGCACGCATTTGTTGGCATTTAAGATGGATCAAATCGGGCAAAGAGCACGCCTACGTTATAACTCTGGTTTCTGGATGTTTTACTCACTATTCATAAACTTTACGGTACTCCATGAAAATGGAAAGGAGCTGCCATGCCTATGCAATCTTATAGAGTATCGCAATTTAGTTTTTTTTTTAACCTTTCTTTGAGATCATGATCGTGGGTATAAAAGATTCGGTACAAGCCGAATATAATTTGTTTTGCTTATCAGATATAAGCTGTTGTCTTAAACACCTGATTAACTGATATTTCAAAATAAAAATATCCGCAATTTTTCTTTAAACTGTCATTAAGTGATAAAGGAGAAAGAATTTATAGGTTGCTGGCAAGTTGTTGAGCGCAGAGTTTAAACTACTTTTACTTTATCTGAAGTATGATCTCCCCGAAAGGCCACACCAGCGGTCAGGTAACAAAGCATTCTCAAAGTTTGTTGACTTAGCCAACATAGAACGAACAGGTTGCCCCATTTGGTTGTCTGACCCCCATGGAATTAATTGTTCACTTTCACCACGGAAACGAACATCATCCACCTAATTTTAAGGAAAGACATCGGCACTACCAGCTTCGTTCATAGTGCTCCCAGTGCAACTACTACCTTAAGTAGTCAGTGTTATTATGACCTAAATAGCAGAGAACTATCGGGAAGAGAAGTCATCGAAAGTAGAAGCAATTCGCGAGCTTTCCTTCTACAATCCGAAAAATGCCAGTCGCCGGGCTTCGGTGGTTGAAACCTTAATCTTCTTTTAGCCGTCATGTTCATGCCGCTAAGCATGACGTTTCTAGCTAAGACCACGTAGATGTAGAAGATCCGGGGCATTTATTTTCTGCCTTCCTCAGAGCATAATTTATCCCCGAACCCTTAAAATGCCTACATTAAGGATCAATCTTTTACCTTCGAGACGAGGACGGAAGTAATGTCGTGATGGTATCCCAGCCTAATCCGCGCAACAGCAGACATTGTTTTTGGATGAATTCTACTAAATAGAGACAAATTGAAAATATCCGCGTAATTGGTCTAAGAAAACTATCCACACAATTGATACGCATAGAACTATACACAAGAGAATGCCTTCAGGACCAGGAAGGCAGGAAAATGTAACCCACATAGGCTATCAAAATTTTCAGAAACTGAGGATTTTATCATAAGAATTTATCAGTATTCTCAGCCTGAGAGGGCTATATATATGTACTCAGTACAATTGTTTAAATATTTATATATGTATATATACATATATATATCCTGTTTGCAAAGTTTATTAAGTTTTTCCTATATATCCTACACCATATGTGGTGTAATGAGAATAATTAAATATTCTCCTTCAGCTTGTTAACCCATTCCTAATTTCTATACCATCGTAACAATCCAAACAAATTTACCATCGTATGTGTACATGCTTGTGTAAGTATCAGCTAAGCGAATTTATTCCCACTAGTTGATGGTTTGTATGAAATATTCTCTCTTCCTAAAATATAACTTCCGCAATTCTTTTAAATTTGAGAGATCTCTCTGGCGACATCTTCTGTCAAATAAGATCAGTAAAATAAATATCAACTTTGCATATAAAACTTTACAAATATTATAACATACTTTTGGGCTATACATAAATTGATAAACAAAACAAAAAAAAGAAAGGAAACTGCAAACTGAACGTATGTTTATTTACCTTCTATTTGTTTGCTTTTTTTTACAACTTAGGTAGCTAAGGTAGTTGCATAGATGTACCCATTTATATGTATCGGATGTATGTATATGTATTTTAAAGTTATGCACAATGTATTTGCTTGCTATTGGTAGTTATAAGCATTTTTTATCGCACTTTCAATAACTTCTATATTTAAAAACACGTATTTGAAAAGTACATTTAAAATAGACTGAAATGATCTCAAACAATTTTCAATGTGTTGGAGCGAGCATATATATATGTACATTAAATGAAGGACAATTTTCTTTGTATCTTCTTCGCTCCTGTTTTAAAGTAAATGCTCTTGCTGTTTGTATGTGCCTTCAATTCAGGTCTAAGTCTTAAAAGATCTTGGCGGTTATGAAGAAAAAAAAATATAATAAAAATAAATAAATAATTAAATAAAGAAAAATAAATAAATAAAAAAATAATAACTAAAAAAAATAAGTAATTAAAAAAAAAATAATTAAAGCAAAAGAAAAAACTATATATAAACAAATAAATAAAAAAAAATAATAAAATAATAAATAATAAAAATATAATAATTAAAAAAAAATAAGTAAATACCAAAAAATAAACAAATAAAAATAAATAAATAAATAAAAAGAATAAATAAATAAACAAGAAGAACAAAAAACAAATAAAAAATAAATAAATAAAGAATTAAAAAAAATAAATAAATAAAAAAAAAGAAAAAAAAATAGTTTATTTTTGCTACATTTTGTATCATTTATGTTTAGCATTTTATTTAGAATAAATAATTTCTATATATCAGTCAAGACGTCTTTGACTTCTTTTCCAGGATTTTTTACTACAAATAATAAACTCCCTCAAAGGAAAAAAGGAAAAAGTTGTGCTTCGGAATCGAATTTCCGCCTCCAACTTATCTTAACAATTGTTGTTGTTTTTTTTTTTGATGTTCTTAAGAGAATTAAATTTTTCCAAAATCCAGTATTTCTGCACAAACGAAAAATTGCAAAATAAACAGAATATTATTTATTTTAATAATCGGTTAAGGAGTAAATTGCAGACATTGCGTATAAGCACGTAATTGCAGAGTGTGTTCAGGCAATAAACAGTTATTTAGTATTTACGTTTATTGATTTGTGCTTGTAGCGATGTACAAAAAAATAAATAAAAACAAAAAAGGATGCGAAACGATTACAATAAATAACTGATAGTTAAGCATAAATTGAATTAAGTCAAAGTAATAAAAATTCCATTGAATTTATTGAACATAAGTGAATTAATTATTCATAATAATTTCTTGGACCAATTACAAGCAGATTCCTTTTTGCCTTTTATGTTATATCTTCTTTTTTTTCTTACGTTCTGAAGGTACATATTAAGCCAGACACTGAAACGATTTTAACATAACATCTTCACAGTCATGTTAACGTCGGGCCAAAGCTATTAACGAACATTCATCAAAGTCAAAATGTCAATATAATTATGAGGGCGATCAAGTTAACCGTTTTACTCGCTACTCGAAATTACATGAAAGGGGAATTTGTTATTATTATTGTTATTGTTATTGGTTCTTGGTGCTTGTTACAGTCAATTGGTAGCAGTAGAGCTTGCTTGTATCAAATTAAAATGATTTCACATGAAAAGAACATGAATCATTATATTCTGTTGAATCGTTGTTGTTGCTTTACAAACATACTGATGAGAATTTTCCAAAAGCAAAAAATTTTTAGTTTCATATTTAACGGCATTTCCTGTATCTGGTGGTACGCTTTGTAATCAATTGCGGTTACTCGTTGGTTGGTGCAGATTTCAGTCTCGTTTTAATTTAATTATATTTAAGTGAGAGGTGGTCGTTCGTTACATGTGAATAAAACCAAACAAAAATACTTTTTATATATTTACAATATATGTATGTATATGTGCAATATAATACCTTTTAAGTCGAATAGTCGAGTGAATGTTATCTGAAGCAAATGTACGAAACAAAAACACGAACACTTTCCCAAATCTAGGCATCGAATAGAAGTTCGTGTAAGGAAAATGTTCGGGGGAGGAAACTTTTAATTTTATTTTCTAAGAGTCCTGACTTTGAAATTTAGAACCACATCTAAGTGATTTCTAGGTTTTTACTTTTTAACTTACCCAATATTTTACGCAGACCTATGAGTACATGCCTGCGATCCGGGAAATCAAAGATGCTGATATACTGTCGTCTGCTTGCGACCTTTTTTTTTGGGGTAGATCTTGTGCTTTATGTTGTGAGATAGAGAGGCTAGGGGGATTAGGTTGACAATGATTACGACTTTAATGATGCTCTCTCCGTGGATAGCCATGTGATGTACCTTAACCGGTACGCAGATAATACCTTTTCTAGAATGCATCGCGCCATTTAATATGGAAATCCTCTGAATTTTGTTCCTTTTTTGTGTGGGTACCCATTGGATGGATGGGACGCCAATCCCCGAGCTTTCATAGCGCCATTGATACACAGGCGACCAATCCGAGACCTTAGATTTTTAAAATAAGTAAAGTACCACGGGCGGTTAGGAAGCCCAAAAGATTCCTGCTGCGTAGAATAGTAGAATAGTGTTTACTGTTGCAGAAACTGCATACTGGGATCTCCTTTCTGAGTACTGGGAACGCAGCTTTGTGGAGTTTGGTGGTGGCTGTGGTTGCTCCCGAAGAACTCTGGAACATTAAATATTTGAGATGTTAGATAGGCTTGGCCCCTTGCCATAGGAAAAGACGTGCCATACCTATATCGTTATTCTGGAACTGCAGGGTTTTAAGACATTGCAATCCTGAACTCTTACACACTGGGGGACATGAGTGGCGCTTTCCCACTCCGTGTGTCAACGGGCAGCGTGGGGTTAAGCCTTCACGACAGAAACCCACGTAAAACCCTTTAACACATTCTTGTTCTGAGATGGACTAACAAATGTACCGTTAAGGAAAATTGTCTGATTTTTTCCAGAAACTTTTGCTATTAGATCTCCTTCCTCATTATGCATTGTCTTGCATATAAACAATGAAACAATGAAATCGTAAATAATCTCTTCATTGGCTCTTGGAAAAAAAATATCGAAAAAGCTGCTTGTAATCCATCTAGTTATCAAATGTTGATTAACGTAAATTTTAATTCTTATGATTAAGTTTTTCTTCTGCTGTCAGGTTAATTAATAGAATTTGTCGTGAAGTCATCAATATTTGAATTTCAAATTTTGATTGTGATTGCATTCACTCACTCTGCAAGTATACGTTAATGCAGGTGTGAGGCATTTCAAGAGTTAACAATAAGAATTTTGTATTACCCAGTTTCATTTCAAAATCATTTTATGTTGTTTGAGTTAAAATAAATAAAAAATTAAGAAATCAATGGTTATTACTGCTGATTGTAAAAATATCAATTTTTTTTCTTTATTTCGATTTTATTATTACAACAATCTCTAGCCGTCAATTGTATACTCATTCATGGACGTTATGTACATTATCTACATTATATCCGATACTAAAGGATGGGCATGCATTACTTGTTTCATTTCCACAAGTACCGTCTCCATTCCTTTTAGGCCGTCGTTTCGAAAACTCTGAAGTAGAAAAGTGATTTAATCTTCGTCTTCTAATTATTCAGTTTACACCAAGTTCGAAAATGTATGAATTTTTGCAAAAAAAAAAAAATTGGAAACTTGACGGATTAAAACCTGTAGCTTTTTTTATTTGAATTCTTTTAAGACCTTTTAAACGAGAATAATTCTGTTCGACTTGCCTTCAGTTTAGCAAATAACAAGTTCCTCAATATCACATATTTGGTTGATACGAAGCGTATCTAGGATTCGTTTTGAAGCGAATACAACTTTTTAAATTCTTTTGCTTGACAATCGTCAAATTTTTGAATTGTTGTTGTTTTATTTTTTTTTTTTCATTTATGATAAGTGCAAGCACATATGCGGGATTAGTAGTAGGACTCAAATCATATTTACTTAATATTTTCGTTAAGCAAATCAAGCAGCAAAGTAACGTTTGACTCGGGGCCAGTGTTTAATTGTCATTATCGAAAAACAAATATATAAAAATTGCAAGTGTTTTGTTGCACTTCTTAAGTGCGAAAGCAATGAAAATTCCTTCTAACACCTTACAACCGTAAATTTATTAAGGCCGCTCAAATTGTGTGATATTCTGTCTTACATGTAATGAGCGAGCCATCAAAGTATGGAACAAAAAAAGTGAACGTTGTTTAGTATCCTTCGGCGGAAGTAAAGTAAAAGGCCTTAATTTTGATAATAATTTAAAAATAAAAGACGAAGAATTCAGTTTGTTTCGCTATTCACTAATATGTCTTCGTCGAAAGGAGCTTTTCGTGGGGAATCTAAAGTCGGAGTGCGGCAATCCAGGAAGTATCGTAATGGGTGTGGTGATCACAAAAAAGGAGGAACACAAAATGTTGATGTGTCAAATAGCTTTCGACCTTCTACAGAGGGATTAAACTACTTTTAATAAGTCTGGTACCAAGGGAGTGGTGGGGCTCTGTATTAAGGGAATTCTTTCACTAACTGACCTCGGAGATTCACTCCCAAACAGTTTGTTGTATCAGCGGTCACTGTGCAATAAAGCCTACAAATTCGGGTATACCCAAAAAATTCTGTAGATTCCTACCCATTAATTGAGTTAAATAATTAATCATTTTGCTTGAGGTGGCATTGCCGAATTATGAGCTAAAGCGGACAATATTTGAAGTTTCTATTACTATAACAGAAGAAATAAAGTTTCTTTTTCGATAGTTACTCAATGTGGTACATGTCAGCGGCATTTCTACCTGTAATTTGCTTGTTAGCTGAGCTGACTTGGCTTATTTTTCTAGTCTGAGATACTTCAGCCTTTTCTTAAAATCCATACTTCTTAGAAATATTTAGTTTAATTATAGCTTCGCCTATGTTGGAATACCTGTTAACTTAACTTATTTTTTTACTCTTATTTCAAGCCTCCGAATTTCACCACCTGCTTTTTTCTGTCATTTTCGATGTTCGCTTCTCGCTTAAATCACTAAATCATGTCATTCTATAGAAACAGGGAAAAATCTTTTAATGCCAGTTAATTCACTGGATTAGCTGCTGCAGTTAATTGCTTCGATTATTTCGGATAAGATTATCATATATATTTGTGAAATCGCTCGTTAATTGTCCAAAATGAACAAAAGTAGCTGATTTTTAGAGATTGCATGTAATGAGAAAATAATATCTTACGTTTTTGTAAATTGCTTTATATTTGTCTTCTTGCAGGCAGTTTCTACCCAGTGGCTATTACTTTAATGTTCTTCATAAACATCTGATTTATTACCTTTAGTGATTATCTTTATAATATAAGAAAATCAAGTTCTTTCATAAAATGTTTGCAAAGAATCACAAGTAAAACAGCAAAGTTTGCCTTATAGAGAATCTCAGATACCCGTCATAACTAAAGGGTTTAAAAGTTTTTCTATTGAAAGTAATTCTGTTGCGACTTCTATGCTTAGCTCTGTATATTGAACTGTGCGTCCTATTATTTGTTCTCATAAATATCAATATAATCCAGATTTCCTTTTAAATTCGTTATTACCGGCTTCCAAACAACGATGGGTAGACGTTGAATGATGAACAAATTTATAATCAACATATTCTGCTTTGAGAACTTTTCAGATAAGTTAAGCTAATTGTTTCGTAGACCAGCAACCAGATATTTTTGCAGATGTTTACGTTAATGGATTGGCTTTGAAACAGTAGGTAGAAGCATTTCCTACATTTCCAAATTAAAACGCTGGCAGAGACAAAAAATTATTGGAAACTTAAGCAGGAAATTTCTTTAAGAATAACTTAAGGTGGCAACCCTTTTACTTAAACGTAACTCAGTAGATTTAAGTAAGAAAATTATCCAAACAATTTCCTTTAAAAAAATTAAAGAGATTCATCTAATTTTCTTCAGTAAAGTTTGAAAACAGAAGAAGAAGAGAGGAGAATTTGTGCAATAGTTATTTGATCCATAAATAGGCCAAATTTGATTTCCTGCTTAGTATGTTTGGTTTGGTTTAGTTGCATATTTCTAGGTGTTGCAAATGAAATGCCAAACTTAGCATACTTCTCGGGGAAGTGTGTTTAAGAGGGTAATTATCACGCAACAATTGAAGGCTAATATTTTTTTTCCTTTTTAATGGATGTAATGAAATTTATTGTGGCTTTTCAGAAAAGCAGTGCAGTGCATTGATGGATCCTTTAAAGTCAAGGCAAAACTTTATAAGTGTCAATCATTTATTTTGTAGTTTTTTTTTGCTTTATTTTTTTCATTCTTCTTAAGGTTCTTAATAGCAACATATCGTACAAGACAAACCAGTCGTCAATTCATGTGTTTTGTGTTTCCTTTGAGAAGAATTTCTAGAATTACTAGAATTTCGTAGATTGCATACATTAACACCTTAAGCTCCTCATGTAAGTGATGGTGTGTGCTGTCAAAATGCACACTTCTCGTTCTTTAAAAGATGATTTCACACATTATTGAGACAGACGCACTTCACCACAACAATCCAGACTTATTTGCTTGCACTCACTTTACTCACGAAGATACAAATAAGCGATAAAACAGAACAGTAACAGTAACAGGTTGTTGTGCGTGCGTGCGTGCGTGCGTGCGTCTTTTCGAAAAGAATCAATTTTATTTTACATAAATGCATAAAAAATTAAATATTTGTTATTCATGATGAGCCTAGGGACGACCACTTCCAACGTTGCATATTGATTGTCTTTTGCGTGACCACAAGCTGAGCTGAGAATAACGATAATGGAGATCACGATGCTGTGATGCTGTGATGCTGTGTTTATTATGATCTTTTCTTGGGCTTTGTTTTGTAACTTTATTACACTACAGCACTGCAAGCATTGCAGCAGAGCGTTATCCCCTCTTGTCAACTGTATTTATTTGGCATTGTTCCTTATCGCTTGATTGTTGCTGTCGTGTGTTTTTTTGGAATTTCGATGCAACATCATCTTCAATTTAGCATTAAAGCTGTTTTAACCGTTGCAACGGTATTTTTGCGCCTAAAGCTTTGTTTGTCGATGCTAAAAATAAAACACATACTCACCGATACGCGATACTTGTTATTTAAGGTGACGAGGAATGGTGCACAAGACTACGCAAGAAACGACCGACCCCTTATTCAATTATTTATTATTATAAGTATTGTTGGCGTTGTGTACTTTTAAAAGATATTAATCTTCATGTATGGATTTATGTAAGGATTTTATTTCACATTACGAGTATAAAACCTTTTATAATTAATTTGTTTTCATACATAAGCATCAAACGGTTGCTGCATTCTGCATATAATTATTACTAGAGAGATAATAATGTTTTAAATGCTAATTAAATTTTTTGCTACTAATTAATAGAGGGTGCAAGCGTTTTTTGGTTAGTCATAGTTATAGTCATTTTTTTGCAATTTTTGTGATTTGAAGAAAATTTTTGGAGATTTTTCAAAATGTTTTCTTAAGATCCCTAAGGCTTGACTGAATAAATAAAAATACAAAGATTATTTTTCTGATCAGGTCCATTTAGTTAGAGAAGTGATGTTGAACTAAGGAACTCTAGGGTTTATCCAGAAATACGAAATAATCTTAATTTAATCGGCTCAAACATATGAGAATTTCATGGTAATAAAAACGTTTAAGTATCAACAGAAGAGTTAATATTTCGTTAAGATGGTTTTCCCCAGGCAGGGGCTCCATTAGTAATAATTCTAAAATATCTGTACAAGACTTTCTGTTCCGCGTAAAGAATACTAAACACTTTTTATTCTCTAGACCGATATTCACAGTTTCGAAAAAATCGCAGTACAGACATTCACTGGAGGATTCTTAAGCCGTGCGTATAATAGGAGCTTGCGCTAATTTGTTAACCATTACCTCCTAAACTGTTCGAAAGTTCTTTGAGAGTTTGAGGTGGCGAAAACCGAGTCTTGCAATTCACTCTTTTTGAACTTTTTGGATTCTATAGGCCTTTTTTATCATTGACATCCAAATCACTACTTTTGAACTGTTGAAACCAAAACTAACAATTGGAATGTGATGGAGTAGCATCAACATAAGCTTCTAAGAGCATTCGATGGGCAAGAGATTTCTTCGAATCATGAATGTCGAAAACTGAATGTTGAAAATGAATGTCGAAAATGAATGTCGAAAATGAATGTAGAAAATTAATGTGGAAAACGCAAATTTTGAGCTTTCCATGATTAGCGTTTATATACACTGAATAACATTCTATGAAAAATTGTTATTTTAAGTAGAGGAAGGGCGAATCTAACCATTATGTACCCTAGTATTTTTCATTAGTTGATTACTTTCACCTGTAGAAGTTGCTGACCAAACTTAAGGCGAGCACCTAATATTTTATAAAAAATTGCACACGAAATACATAAACGTTGTTTAGTACTCCACCTTCGTATTTATATACTCTTCTCTAGACGCATAATGAAACAGAAAAATATCTGAACACACATAAAAATCAAACAAATAAAAAATTATATTCATCTTTGGTACTTGCAGCCATAAAGCAAAACACTTACTTAATTTTGGGTGTGCCACTTGAGCGATTGACACAAATATCAATATGATCAAAAGTTTCTAATCTAAAAATATGATCCTTTGAAATATTTGTGTCAATTTCTACATCAAAATCAACGATATGGAGGTATATCCACCCAAGGCATAGCAATCGAAGAATAAATGGTCATTATGTCGAAATTGTTCATTGCTAAAGATTTGCTAAAGGTTGTGATAGGCATTCAGAGATTGTTGAAGATTGTCTGGATATATTTATAATATATTTCGTGACCGTGTGGTCTAAGCCACTTTTCTTCGCATTTGTTGTTGCCTTAACTCACGTAAACATTTAGTTTCGGGTACAAAATGTTCTCTCCAGATAAAGAACTTATCCTTATATCATTATATCCATTTTACGGAAGTGATCAAAATGTTCAACACGATCAAATATCAATGCCAGGTAGATAGCACGGTTGGGATTATGATGTCTAGGACCAGTGTTATAACTGTTATTCCATGTTATTATTATGTATTACAGTTAAGTTTTAGTGGTGATAGACTACTGGTTTTTACTTGTATCTACTACAGCCTAAAATAACATAAATTTAGCTTTTTCTGAAAGTTTTTTCATGACCATAAATACATTAACTTTCTATTACCTCAGGAAAAAGAACGTCTTCTTATTCAAAGCTGTTTAGCTTAGCTTAGCTTTCACTAAAGTTTCTTTCATGACTAAGAATTCATTAGTGTTTTGCTCCTTCGCACCTTTTCATTCATGGTTGTCTGTGTAGCAGGAAATGATCTTATTAAATAGCTGCGAATGTTAGCAAGATCTGTTCAGAAGTTAATAATCATACTGATCCTTAATAGATCAATTTCAAAGCATTGTTTTCGTAATTACTTCTCATTGCGTAAGTCTACTAAAACCTCTTTTAAACCAAAGTCAAACTCGCAGCAATCTTGGTTATAATACATATATGATATATGATACCATATATGATACAAACTATGATATTGGAATTGTGAACAAGAATTCAAAGGGAAAGTTAAGAACTACCAAACCTCATTTAAACCGAAGTTAAACATAAGAATCTTGATTATAACATGTTGCGATATATGATATCATATATGATACGTACTACGATATATGATATTGGAATTGTAAGCAAAAATTCAACAAAAGAGCTAATGACCAGGAGATAGTTATAAAATGCACTTTTTTCTCTTGTAACAGATGATCACACAATAGAAAAAATGAATTAAAAAATATCCAACTAAAACGTATTAAGTATTAATTGATATGTTTTTAAAAATAGCTACGGATTGAAGTGATCGTTCTTAACATTCAATTAAATTGGCATCGACTTTAATATGCATTTGCGCCGGTTCTCTGGCAAAACATTATTATCAACGCAGACAAAGAAAAGCATGAAATTTTAAACTCGACACTTGTTCCCTAAACATATCACAACATATACGTGCATCCTTACTTATAAGTGACGAGTCACAAGTGCAATTGTGTATTGCCCAGGAATGTGTGAATTAATGGTTAAGTTGAATGAATGAGCGAGAAAGAAAGACGGAGTTAATTATAAAAATTGGTCGGTCGGTACAATCAAAGTATCTTTGATGAGTTTAAAGATGATTATCAACATCAACATCAACATTGTCTGGATGGATGAGTTTTATATTTTGAAACTGTATCACATAACAATCGAATCAGTTATGGTTTGTAAACATGTTGTTGTTATTGTTGTTGGGGAATTCTTGATATGATTGTACGCGTTTGGCATGTGTTGAAAAGCGCATATCTGCATGCATGCATATTTAAGAAAAAAAGGCATCATAAAGAACAATGAATGTAACAATCGTTGGTTTGTTAAACGGAGCGTTTATTAAATTAAAAGAACAAACGCGCGAGCAAAAAAAAAGAAATATATATTTTTATTATAGTAAACCAGAACAAAGTTCAACATTTAAACGAAATAATGAGAAAATGTAGAAAAAACGAGTAGCGAAATGAATACAAAAAGAAGCAACAACAAACTGTGAAACCAGAAGAAATCATTACTTTTAGAACAGAGAAGAACATCGGTATCCGAACATCATCATCATCATGATCATCATCATGATCATCATCATGATCACATCATCATCATCATCATCATCATCATCATCATCATCATCATCATCGCCATCAATACTACTAGAAACTGTAAAATGTAAAACCATACTTCGAGGCATTAAGAAGAATTAACGGCACTAAGAGCGCAACCAATACAATGCAATGCAAGCAATACAACCGCAAATAACAGCATATTTGAGTTGAGGTTCTTTAATGCACTCGTATCGTCACTGTGAAGGTCGCTGTACGACCTTGCTTAAGGCTATAAAGTTATATTTGGCGTCGTACCGTCGTGATTTGATTTTATTTTATTCTACACTTTAACTTTAACTTTAACTTTAATATACTTTCAAATTTTGTTTTATTTTTCCTTTTTTTCTTTATTTTGTTTAAATACTCACTCACCAACAAAAAGTTTTTTTTTTCTGTCTTTTTTTCTTTTTTAATATATTAAACTCAAGGAATATTTTAAACTTAAAAAAGCTCCAACAACAACAATACTTATATATGTGTACTTACTTTCATTAAAACTCTGTGCTTCTATCATATAAGGAGAGGGAAACTTTGCAATTCTCAGGTGGATGTTCTTCTACTTTTTCATGTTTTTCCAAAAAAAAAAAAAAAAAAAAAAAAAAAAAAAAATATTGTAGAGTTCCCAGAAGTCGTAGCAAATTTATTAATTTATTATAATTTTTCGTCTGTGGTTTTTTGATATTCTTGTGTGCATACATTAGTCTCTTAACCAATTCACATTTAGAATACAATACAATAAGATATTAAAACTCAAAATATTAACCCACAAAAATTCCATTGTACCGTTGAAGTGTAATTTTAACTGAAATTATTATTATGTATCAATAAGCATACGTTTAGCATAAATTAAAAAGTTAACCTATAAAAGAGGGGGTGCATACATTATCCCTCTCTCGTTGCAGTTGATGTTCATAAGCTTTGTTAGTGGCCTCCATTATTATATTTTGGAACAATTTACCCTACTATTCAGGAAGTACGGATGGACTTTAACTTACTATTCATGTAATGTTTTTATGAATTTAAAAGAAAATTGAAATATTTCGATTTATTTATTAAGTTCAAACAGTATTTTCTCTTAACTTACATACGATCGAACAGCTCCTGAAGACATGAATTAGAGGTAAATTTTTGAATGTCTTCTAAAAATTACATTTGCGGAGGTATTTGTAATTAAAGTCAGTGTAATTTTGTAGATAAAAACCCAATTTTTATGACTTTATACATAATTTTTTTTAATATTTAATATCTTAATTATTAATTAATTTTCTTTTATATTTTAATTTTATATTTCATTATTATTTACGAAAATTTATTATTAGTTGCAATTAAAAAAAAAAAAAATATAGACAAAATTAATGAGTAAAACTCACGCAACAAATCTTAATTTACAGCGGTTCGGTTAAATTATTTTGTTAATAATTTTAAGAGATATAAGTGATGCATGATGATGATGGATAGATGTCTTAAAATCTACTTATCATCGACCAATATCAGTTGTTATATTATATTGTTTAAAAGTCTGACCCAATCATCTATTTAGATTAACATTTTTCCGAACGCCTAGTCTAGCACATCTATTTTTCCCATAATTGACATAAAATATTCGATATTGAGAAAAATTGGCGTAATTTCCATGTTTTGTTAATAAATTTAAAAAAAAAGATAAACGCTAAGTTCAGGTCCAGCAGCTTCATATTGCTGACCTGGATCTTCGAAGCGGAAATGTTTTTTGTTATTTGTAGATTCATATTTGGATTGATGTTGTTCTAGATTACGTATTTACACGAGACCTTCATAATTTATAAACTGCAACCTAATCTTCTTCTCCTATTTTGACGTTTTCAATTTAAGTGCTCTTAGGAAATTTTCGTAATACTTTGTAAATTGCAAACTTTTTGTATTCGCCTGCGACAATAAATGACTAGATGGGTTTAGTTTCAGTTTTCTATTTCAATTCAATCGAGCCTATAAATGTTGAAACTAAAGATGAACGATAGAGACGGGACGACGTAAGACTATAAGGAAATGGTTTCAGAATGTTAATGCTTTCAAGACTTATTTACTAGTTCTGAAGCACATAATGTATTCATTTGAAATATCTCGGTCCAATCAATTTTAATGCACGGTGGTGATAGTTTAGAATTTAGATGAAATTTGTCGAACTTCGAACGACAATAACGTATTGCGAAAGAATTTAGGTGAGATCGGTCGAATTGTGAACGTCTCCATGGGCAACCAAATGATGCTGTCACGTCACGTAATTGCAAGAAAAGTCTATAAAATAGTATCTGAATAAACATCAATTAAAAGACAATTTAAAAAGTGTTGCATATCGCACAATTGGACAGAAACATTAGTCGATATATTTTATACATCGGTCGCCGATTGTCGAAATCAAAGAGTTAATGTTCGATTTCTATCCTCAAGCACTCTATTCCCCTGATGTAGCCCCTCGAATTACTTTCTCTTTTTGGGAAAATGGCCACTTAATAAAAGACTTGCCAATCGCGTAGAGGTAGGTTTGACGTTCGTTAGGTGCCTTGAAGAGTTCAACCGTTCGGCCTGAGGCAGAGTATCAAACCTATTGAAATTCGCTTTTTTATAGTCTTCCAATATGAATGTTCTTTAAATTATTCTCAGGCTTATATATTTTATATGTTATAGAAGTCTACAGCTCTCAAACTTAGAGAAGCTATAAGGTAGAAGTTATATCAAATACTCTGTGAGCAATATTTCTCATTTAAAAATTGGTCTTGACTAACAACCATTAACTTCGATTGGTTAATGTCGACAAATGTTTTCGACTGAATGTTTCCCATATTCTACCGACAGCAGAGCGTAATGTTCCCTGTAAAGCGATTACAGTTTTCGAGCGTAACTACATGCAGAGAATTCCACATCATACAAGGTAACGTTAAGGCTCGTCTATAGACCAACCGAACTTTCGTAAGGACCTGGTAACTTCATATGTGAAATTTTACTGCTACTTCTGTCATATATTAAGTTTAAGTTGATGTTTTCTTGATATCCTTTAGCAATAGTAATCATATCTGGAATT
The DNA here is from genome assembly GCA_000671755.1 of Glossina brevipalpis. Classification (NCBI taxonomy): domain Eukaryota; kingdom Metazoa; phylum Arthropoda; class Insecta; order Diptera; family Glossinidae; genus Glossina; species Glossina brevipalpis. Next base: position 60,796 of record KK351304.1, on the reverse strand, counting down.
GACTTGTGGAACGGTACACCGTAAAGAACTACCGATCGGCTCAGAATCATTTTTTGGATCGATTTAAGATTGTCCGCCCGTCTATCAATCTACTCGTCTAATGTTTATCCATTCATTCCATTGTATTCAACCGAGACGCAATTTTTAAGATATTTAGCCGAAATTGCATACACTTACGTATTTTGGATCAAACGTATTGAATATGAAATGATTCCAATCGTTTCTAGGACTGCATATCACATAACGTCTCATTTAAAAAAAATCATTTTCTGAAATATATTAATATAAAGTATTTGGATCAGGTGGGAAAATTTTTTGAATCCTTTTTCTATAATCTTTCTTACGAATAATAAGCCCTTATATCGAAAAATTAATTAATTTTAAATATTTTACGATAAAAATAAGTGAAGCTTAGTGTGGTCTTTGAGAAGAAACTAAATTTCCTACTTTAGTCCCTGTAGACATGAAAGCTAGACTTTTACTTGGAAACAGACTTTACCATGAATATAAATAGAGAGTGGCATGAGGTGAATCGGAACAAAGTATTTAAGGGCTCGATTATATTGGATTTTTTTTTTTTTTTGATTTATATTGAATTTCCGTTTTTCTTACAATTCGAATTTTGTTCATTTATTTTCTTTCTTAGCAACATTTAGATATTCAAAGAGATGAGTAGTCTTAGACAGACTTAACTTAAATAAATTTGACATTTTAGACTCTCCCTCGCTGTTTCGGCCAAGGCGTAATGATAATACGTCTTCGCTTTTCGACCGTAGGTGCTTAAGGAACTTTGACCTTTTAGACTATCCCTCTTGGTCTCTACTGATCTTTAGCTGCGTCGGCCCAAGCGCAATGATAAAATTAATACATGTCCGCTTTTCGATAATGGATGCTTAAGGGATTTTGATCTTTTAAACTCTCTCTCTCAGTCTTTAGCGATCTTTACCTGCTTCGGCCAAGCGCAATAACAAAACTAATACATCTCCGTTCTACGATAACGGATGCTTAAGGGATTTTGATCTTTTAGACTCTCTCTAGGTCTTCACACATTTTTAGATGATTCAACCGCAATGATGAAACTAATATATCTTTAGTTCCTCCTTAAAGTACGTATTTGAGCACTTCACGAAACAATTGTGTATAAATCTAAAAAATATAAGCAAAGTTCAGAGTTCGTTCTGGTATCTTTAAATGATTTATAGCCATTTAGTGAAGAAACAAGAAAATGGTTTTTAGTTTTACGAATTTTTTTTTTATTATTATTAATATTATTTACTATAAGTTATGTTGCAATTGATGCAATTTCGAAGTATTATGTTTTATTACATAATATATTTTATTACTAAAAAGTTTTTATTGAATTCTTAACTAACTAATTATTGACTTTATTTAATTGAGTATTAAATACATATATATATATATTTTAATTCTATTATTTTTATTTCTATTAATTGTATTTACACGTGTTTAGCTTTAGTTTTTAAGAAATGAAGTTCAGAAATGCGAATGAAAGAAAACAAAAAGAAAAGGATTAAGAAACAGAAAAGAAAGATTGAAACAAATTATTTATGATTTCCCATTGATTGTGCAAAATCACAAAGAAAAAAAAAAACAATTTTATTATATCATCAGTAAAGAATACAATTCTACTAACCTATCTAACGGTATAAATACACTTTTTAGTTGAAATATTTTTCAATTTAATTATGATTTAATAAAAGTTTTAAAACGCATTTAATTATAATTTTTAAAAAGTAATGAAAACAAGAATTTCATTTTAATTGAAAAAGTAGAGTTTGACACATTTTCTCTTAATTACTCTTATGCCTTGTGTTTGATGACGGATGATACAATTTACATATAAAAAAAGTGCTTGAATGAAACCAAGTTTAAGTTTAGTTTAATAATCATAATCAATATCGTTTATCAATATGTTTTGTTAGATATAAAACATTTCTAATATAATATAGGTTGTCTACTACGAGTAAGGAACAAATTTTTTTATGTTTAGGATAATTTATTATATTTATATGTGTGCGTACTTACAATGCAAAAATAATGGGCCAAAAAATATTTTACTATTAAAAGTTTAAAGTGCATAAAGAAAGGAACTAACTAAAGGTTACAAATTACAATAAAATACCATAAGATGATGGCGGCAAGTAGATATTTTTTTGCTTCTCTGCAATACATTTATTTTTTATTCATTTTAAACAAGAATTTTTCTACAATTAGTTTTAATTATTAACAGTTATTAACCTTTTTTAAGCGCGTGGAGTCTCTGTTGTGAAATTGGTTTTTACTGGGTCTTTTTTCAATTCATTTAACTAGAATTTTTATTCTAAGAAAATATTAAAACATTATTGTTTTTTAAAAACAAATTTTTATTTATACTAAGAAATGGTGCACATATAACAGAAATTTTAAGTTCTTTTATAAGATCGTAATCGTGGATTTTTTTCTTTATCATTATATGTCCTTCAAAATCATTCTTATGAAATTCTAATAAAGCAGATTTTCAATATTTCTTCTTCAGTTTTCATTGAGGTGAGAAGGCCCTTAAAACTTCCGAGGCAAATAACCTACAAGCCAGGCTTGATAAGTGCATTCAAGCCTGGTTTTCAAACTTTTTTAAAAAAGTCTGCAATAAGCAAACACAGTTAATGCCACATACTTATAAAGCAGGAGTTAAAAATTGTATTATAAGTCAAGGGCAATGTGACGTATAGCGGACGCATTAATGGCCGCCAGCAGAAATCAGTTTGATCAGGTAGTCGCAGTTCAAAATTGAGAGACAAGTGTTGTTTATGATTTCGCTTATAAATTTTCCAAACAGTCCATGAGCGATTGAAACGCTTAAGTCGATTGACTATAACAAATAGGAAAAAACAAAATCTTAAGCTTCAAATTAGCGATCCTTGTTTGATTTTGGGAGTAACCTATTACCGAATATAGCAAAAAATCGTTGCTTTTGTATTCAGCATATAAAGAAAGGGGTTTCCAAATTTTATAGATGACTATTTAAGTCAGAAATTTTGAATAAATTTTTCCGATAATTTTTCAAAATTTCGTAAGATTTTTTAAATTTTCTGGATGAATGATTAAGTCAGAACTTTCTATCAAAAATATATTCGATAAATTTTCAGTATACTTCGAAGGGGGTTTCCCAACTAATATAGACGACTAATTAAGTCAGAATTTTTGAGTAAATATTTTTGATAAATTTTCAAAACGTTCCAAAAGGGTTTCCCAATTTTATGAAATTTATTTTCTTCTCAACCGTCATATTATTTTTCATCAAACTTGAACTTTTTGCCATAAATGGCTTAATTTTCACGAAAATACTCATAAGAGGTCCAAAAAAAAACCTACGTTCTGCAGATTTGTTATAAATAATCTTTATGCCAAATTATTACCATTAGGGACCAATTTTCGTTATAAAATGTAAAATATAAATTATATCATTTTGCTAAACGAAGAATTGCTTCTCGGCATAAAGATTATATAGATCTATCCAATCCAAATTTTTCACATCAATTTAGCTTGCCTAAATAATGTTTCATTAAAAAATGAAAATTTCTTTCATATGCTAATTGTTTCAAAATAATTATTGTATGAGAAGAGGGAGTAAAAATAGTTCGATGCAATCCATTTGCAATATTATTCGTCCTTGGGCCAAAGCACACGTCAGTGTACCATATATTCTCGAAACATGTGAAAAATTGTATCCTGTAGTTCCCTTAAATATCAAACAGAAATATAATCATACTTAAAGCGATTCACCAAATGATTCTGGGCCTTTCGATCTTGTAACACATGAATCTATTTTAAGTCCTCAACAATGTTACACACATCCGTGCAAGGTTAATCAATTTACTTACACTTATTTCAAGTAATCAATAAAAATTTGTTGAGAAAATTCGAGACAATTGTTTAATTTAAAGCTGTTGTCATTACATAATCCATAAGAATTAATAATTTAAATTTCATATTGAAGATTAAAATTTGAAAATAAATATTCAAACATTATACATAAGAAACAAAATAAAATAATTTAATGTATTTTTAAAAAGATTTAATTTTTAATTTTAATTGACTCTTGAGAAATTACTTTAATTTCTACTATAAGAAGAACAACTGTCACTTTATGAATGAATAGAAAGAAATTGATTTATGTGAAAAATATTTAATTTTAATGCTTTTTTTGTATCCACCACAGAAGGTGAAGAGTATATAATGCCCAAAAGAAAATTTAAGAGACCCCACAGAGCATATATATTCTTGATCAGCATAAAAATTTAGAATCGATTTAAGCATGTCCGTCTGTCCGTCTATTGTAAACATTTTCCTGGTCGTAAAAATAAAGATATCGGACTCAAATTTGGCAGAAACATTGGATGCCCTTTCATATACGTTGCTATTGAAAATGGGTCAAATCGATAGGCCACGCCTACACTATAAAAGAAGCTGAAAACACGTCCGTTTTTTGGCCGTTTTGCTCAGAGCTCATAGATTGTAAAAGAAAAATTTGCACGGTATCCTATAAAAATAGGAAAAATCTGTCACGCCCACCTATTAAAAGTTCGTTTTTTATTTTTTTTTTAATATAAAGGTGGAGGATATAAAAGATTCGGCACAAATGAAGATAATTTTCTTAATTTTTTTTTTTTCAACTTGAAATATTGTATTTGCGTAAATTAAAAATTATTTTAAATTTTAACAAATATTTTTAAATAAAAGTGCCATAATTCGAATCTTCAAATAGGAAAAATGAAAAAATGAATTGATTTTGAGAAGAAATTTGCTATAGATTTGGCGCTAGTTTTCGATAGAATTTGAAAGATTCCTTGAATTGCTTAAAATTTATATAAAGAATAAATATCCATAGAATTTAATAATTTTTATTTTAAATTATTAATTTAAAACTAAAATTAACCCTAAAACATTCAAAAAAAAAAAATATTATCGTTAAAATTAATTATTAATTTTTTACTCATGTGATGACATTTTTTTGTAAAGTGAAGGAATGAGTCTTAAACGAAATTCGGATTTATATAACAGACATTTAGAATAATTTAATGAATTTTAATTTCATGACATGAACGCTCTAAAATAATTTAATGAATTTTAATTTCATGACGTAATTATTTTTAAGAATCATTATTTTCGTCACAACTGAATCCTCCTCATCTGACATTTTAACTGACTGTAACTTTGAACTCTTAAGGATATAACGTTCAATTTAGGTGATAAAAAAAAATAAAAAATTAAATAAAAATTAATTTATATATAAATTCATTTGTGACCCCATCATGAATTAATATCATAAGTTTATTGATTGGCAGACAAGACCCTAGAAATAATTCATTTAATCTAAACAAATAAAACTAATAATCTCTGGATTTTTCTATAAAGACAGGGATTTAAATTATTATTATTATTATTAATATTATTATTATATTTCTTACTAGGGACTAAAGTAATTAAATATGATTAAATTTCTTAATTTAAAATTTGTTGGAAGAAAAAAGAATTATACTATAGAGTTAAAATTACTCTTTATACTTCAATGTTATAATATGCAATAGCTGCTTAGCTGAGAATATGTTGTAAATAGTTATATAAGCAATCGTAAGATGTATATACAGATACATATATATATATACATAGTTACAAACATATACATTCCCATGCTGGAGGCTATTCAATGAATATTTATGGCAAGTGTGTAATTTTCATCATTTGTAAGAATCACTGCGCGCGGTACTTGAACACCAAATACTAGTTGTTGTATATTAATTGTATAAGTAAATAAATTAAAATAACAATATAAACATAACTACATATACATATAGTTAGAAAGAGTAAGAGAGAGAAACAGAGAGAGAGAGAGAGAGAGAGAGAGAGACAGAGAGAGAGAGAGAGAGAGTGAGAGTGAGAGTGAGTGAGTGAGTGAGTGAGAAAGAGAGAGAGAGAGAGAATGAGCGAGAGCGAAAGGAAGAGAGAATGAGCGAGAGCGAGAGCAAGAGGGAGCGAGCGAGAAAGAAAGATCTTATTGTACACAATAACTAAATAATAAATAATGAAGAGAATGCAAGTACATGTACAGATAGAGATACAAACGTATATACAATCTCTGAAAAGACTATTGCAGTGCCAAGCATGCGACTGTTTTGTATTATTTTTTTTTTTTAATACGATTAGGCTAAGGAATCGATTAAATACGTACGTGTACGTACATGTATTATACTATTAAACATAAATTCATGCACTTATATAATGTAATGTAAACACACAATAATAGTCCGAAGAAGCATACGCTAATAACATAAACTAAAGATGATGGAAGAGAAAAACAGGGAGACATTAAAAGACAAAGAGACGAAAAAAATATTTATTTATTATTACTAAACACAATACACAAGCATGCTGCATATTATCTATGAGTATATATATATATATATACATATATATATATATGAATTAACTTTAGCTACATTAAGACTTGGATCACATACATTTATTGGTTGGTTTGTTAATGATTTGCTCAACGTTGGCTTTGTTTGTTACTTTTTTTTTTTTTGATTTTTTAGTGAATGTTGCTAGTACATGTAAATAGAAAAAAAAAAAAAAAAAAAACAAAACGGAATTTTCATAATAAATACTTTTGCCAAAAAAGTTGTTTCCCGTTGTAAGTAGGAAGAATCATCACATTAATGCTTTAAGCAAAAAAAAAAAAAAAAAAAAAAAATCAAAAACCTAAGCACTGACCATTGTTTTCTATTTTTTCACTTTTTCTCTTTTTCTTTTTTTTTTTTTCTCTACGATTCTATTTCAATTTCAAAAATGTCAACAACGCTTTTTGTATTAAACTGCGATTAATGGTCGAGTCAGCCGTATAACGTACACCGCGTAAATTGCCATCATTATGATCGACCACTCCATACTCGCCAACAATAAAACCATCGTCCGTCTTCTCTTCAACGCGATATTTACGATAATTGCGTCCCTCGACCACATAAGCAACTTTAGCATCATCATTTTCATTTTGCTCGGCCTGTGAGCCTGCATTTAAACCTACTCCTCCTGCTCCCCCTGGTCCTCCTCCTCCTCCTCCTCTATTGTGGTTGATGTAACTATTGTGTCGATTGTTGGTTTTAAGAACGTCGCTACCACCGCCGTCACCACCACTGATGCCAACTTCGCCCTCATCTACATCACTGTAATCATCATAACTTTCCACTAACTCTGTATTGTCGGTTTCATCGTTCACTCTGCCATCATCAACATTATGTTTATAGCTTGGACTGGCATTACTACTATGTGCAGCATTTGTTTTGGCATTTGCGTTGGCGTCATAAGATTGACTTAAATGCCCACGTCTACCAGTTGCTGTTGTTAACGTTGACATACCTGCCCCTCTTACCATTGTCGATTCGTCGTCGTCATCTCTTATATTTGTACCGAATCGAACACGTTGTCTCATGGGTTTAAAACTGTGTCTGGTTGTTGGTGCAATTGCTGTTGCTGTTACTGAGCCACCACCACCACCACGGTTGCCATCATCATTAGTCCCACCAGTACTACCAATTACGCTGCCATCTCTTTGTACACCATGGGCTCGTCCGTTTGTCATTACACTCACGGACTCTTCAATTTCGTAATTTTGCTCCGGTGTCGCTGCATACAAATCTTCATTGTGTGTGCGTTCCGTTGTGAAGTGATGCGACGACAGTGTTGCTTCAGTTGTTGCTAATGTTGTATGGGAAATTTCGGCAACACACTTGACTAGATCTGCGGAAAAACATGTTGAAAGATGTAAAGAAAAATAAATGTGTTAAATTTTTCTTTTTGTAAATTAATGTCACGAGGAGATCTCTTTTCTGTTATGTGTACATTTAATTGCAACTGACAGTTTATTAATGCTATCGCGCTGTACGTTGCTACAGATTAACTGAATGCATGTACCTTCTTTATAATACGTTTTCTAAACACAAAGTTTGCAGTTAAATTTTTTCTTCTTTTAATGATATTTACTTCAAGTTAAATAGAGAAAGAAACAACGCAGTATGTGTACGATTTTAGTTAAGAGACAATTTTTATTACAATTTTTATGGAACATTGTTAACCAATCAAATATTGTTTTTTGTCATTCTTTATGACAGAAAACATCGATAATTCATTTAGCATTGAAAAGGTCGCATCTCGCATGAGAAACATTAAACATAATATTGATAAAGTTTACGAATGACACAATAAATCATTCATTTATAAAAAATTTTCTTAAGTTAGTGGACAAAACTGAAGCTTCATGAATACAGAAAAGCTATCGAAACAAACTTTTTAAGGTGAGTTACATAAAGAGCTCTAATATGTTGGAATTTCTATGTTGCATTTATATTTGGAATTAATTTTTTACAAATATGTGTGAAAATATTTTCAAAGAGGGGACGAAAATTTATCCATATAAGAGTTGGATTGTAATTTTTAGTGTCTATCACTAGAGTATATCGAAACGATAAAATTATGATAAAATTATGATACTTACACTTTTGCATAGCATAGTTTATCGCTTAAGGAAGTATAAGGAACGTATACAAGGAATGATTGATTGATTGATTATCTCTTGATATATCAATCACGTAAATTGCTTAGTGTATGACCATAGACGCATTAATTTTCATTTACTTTGTTGTAATTCCAACTAATATTGCGGATCTTCGAATTCGGTCTCGATATTTTAATACTGAAAAATTTAAGAACTGAAGTCAAGTTGTAGATCGAAATATACAGTAACATGTATATCGCAAATCAAACCGTGGGTTTGCTTAATTAATCTGAAGAAAGAAAAGCAAATTTCAAATGAAATTCGTTCGTCTTTGTAAAATACAATTGCGACTCTGCTTTTCTTGCGCATGCGGATGACATGTTTCTTGATAAGGTAAATAACTTTCATTCTTTCTCTGACAGTCGTTTACTCTTTGGATGATTGATAATACGCTTTGCATTAATTGCAGCAAAACTAAGGCCATGTTCTTCAATTCTCCGCAGTGCCAGCCTCAGTATAAAAATATTTGTGTATCTCATCGACTTTACATATTCAATGCAATGTCTTGGAGTAACAACTGATGGCCCCCATATTGAAAATGTCTCTACTAAAGTCTTCCTTAGACTCCAAAAACGGTACCGCCTAAATCTATGTCCAAATTTGCAAGTTAAACATTTCATTACGCATTCGCCCCTTACGACACATGTCAACTATTGTAGTCTGTTCTTCAATTCGCCAACAAAATACAAAAAGTAGACCTCGTTTCCTTCAGGCGACATAGTTTTTCGTAGAGCCTTTATAATGCCCGAACCTTAAAAAACATTATTCCTCAAAAATTTTCGTGACAAGGTATTGAAAATTACATCTTGTTGTCAATTAAAAGGCTTACTTCTAACGTGAAACCCTATGCAAAGGGAACCAAAATTAGTGCAATTAATTTTTATATCAAGTTATGCTTGTGGACGAATTTTCATTGTAAAATGCTACAATTTGATCGGTTTTGCGATATAAAGATTACTTTTTATACGGACGGTTCTGTGAAAGTACTTTTGATTGGACCAAAACGGATCACCGTATGTAATTTCTTTCAAAAAAAAAAAAAAAAGAAAGACTCGAAAATTTTGTGAACCGTATGGTGAACACTACGGCATATTCACGTACAGATGAACCTAAATCGATTAAGAAAATAATTTTATGGATGGATGGATGACTCTCTCCTGAACCCTGCTGATGCAACGTCTCTGTAAACTTAATAGAACAAAATCATCGCTGAAAGAATATACACAATAAAGATATGCTCAGCTTAAAATAACTTTTGGATATTCAGTCACTTTAGAGTAAATAAGGGAAACTGATTGTGCCCCTTAAGACGCAAAATCTTGTGCCCACATTGTTTGATGTTAATATATTTCTCGATTTCTCCTAAGCTTATATACGCTTTCTAGTGATCCTACAATACGTGTTTCGGGATAGATTTCCATCTAATCTTTTATGTGGACATATAGACAGACTTTACTAAATCGCCCTAATAGAAGTTTATTACTATCAAAAAAGTATCTCTCTTTTATCTCTAATGAATATTTCTGGCAATGACAGAATGACAAAATTGTTAGTTGCAAACAGTGAATTGAAAATCAAGAAAATCCAGAACACAAATCTCTTAAGTGGTGCAATATGTAGCTTACCTCCGTTAGGCAATCCTTTGGCATTTTGATTAGAATGTTGATCCGACAATGATGAATGCTGCTGCTGTTGCTGTATGGGTACATGAGCTGATAAAGATGATGTTGAAAATAATGTGGAAACTGCTGACTCTAAGCATGGATTAATATGTGAGCGCGTTTGTTGGTGTTGTTGCTGTTGTTGCTGTTGCTTTTGTTGATAATTATTTGTCAGTACTTGTTCATGTTCTTGTTGCTGCTGTGTTATTGATGGTTTTGGTGCATTTAATACATCGTAAGGTAGTTTATCTAAATTAAATAACGGTATGCGACGGGGAGTTGATGTAGGTGAGGAATTTCCGTTATTACCACTTGATGATGAGAAATGCCGATGGCCAAAATTGCGTTGATGATATGAACCAAAAGATTTGGCCGTACTGCTAGATGATAAAGAACTGCCGGCTGTTGTTGTCATCGCTGTTAATGTTGATGCAGTTGACGTTGAGGTTAATGTATTTTGAGCTTCACCGAAAGCGATACGCGATACAATAGCAGGTCTACGTGAAGATGTATAAAGGCCATTACGAGAAGGAGTGGTAGTTGGTGTTGCAAACAGCGAACTTGTTGCTGGTGTTGCCAGGGTTGTGGTCGTTGATGAGGAGTCAGTTGGTGTAGGAGGCCAATAAGTTTTTGCTGGTTCACTATAAACTTTCGCTGGCTGTGAGTACACTTTCGAAGGCTCGCTATAAAACTTGGCAGGTTCTCCATATACTTTAGCAGGTTCAGAATAAAACTTCTCAGGTTCTCCGTACATTTTGGATGGTTCTGAATATACCTTCGCTGGTTCTGAATAGAATTTTGCTGGTATGCTATACATTTGTGATGGTTGTGAATAAAATTTCGATGGTTCCGCTTGATGAATTGGCGACATAGGTTTTAAACTTTCGCTTACATTGCGACGAGCTTCTGCTAATATACCGGTATGCTGCCATTTTTGTAAATCTTGTATATTCTGTGATATTGAAGAATACGAAATAGAACGTGATTGTGGACCGTGCCCTTCTTTATTATCATGATAAATGACTGTTTGGAATGGCAGTAATTGATCGTCAACATTAGCATGTGCTGAAGAGGAACTAGAAGCGTTGACATTATGTGAATTCATTTTATGATTTGAAATAGTGGTTGCATTACTATGATGTTGGCCATTGCTGTGATATTGATTCGAACGCAAAGAAGCTGCTGCTTGCAGTGGTACTGCCAACACATTTTGAACGTTAGTTGAAGCACTATTTTCGGAATCGATTGTGTCCGGTCGATTAGATGTGTTTTTATTTTTTACTGAAATTTGCGAACGTAGTGATGGTCGTCGTGCCTTATGCTTGCTGGTAAACGGTTCCACCTCATCTATCGATAATTCACTTTTATGTGAACGATTAATAAAATTATCACCCGAAGTTAAGTCTACTTTTGATGGCGGTTCTTGTGTTGTAGTCGAGGTTCTAGCTGTCAATGATGATGATGTCGTAAGTTGAGGTCTTTCATGTTTCCTGCGGATATTATTGGAGGAACTGGCACGTTGACTGGATGAAGAAACACTTACAGCTACCACCTTAAAATCATCTAAATTTGATGTTCGACTACTAATATTCTTCTTCGTGGTGGGTTTCTCTTTTTTCAAGTCTATTTCTCTTACTTCAGCATCGAGAATGGCATCGTTTTCATCATAATCCTCGAGAAAAACAATTTTACTACCTGTCGTTACCAATTTTACGACTTGTTTACCATCCTCTTCATGTGATGATGTTAAAGACTGATGACCCTTCGATCCTTTCTCCCTTAAACTACGACTATTCGCACTTCTTTTGACATTCTCCACTACTGGTACACTCTCCGCAGGTGCACTATCAGCAATTATATCTGATGAATCTCCACTTCCACTTCCTCCGCCCTCTGTTCCACTTCCTGACGCTGCTGTTCCTCCACCTCCTCCACCCCTCGCCCTACTACCACCGACATATTCACTGCTATACAAATCTCTTTGCAGTTCATCTCGTTCTAGAAATAATTTAAGAAATTCATTGCCTGCAATGAGATCACTACTCGAAGCTGGTTCTCCTCTAAATGGCCTCGTGTCAATAAGTGGTGTTCGCGCCAACATCTAAAAAGTATTAGAGTATAGTATAATAAAATATAGTTATAGTTAATATTTGCATTTGCATCATAAATAAGTTTCTATAGGTATCTCCATCATTTCATTTCATCACCGCTCAGCTCAGCGTCATAATGATTTATGCGTTTGTTATGGAAATTATTTTTTTATTTTTTTTTATTTCTATTTTTATTCATTCATTTTAATAGGAAAATATAGATCATGAGCAAGCTTGTTTGTCTGGCATTTAAAAAAAAAAAAGTTTGCAGAAACGTTAACGTAGTAGAAGTAGAAGTTGAAGTTCTAAGAACTTTTACCACAAGATGTCAGTTTGTGTCATACAACTGACATTTATTGGTTAAGAGAAGTGAATGCAAAAATGCTTGCAAATAATGATGAATCATTGAAATCTCATTTATAATTGGATTGATTAGATTCTACCAGCATTACCTGTAAATCCTTTTCTTTTTTTTTTTCTCTTTAATTTATTTTATTTTATTGTTCGTCATTCGTACCTCTGCCTACCATTCGATAGGTGTTTACTTGTAATTATTCGAAAATTTTGTTATCAAAAAGTAGCTACTGTTTGAAACAATGTTTATATGTAATTTGATCCATAATATATATGTGGTACACACACATTTTACATCGCTGTTATTGTTGTTGTTAATGTTGTTCATGTTGTTGTTGCTGTTGTTGTTGCTGTTTTGTTAATATTTTAAAGCTGATGCTTAAGACATAAAATCTCTGTCTATTGTTGTTTGCATTAATTGTGTGAATAAACGTTTTCAGTGATTTTATGTCAATGTTAACCCACTAAGTGGACATGACATAATTGTCACAACCTAATGACCATGTGGAGTACATTTGCCCATCTGTTAACCACCACACACATATGACTTTAACTTCTTATTGTTTGTCCGAAACTGACATGCACTGAAAAAATGCAAAAAAAAAAAAAGGAACACAAGTGCAAACACTTATTATTTTTATTAATCGCGCAAAGAGTGCTTTGAGATCTCAGATGATTTGCACCTCTTGTCCTCTATTTAGTAATTTAAGCTGAGAAGCGAAGGTGGTCAAATATGTACCTCAGTAATTACAGAGAAGTATTATAATAAAAAAATAAAAAATAAAAAAAAAATACATAAGAAACATAAAAAAAATTCTGGCCACATGTTTGCCATCAACAACAGCACCATTACCCATATGAACAACTCTATTATTAGCATTACTAGTGACTGACTAGAGCGCAATGACAATTGTTTTAAAAGCGTTTTTACTTCGCTTTTTTTTCATTTTCTATTTAAGTTATTGTTATAAAAAATCTAATAAATATGATCTAAATAACACGCCCACTCGTATTGCATTTAATTTTAAAAATAACGATACTTTGTTGTTACTTCTCTTAGTTGAGTTATTAGTTGCGGTTCAGTGTCAGGCGCATAAGATAACGTTAGTCGTTCTATTATGAATTTTGCATACAAGCAGGCAACGAGCACATCGTCTCACACATTCGATTGACATAGAGAGCATAAACCACAGAGACGGCGGGTGTTCGAATTTAGAACAATTTACTCGAATTTTTTTTTTTTTTTTTCTTAATATTTAGGGGAGCAGTAACTTGTACTATTCTGGTTGTTGTGTGTTGTTGCCGGATATGGTAACAATTACAAATTTCATTTCATTTTCATTATTAAATTAATAATGAACATACATACGTAGACATATACTATATATATATATATATATACGTATATATATGAAATCAATAATTCAATTTTTTTCACATGAATATGCATAAATAAGAAGTATTTGAAGAGTTAGAGCGGTCCACAAAATCTGAAACTGAGAGACTTTTTTCATAATAATTAAATAGAAATCGAAATATTTTTATAGCAAATTTTTTAAATGAATAAAATGATTATTTACGTTAGGTTTGCAAAAAGAGATTTAAAAAAAAAACAAGAAAGAAGATTATGTTCGGCTGTGGCTTAGTATTTAATATCCATCATTCTTATCTTAGAAAAAAAAAAGAAAATATGGGGTAGAGGCGTGGTCGACTTATTCTCTTTTTTATACAAGTCCCACTGACTTATCCATAGAATATAGGTAGAATTTTTTAACAGTATATTTTATAAGCAAAGAGTTAAAAGCCCTTTATTTTTATACCCTGCATCGAAGGTTAGGAATATTTTCGTTTTGTCATTTTCTTTGTAATGCCCATAAGGAAACTTCAAAGATCCTACAAAGTATATATCTATATTCTTGATCAGCATCCAATATAGAATCGGTTTAAGCATGTCCATCTATCCGTCTGTTCGTCAGTCCGTCAGTCCGTCTATGTAAAGACTGTGGCAAACATTCTCCTGACCGCAACTTCAGAGGCTCTACAAAGTATATATATATATATATTCTCGATCAGCATCAAATGTAGGATCGGTTTAGACATGTCCGTCTATCCGTCTATCCATCTGCCTGTCTCCTTATCCGGGTAATGTCTGTGCTAAACATTCACCTGACCACAAAAATTAATATGTCAGCCTCAAACACGCTATGCTGCTATTGAAAATAGGGTAAATCGGTCACACGCCACGCCTACAGTATAAAACAAGCTGAAATCATGTTTGTTTTTTAGATATTTTGCTCTGACTGTTTTTCACGATATTCCATAAAATTAGAAAAAATCTGCCACGCCCAGTTATTAAAATGTAATTTTCCCCCTCCGTTTTTTCAAGATAAAGGTGGTGACTATAAAAGATTCGGCAAAGCCGAATATAATTTTTTCTCTTGTTTTCTTTGAAGACTTTGGTGTTCTCAGATTCTTCAGTTTTAAAGTCGATATCTTAATTAGGGCGGCAAAGAGAATGTTTAGTCCAGACAAACACACAGACGAGTAGAGACACTTCGATGGATTGAGAATTTGATGCAGATCAAGAATATATATATTTTTAGATTTTCTGATTTCTGATTTTCTTTTTCGTGCGGCAGACATTCTGATAAAATGGAAATAGTTTCGTTCTGCATGAGTGATTTTAAAGCCATATTTTATAAATTCTTTAAAGCCTTTAAAGTGTTCGTGTCACTAATTGGCTTAGTTCTAAGCAGAAAGAATAATAATTAAGAAAAGACAAGTCCGGCTTCTACTACATCAAAAAAGTATTAACCGATTATTTTGGTGTGGATCAAAGAAAAATCGTATATTATTAAATAGAGCCGCAAAGAGGGTCAACCGCTTACGATATTTGGAACCTTTTTATTTTCTAATCCAAAAAATGTGTGAATTAGTTTCCTGAATTCAACTTGCAAAGACTTCCACCAACTAACGTAACAGAGCGCTGTTAATGCTCTAACATAGCTTCGTTAATTAGTAATCAGAACTCCATAGGCAGAAGTACGAGAATAGAATTGAATTTGGAAAGTAAAATAGAAAATATCGCATATTTTAGTGAACCTGTAAGAACCCACCTTTCCAACGAGATTGAGAAATGGATGGTTTCTTTCAAGATACTATTCCAATAAATGTTCGAACTTGGGAAAGCCAGCGTAACGAATTTAAAAAAATGTAAGTTATTTTCGCATATATCGTATCTATGTGCAAAAATCCACTATATTTTTCGTTGAAAGTATCTCAACGGATTTTAATTTTAATCGTTGAGAGTTAAATATGTATGCTGGAGGTTTTAAAGGAATTTCGCATCCAACGTGGAATCGATATTTATGCGGCTTTTGTTTTACATTCATCATTTAGGAGTCCTACTTTGGAATATTTTCGTTCACTTTAAGTACAGCTTGACTTCCTGCAATACGAGGAAGTCCTTGCCAAGTAATTAGGTAGAGTTACGTTCATAGTACAAAGCGATATGTTCGATCTACTTTATAATATAATGGATTGTTCGGAAAGTCTTTTCGTCTTTTTTGGACAAAATGAAAGACTATTTTTTTTTGTAGTTTACAAATATTTTATTGAAGTATATCTTCTTAATTTGAGTCTAATAAGTTTTTGCCATCTTTCTAGCAACATCTGTAAAGATCATTGGTCGAGAGTGATGTCTAAGCTATGGCCGTCAATCCCCTTAATCCTAGCTATCCTAGCTATTATATATGCAGGAGCAGCGCTTAAACTACGGCTGTTAATCTCATATTCGTAAACTCTAAATCAAGTTCAGTCTCTGCTTTTCTGCTGATACACGATTTACTTGCTTAGCTATCGTAACAAAAATGAAAGGATGAATTCTCTACACATCGCCTTTTTATAGCTGCTGGCAACATCTTTGCACCGTCATATTACTATAAATATTTATGAGTGTTATCTACGGAGGTAATCTCATGTATACATCACAACTTAAGCCTACGGTGTACAGGAATGTAGGTTTTTATCACTAAGTACGAACAATTCTACTGGTAAGTATGTAATGCATTGTATTTCTATGTCTATGAGTGATAAGTAACGTGAGATATCTATGTGTGTATGCATGCTTGCGTGCCTAAGAACAAGAATTTTTTGCAATAGTAGGTACGCAGACAGACGAATGATGAACAAATGCTTCACTAAGGGAGAGACGTACTACGTGTCTTTAATCTGATGCAAAAGCTTTATATGTTAATGTACGTATAACGTAGCGTGCATATACCGCAATGTATGCACAACATAGTGTGCACATATAAACGAAAACAAAACAACATAAAAATCAAACAAATGCCACATTCCCGAAAATGTTCCGTAAGTGTGTGCATTAAGTATTGAAATGCTCCACCCCCTAAGCCAATTTCTTTAATAAAATCACTCAATTGCCGCTGAATACATCTTAGCATCAGAACAATTTGAGAATAATTCAGTTACCTAGGGACACTCTTAGCTTAACAAAATCTTCGCATATTAAGAATGACAGTCTTGGTAAGAACAATCCAGCAGTAAAGATTAGTTGTATACTCTATTGGGACGAGATGACTATGCTCCGCCTACAATTGAAAGTTTATAAACATTATAGTCCAATGTACGTTTCAACTTTCGCTACAAAATAAGACCAAATTTATTTTATACCCTGTTGAGACGCGGATTTAATGCCCGTCTAAAATCCATTCATTAATATATGACTGTTAACACCACAATTATAATCGATTTGGATACACGGATGAACACCCCCTTTGACAAAAGACCAAAGGAAGTAACAAATACTTTAGTAAGCGAACGTTGAGTTTCCTTGCAGCGATCGCGACTACGCGTATAAGTAACACTTGTACTTGGCTGTGTGTTCATACACATTTTTTAATGGCAAGCAAGTTCACGAGTTCGAAAGTGAACTGTTACTACCGCTTATACTGCTCTTTGTCTTCTCTAGTAAAACCATCGTGTTGTTGATAAATTTTTTTCTCTCTAACTAAAGTAAAAGTAAGGAATGTAAGTATAAATTACCGGTTATTATCATGAATTTGTATTTACATACATTACAACATACATTCAATGCGATTAATATTTAAAATATTTTCCTGTATTCACGGACAATCCA
Source organism: Glossina brevipalpis (assembly GCA_000671755.1). Lineage (NCBI taxonomy): Eukaryota > Metazoa > Arthropoda > Insecta > Diptera > Glossinidae > Glossina > Glossina brevipalpis. The sequence goes on along the minus strand of KK351304.1, from coordinate 42,925 downwards.
ATGACTTAAGCGATTTAACTTTGAGTTTAAAACAAAATCATGTAGAATTCCTTCCCGGTCTTCGAAAACTTCTTCATTTTCGCGCAACCCAAGCTCAATGAAATGCAAAAAAAAAAAAAAAAATGCTCAAATAATTTGGAAGAAGAAGGGGAAAAACTCACATTTATGGCAACTCTCTTAAGATTACAATCGATTTGAAATTTGTTAACAATTAAAATAACTGGTCATGTAATGAAACTTTGCCACACTTTAATCGGTTAAAACGTTTTGCACTTTATGTGCTCATGTAAGTACACACACACACACACACACACACACAATACACTTACATTCTTTTATATGAATGAACATGCATTTGACACATGGCTCGAGTCATACGATTGTAATGCTGGCTGGCTTTCTTAGGCTGCTCCCACTGGTATTTTTATCACGTACTCATACACTGTCACAGTTAAATTGAAGCACGGTAATAATGGTTTTTTCTTTTTGCTTTAAGTTCTCAGGCAAACAATAGTAAAATGTTTCCTAATTTATTGGTCAAATGAGAGTATGAAACTGTTTCTATCTAAACAAGACAAAAAAAAAAGGCCTTAATTCTATTTTTCCAGATCCAAAGCTGCTGCTGCTGTTTTAGTTACGCTTAAAAGAAGAAAGGGAAGGGGACGATAATGTTTATGTAAGAGAGCTTGAAAAATTTATTTACATTTGAATTTTAGTTTAAGGCAATATATTGTTGTTGTTGCTGTTATTTGTTAGAGGTTTACAATGAAAACGCTATAGTGTTTGGTTGTTTGTTTGCTATTTTGTTTATCAAACAAACGTTGAGTTGAGTTGAGTGAGGTAAACTTTCATTTGAAAGAATAATGATGAGGTAGAGTGTAATGAATTTAAACACGTTTCATTGCAACATTTTTTTTTTTTTTTCGAAAGGATTGCAAAACAATGCACTGAAACAGTAGCTGGAAGAAGTAAAAATAAAAATAAAAAAAAAAAAATACTGTGTATACCTTCAATTTCATGTCAACAAAACTAAAAAATAAACGAAATAAAATTAAATTGTTTTTAGCATGTATTTTATTTCGTTTAATAATAAAACAAATACAAAAAAAAAAAAAAACATTTAAAAAAAAAAGACACACAATGGACAAGTTTGTCTCTTAAATCTTTCAAATTGTTAGCAATAAACCTAAATTTAATAGTAGTGGTAGTAGTAGTAAGGCGAAAAGCATTAGTAACGCATGACGACAATGAAAAAAACTAGTTCCTTCACTTATTTATTATAAAAATTCAATTAACGCTAATTCGTTTCAAATATTTACTTCACTTAACATTATTTGATTTCTGCTTTCAAATTTCGAATATTATCGAATCAGTAGGGGAGAGCAAAAAAAAAAAAAAAAGAAAAGAATTTATAGAAAGAATTTATAGATGAAATGTTGATAAAATTTTTTATTTAACGTCACACATAAACAATTAAATTATATTAAGCTATCATTGTCAAGCGCCTTCAGAGTTTATTATAAATTTTCATTAATTTTTAAAATCGAGTCGAGAGACAACGCAATCAAAACAAATTTCTAACTAGTATTTTTATTTTATAATCAAATCAAAGCTAACGAAACTGGATTCAAATATTACGAGCACGTTCATCTTAAGCATTCAAAGTGTATACCGCTTCGGAATTCCCTTGCAAAACATATAAAGCAAAAAAAATAAAAAAATTTTAAAAATCAAACAAAAAAAACCAGGGACTACCTAAAAGGACGTATCTTGTATGCCTACCAAACCAAAGGAGTATAACAAAATCGCAAAGCTTTTGTTAAAAAGAATTTTCTGATCTCCCTGATAAGTTACTACAACCTTTGGAAAAGGTTTGTCGTTATCGATTCAGATCAATAAGCTATAAATAAGTGAATCTCTTCTTTGCGACCGTCTACGAAGAATCGCGATACTAAATTATAGCATCCATTCTCAAATTTTGTCACCTTGAGATCTCTAGAAAAAAACGTATGGAGAGATGTCACGTCTAAACGAAGCTGCAAGCTTTATGGTAATTAAGAACGTGCACTTATAACTTAGGCAATCACATCTACGAAGAACATCGACACGAAACTTTAGCATCCATTCTCAAAATTTTGTGATCTTGAGATCTCTAGAAAGAAGTGGATGGAGGGACGTCATATCTAAACGAACTCTAAGACTTAGGGTAACTAAGATCGTAGACTTTTAGCTTATGTATTCTCATTTACAAAGAACATCGATACCAAACTTCAGAATCTAATTCTCAAATTTGGTGACTTTGGGGATCGCTAAAAGGAAATGGAACGAGAGACATCTATCTATCTTTTTATACGTACTATAAATCTTATGGTAATTATAACTTATCTATTCCCATTTACGAAGACTATCCGTACGAAATTTCAGCATCCATTCTCAAATTTTGTTAACCTTAAGATCTCTAAAAGATCTCTAAAGAGACTTTTTCCGCCTAAATGAATTCTTAATTTATGTATTCTTGGATAATCATTTCAAAGTGTTACATATGCTATGACAAACTTATTATAAACACATTCGTCGATAGTATAAATATATAAAAATGTACTTTAAAGTCATTGAGTTCATATAAGCGATGATTTAACAAAACTTTCGGAAATAAATCAACAAAAAGTATTGTGAGTAATTCTCGGTTGCATTTCAATGCGGATATTTACCACTTTGACTGACGACAAATGGACAAATTGGTCGATGCAATTATTCTTGTTGCTGTTACTGTTTATTTAAAGCTCCCACGCACGCAAGTTTTTAAAGCATTTTTTTGTTTTTTTTTTTCTTTTTTCTTTTGAAAACTCATAATGTTTCACAATAAATTGCGAGTTCATTTCAAGTTAAAAATTATTTATGTAATAAAACACAACAAATATTACGGCAAACGAATGCTGTTAATTTGACAAAAGCTTATGTTATTTTTTGAATAAATAAAAATAATTGATTAGTAACGAAAGAAACATTTTATGTATGTTTGACAAAAAAAAAAAAATCTTTCCTAACCTGTCACTTCCTATTAATACAAGTAGTACGACAGTACAAGAGTACAAGAATACAAGACTACATACATAATATAATACAAATAATGATTAATGAATGCATGTTGTGTTATGTTTGGTGGGAAGCAGAGAGAACAGTAGAATAGTGTTTTGTAATTCAAATCATAGAGTAGAAGCCGCATAGTTTTATTAATTATTCAACGGATCAATTCTGTCATGCTTTAATGTCACTCATTTATAAGCAAACGTTGTTGAAATTCGTTCGTTTTGTTTTTGTTTCTTTTTCTCCTTTTTTTGGCAAAATGTTTGTTTCAATAAGTCAATTATTGATACACAATGTGTGTATATATATATATAAATCGATATGATATCGCGTTCTTTTTTCTTCTTCTTCTTCTTCTTCTTCGTCTTCTTATTTGATAACATTTCATGTTTCATGAATGTACTTGAAAAACTTGTTAAATAATCTTGATTGATTATCTCAAAAGTATGATCTTTGAATGAGTGAATAAGCGAGAGTGACAAAGACGGAACGAGAAGAGAAGAGATTATGCTTAATAAAGCTGTTTTATTAATAATTAAGTGCATGTTAGATAGAGAGATTTTTACTCATAAAACAAGTTGTGCTTACATTCAAGGTGCGCCAGATATATAAAGTGAATGTTGGAGGTGTAAGTAATATTTAAACGTTTACACGAACGAACATATTCAAGTCAATGAATATTTTTACACTTTTCTTTTCTTTTTTCTTTTTAACTTTATTATTAACTTGTTCTTCGTCGCTTTAATATATAATCATAATTAACTTAAATATTACGGGAACATCTCGAGTACATAAGTATTTTAAGTAAATTTAAGTAAAACTTTCGTTACTTGCGACTAATTTGATCATAAATTTGTTGTGTAGGGAATGCCATCGCTCCCGACCCTTTATTAATACTTGTTCCAAAGCAACTATTTATGGAGATAACTGAATTTCAACGTCAGAAATATTCAAATAGGAGCTGTTTTTCCTTAGATCTTTTGCTTTACTTTAGTCTATATTCGACTAGCCTTGAATTCTTATAGATTAAAATTAAGGACAGGAATCTAAAAGCGCAGCCTACTTAAAGATTCTACACTTCCTTTATATAATTTTATTTAATCAAATTATTTAAAATAATAAAACAATTATTTAATAAACATTCAGTTATCAGTATTTCAAATGATGAATGCTAATCTATGATTAAGTGTATACTAAAGTAATAAATAAATTATTTTACGTAGAAGTAGTAATCGGTTTGACAAATTTGCCATAGCGATATGATTTATATTTTATTTTTATGTATTTTATAATTAAATTGCATTTTGCATACATTGGGGTGATTGGATAATAAATAAATATTTCAAGTTTAAGAAAAGATTTTCTTATAGATCATCTACTGACTTGTGGATATATTTATTACACATCAGCTTAACGTCAAACTGGTTGATTTTTTAGATCCGAATCCTTACTCGATAGTGTTTACGTGCATTGAAATAGATCTGTAGCAATACTGAATATTACATTAAGCATGTGGACGGACGCACTGACGGGCAAACTAACTAACAGATGGACAGATGGACAGACAGATGTCCAGATGGATGGATGGGCAGACGAACGTACGAAAATGTTTAAATCGATTCGAAATTTAATGCTGGGATCAAGAGTATATATAATTTAAGGAGTCTCTGACGTTTTCGAGGGGTAGCAAGCAAAATGGCAAAATCAACATATTTCCGGATGGTGTATATCCTTCGGTGGTAGACGAATTTGAAAGAATTTTTTTATTTTCTTTTTTTTGTTTGTGGCTGTACTACGCATTTTTGAATTTTTCTGATGATTTATACAAGAGCCGCTGATATAGGCTTTTATCTATTTTTTACTAATTATTGGCGAAATTAAAAAAAAGCTTACTTTAACTTGAATAAATACAAGAGATACGCCATAAAATACTTAAAAGGAAGTTCTCACTAATGTATGGTTTTATTTGAATTTCATCTAATTGATTATCTATAATCGTATTAATAATTCAAAAGAAAAACAAAAAAACGTGAAAAAGCTTGAGATTTGTAATAAAAAAATAATTGCACGCGATCACTGCTGTTAAATTGCAGCAATCAATTAATCATAACATATAACAAAAAAATAATAATCAATTGTTTCTTATGTTATCACAGAGTTTTACAAAACATAACACATCAGTGGGTTTGCGAGCACGTACACATTCTCACATTTATCTACATATTATACATAATTAAATGCATGTAATTTAGGTAAATGGGGAACTTTTCAAACAAGCAGAGTAGGGCTGTACGTTATGCATGCCGTTGAAAGTAGACGTTTTGAATTGAATTAATTTTCAAATACTTAAGCAACTTTTACTTTTACAATTGCAGTCTATTAACATATAAACGCAATTTCTGCAATTTATTTCATTATGCCAATTGGAAAGTTCGTGGAACCGATTCTATAATCAATGAAAAACAAAAAATTATATATGGACTTGAAGCGAACATTACCGTGATAAGCCTGATATTGGCTTATCTCGATAGTCTCGTCGAACATAACTTTACTAAACAATAGCCAGAATTATAGAATTATCGTACTCACGGCGTCAGGAATTTTATTCAAGGCGAGTTATCTAGTAAAGGTCAATAAAGGACATTCATTATTTCCTAAAAAAAAGTTAAAACAAAAAGCAGTTGCTCCATAAAAACCTGAAACATGCTTAGCAATTGCTCCACAAAAACCTGCCACATGCTTAGCAATTGCTCCACAAAAACCTGCCACATGCTTCTCGTGGGACTTCATTGTACGTGTTCTTGCAATTGAAAAATTAACTAAATTTACGAGGTAACGGACTACCGCAGAACTTTTTACTGAAAGCACTGTCACTACACTACTACTACTACTTCTTAATTCCTTAAGAAAGAAGTTTAACACTTCGCAAGAATATAACCCATACTTACTACTAGGGTGAGATTAGAAACATCCGCGAGAATATTTAAATTACTTTTAACAGCAACTACATTATCTTCTATATGAAAAGAAGGTGGAAGAATACTAAGAAAAAAATAAGAAAATTATGATCTGCAAGCAAAATATTCCCCAAAGAAATCTATCCGACTACAGAGTAGAGTAAGACAAAGACTAAAGAAAGACCAGTTGTACTTGAATTTTTCTGATGTTGAACTAGTTGTTTAGGAATAAGCATATTCTCTTAATAAAAGCTACCTCAAGAAGAGTGAACTATTTACGCTTCTTTTTCATGCAAAGACTAATCCAGAAATTTGACAGCTGGCACCTATGATTATTCCGATTATTGAAAATGTGGCTTTACGCAAAAGAAGAACGGATTATAATATTGTGAAAACCTATTGAAAAAATGGCGAAAAGTTACGCTAAGACCGCTCGCAAACTTCGCGGAAGTTTCGGTCGAGAAAGTGCATCTAATGTGTAAAAAATTCGAAGAGTGATCAAAAAAATTTAAAGAAAGTAGTTCGATTGCAGACATTAAGTCTCGTTTTCGTCGATGTACCGATCGGTCTGTTGCAAACCAGTGTCGCTGAAAACCGAAAAAAGGAAACATCGATTCGATACCGTTTCCAACAACTTGCACGTAGCACCAGGAAACGAATTTAGACGAAGAACTTGTACCTTTGTCAATTAAAATATCAAAAATCCCTAAAGTAAGCAGAAAAGAATGCGCTTTTACATTTAAATGAACTAATACACACTTATTAAGCCACCTGTTATATTTAAATTTTGATTGCAAAAGCTCACTTCCTTAAAATTTTTTCTTAACCACTACACGATTTTCAAATTTTTTTTGATTTTTAATAATAGAAATCGAAGCTTCTCTCTACGCATGAATTCTATGCATGAATTCACAAACATATTGGAATTTCCCATTCGAAGCTATGCAGGGTTTCAATAGCTTGAACTTAATGGCTGCCCGTCCGCAAAATTATTGATTGTCTTAATAAAAATGTAGACACAATTTAGAAAACAATGTCTTTGAAATATGCAGGTCATGCACTACTTAATGGGGTGGGGGGGGTACCTATTAGTGATTTACGTTTCTCGCCCACTTTCTTATGAATTCATGCAATTAAGACGAATTTAATAGCAATAATGAGCCAAAATTAGGGGCAAAAGTAAATTTCATTAATAAACTTCGTACTCTACCTTTGGTTTTTTGCTTATTTGTTATCAATACGAATATCATTTGATTCAATTACTTACCAGTAGTAAAAATATTAATTTTGTAAAACCGCAAAAATGTGCCATAACTGTTGAAAAGTTTTCTAACGAACAACTTTCTCAAATTTCTCAGTCTGATATCTCTATGCACTCCAATGTTGTTCTGTCAAATATGAGCCGAGCTCAGGTAAATGAATGAGAAAAATTTATTTCGATTTTAATGTTGCAAAGCTGCGTTGCTTGTTGGTTGTTCTGCTCAAATTGTTTGTTGTTCTTCCTATGCTTAAGATGTGCGTGTGTATGTGTGTGTATGTGTGTATGCGAGGAATCTTTCTTCTTTAAATATCTCTCAAAGTAAAACCTTCAAATATTCACTTTGGCTATGAATCATAACGATGAAGATGATCGTATAGCTATTGCTGCCACCGTTAACGTTGCCTTTGTGCGGCAATGCTCAGCCATTATTGTTTGTTGTGGTGCACTAAAGACTATTAAAGCTTTTAACTTTTATTTGTTGCTCTTGTAAATATTTCGAATATATTCGTTTTGCTGGGTTGTTGAGTGCTGCGGGGGCGTTCAACACACTACGTTGTTGTTGTTATTGTTGTTGTTTTGTTTCTTCAAAATTTGCTTTTTCCAATTCTCCCTCTCTGTCTCTCTCTCTCGCTCTCGTCTCGTCTTGTTAGTTGGGCAAAACAACGGGTGTTTTAATAGCGCTGCAATTATTTAAAAACAAAAAAAAAAAGAACAAAAAAAACTAATAAGAAAAACAGGTTAAGTATTTGAAATATATTTTGAAAATTACTTTAGTCGCTGCTTACGAAAAAAAATACCAAAATTATGCAACATAGTATTGTTGTTAAATATTTTTCTAATTGTTGCAAATTATTATTTCAATAATAGTATAAAACTAGATTTCAACACACAAACTAAAGCATTTCAACTATTATCGAGATATTTATTTATGCAGTTTATAGGAAAAATTAATAAAAAAAAATTGAAAGCAAAAAAAATCTCCTTAATATGATGCTCATCATATCACAGAGAGATAAGAACCTCAAATCAACGTCAATCATAACTTGATTAACAAGAATTAAAAATGATATCTTAACACAGCAAAAAAGAGGGAAAAAAAGTTAATAAACTAGAAGACAACTCGATAACAGCTGTTGATTGACTTATAAATTATTTTATTGATTTTATTGATTATTTATGAAATTCGGTGAAATGTCGGCAAACGTAAATTTATTAAATTGTGATGCTGTCGAAATTCAAATTGAAACATAGCAACAACACCAGTTTATAAAATGAATGTATGAAGTGAAGTGAAGACTTCCCTTTTAATTCCGAAATTTCTAGAACAAGAATTATTATTTTTATTTTTTATTTTTTCTTTTTTTGATAACACACTTTTTATAAACATTCAATCAAAAACTTTTTTTTAAAAAACGTACAAATTGCTCTTCATCGTAATCTCATAATCAATTTATGATCAATTCAGTTTCTAATAAAATATTAGAAATAAAAATTACTTCAATATGTTTTGAATTCAATTTTTTGTAGCGATATAATTGTAGTTACAAGGAGATCCTGCGATCGATCTTGTCCCGTCAACTTCTTTAAAAAAAAAAAAACAATTTCTACATATAACAGGCGGACTGAAAAGTTCGTAGGCTGACACATAGTTACTAGTGTTAAATTCATATGATTTTTATTTAGCCCTAACCTTCAAAAGACACGTGTATAAATTTGACGGCTTTTACACTATTAGTATGTGAGTTATAGCATTTTTAGTGAAGCAACTTTTATTAGTTTGAAAAAATGGATAAAAAGGGATTTCATGCGCTAATAAAAAAATACGAAAAATGCGAAAAAAAATACTATTGAAGCCATGGCTTGGCTTGATAAACAACTTTTATAGGGCAGGGGGTTCTAAAAATGATCCTAGCTAAATGTTGAAACTTTTTTTGATGCCAGAATATTAGTTTCTACCGATTTTTATGTAGAAATTATAAAATTTTTAATTTTTTTCGTATAAAAACTTTTTCAAATAAAATGTCTTATGGGGAACAGCCATAAAATTTGTCCGATCGAACACACTTTCTTGAGCCAAAATAAAACGGTCAGTACAACAAATCTTGCAGCAAAGCACGTCTGTACACCAAATCTCCACAAAAATTGCGACCTATATGTTGAATGGACAGACGGACAGACCAACTTAAATCCATTCAGAAGATCATTCTGTTTCCATCGTAAATAATTCTGGATGGTACGAACATTTAAATTAGCACCTGTATGTTGATCACAAAAATAAGTGGACAGGTATCAGGTGGACAGACGCACAGACAAATTTAAATCACTTCAGAAGATCATTCTGCCTCGATCGGTATAATAAGAAGTGGTTTATCGTAAATCATTCTGGATGGTACGAACATTTAAATTAGCACCTGTGCGTTGACACAAAAGTACATGGACAGGTATCAGGTATCAGACGCACAGACAAATTTAAATCACTTCAGAAGATCATTCTGCCTCGATCGGTATAAGAAGTGATCTAACGTAAATCATTCTGGATAGTACGAACATTTAAATTAGCACCTGTACGTTGATCACAAAAATACATGGACAGGTATCAGGTGGACAGACGGACAGACAAATTTAGATCACTTTAGAAGATCATTCTGCTTCGATCGGTATAAGAAGTGGTCTATCGTAAATCATTCTGGATAGTACGAACATTTAAATTAGCACCTGTACGTTGATCACAAAAATACATGGACAGGTATCAGGTGGACAGACGGACAGACAAATTTAGATCACTTTAGAAGATCATTCTGCTTCGATCGGTATAAGAAGTGGTCTATCGTAAATCATTCTGGATAGTACGAACATTTAAATTAGCACCTGTACCTTGACCACAAAAATACATGGACAGGTATTAGATGGACAGACGGACAGACAAATTTAGATCACTTTAGAAGATCATTCTACAGCTACCTAATGAATAATAAACAAACGAGAAAATCACACTTGCCTTGCGATGAATATTGAATTTTTAGTTTTCCTTATAAAAGTTCCTCGTAAGTAAACGAAAGAAGTACTGAAATTTGTCTAAAATTAATAAGAAAATCTTATATTCTCGTAATACAATGCTCAAGTAAAAGCTACTATTCAAACCTATTTAAAAGACATAAATAACCCACTGAAGAACATGTAACACTTGAGAGAGTTACCTTAACTGATATTCAAATATCAGCCTTTTTTTTTTTTTGATCGTTTCTTATTGACAAATATGTTTAGTTGCAAATGTGTGTATGAATGCAATTTCCCACAATTTAAATTTTAGCAGCTAATTAAACGCGAAAATCAAATCTATTCATCCATTTCAAGCAGTTATTTCATGGATGTCAGAATAGATTGTTTGTTTGTTGCATTGTTGTTGTTGCATTGTTGTATTTGTTAATACTTGTTTTTGGAATGGATCGTCGCAGTTGGTTGCAGTGTGCAGTCTGTGTACACATTTCAGATTTATCAAGGGTTTGCAATACAATTGAAGTTAATTTGTTTTAACAAGAAAATAAAAATTATTTTTATTAGTCACGTTTGAATAAGAAACAGATGCATAATATACATACAAATGCAAAGAAGTAGTAAAATAGAATCGCTAGCATAAAAGTTGATGGAGTAGAAAAAAAAAGAAACAAATCAAATAAATTTAGTAAATGTCAAGGTGCATTTCACACTGCCAAATGACAAGCACACACACATACACACACACAACAATCATATGGACAGATAGACGGACAGACAGACAGACAGACGCAGCCGCATTAATTCCAAACATCTTTATAATAAAAATTCAAGCTAAAGAAGAACCAAGAAAAATAAATAAAAATAACAACAACAACAAGAACAACAACAGCATCGTGTTGTTTTGTTTTCTCAGAAGAGAGGGTGTAGCACACAGCGCAAATCATTTCTGGTTTAAATCATTCATTATCATCATCAAAATATATAATAAACACTTTGCTGTTGTGTTCTTCCTTTTATCTTATTTCTTAGTTCCTGATATACGTTATAAACCCATCATTACTTGTTGCTTCCAATTTTAATTTGAATGATTTTTAATTTTAATGAAGAGTAAGTCTTCCAACAACACCGCTTGTGCTCCTTGTGCTGCTTCACTTAATATATATAAGTCGGGCAAAGTCAACTTCTATTTTTAAATGCATAATCAGTTTTGACAATGAGTTGTGGCGTATGGAATTCACAAAAAAAAATTCCGTCTTCATATTTCGCAGAATTACTTGCGTTACATTGCATAGCGATGAACAAAAAACATTTTCAAGCCTACTGGTCGTTTCATTTTAGTTTATTTTTGTTTTTATTGCACAGAATGCGTCTACATGTTGTCGTGATTCAAACATAAACTGTTTCACGATTCCCTTGCTGGACCTTGTAATAAATGGAATTTAATCTCTTAGCTTTTTCATACTCTTATAGGTGAAAGTTTTTCGGCAGTCTGAACTGGACTTTCATCTAATAAGTCTTGCAAATTCACTGCCTTCGAATTTATTTGGTCCCCAAAGTTGTTTTTTGTCATTGGCATCGAAATCACCAATTTTGAACCGCTGAAACCATGAACCATTATGGGAGAAGCCTCTGGGAGTTTTTGATGGGCTTCTGCAGCAAACTTGTTGAAATCATGAATGTCGAAAATGAGTGTAGAAAATGAGTGTCGAAAACGAATGTGGAAAATGCAATTTTGAGCGTTCCATGATTAGCGTCTGTATAAACTGAATAACTTAATAATACCAAATAGACGATTATTATTTTAGGTACAGGAAGGTCAAATCCATCGAATTTAACCTTTACATACACTGGTAGCTCCCATTACTTTATGACTTTTGCTTGCAGGAGTTGGCGGCCAAAGTTCCCGCATGTGTCACGTATTCCTATCTCTTGTTTTCTCTCTCTTTCACTATTCCTCTTTCCCCTTGTCTCTCTCTGTCTTCTCGATATCTCTTCCTCTTTTCTCCATCTTTACCACCCGCTTTCTGTCCCTCTCTCTCTCTCTCTTACATATTTTCTTTCGCTCTCTCTTTTTTGTTCTCCCCCTCTTCTTCTTTCTCTGTTTCTCGCTCTTTCTCTGCCTGTTCGCATCTCTCTGTCTCTGCGTATTGTCCATCCCTCTCCTCTCCCTCTCTCTCACCATGTCCCCCACTCTCTTTCTTTTCTCTCTCTCTCTCCTTCTGTCTCTGCTTCTCTCCCTCTCTCTCTCTCTCGCTCTCCCTCTCTGTTCGTGTATCTATCCTTCCTCTCTCCATTCGTTTCTCTCTTTTCTTTTCCCCCTTCTCACTCGTTTCTTCCTTTCTCTCTCTTTCTCTCTCTCACTGTTTTTCTCTCACTTCTTTCTCTCTCTTCCCCCATCTTCTCCCCTTACTCTCTTTCTCTCTCCCATTCTTTATATTTTTCTTTCTCTCTAATACCTCTCTCTGTCTGTCCATCTGACTATCCTTCTCTCTCTCTTGTGTTTTTCTCTCCTTGGCTCTCCCGCTTCTCACTCCCTTCTTTCTCTCTCCTCTCTCTCTCTCTCCTCTCTCTCTCTCTGTCTGTCCGCCAATCTATCCTCCCTTGCTCCTCTTTTCTCTCTTTCTCTCTCCCCCTTCTTACTCTCTTTCTTTATCTCTGTCTCTCTCTCTCTCTCTCTTTTTCCCTCTCTCTCTCTCTCTCTCTGTATGTTTCTGTTGCTTCCTAGCTTTTTTTATGAAGGCAGAGACGTGTTCCACCAGCCAAAATCAATAATGATATACGATCATCATTACCAATTATTTCGGTTAATAATAAAAACCTCATAACGTTTTCATGGATAATATTGTAAATTTTATTAAACAACGATAAAAAAATTCTCCTGAAATTATATGTTGGTGACGTTAACCGAACGAGTGAGTGAGTGATTGTGAAAAACATTTTTCATAAAGTTAAGATTTATCGTTACGTTCACTTGGCATTGCCCAGCCTACTCTTCAGTCTTCAGTCTTCAATCTTCTTACTAATTGGATGTTATTTATATTTTCTCAAGAAAAATATGTTTCATCGTAAACCTGTGAATAGCAATTGATTTAATAACTGTTTAAAACAAACATTTGCTGTTGCAACGATTGTTAGTGCTTAACTACGTTTTCTTGTGTAGTTTTACACGACGAAATATCTTTCTTTTGCAAAGTAATTGCTGCGGTGGTTTGAGCATTATTTTTTTTTATAAATTGAAAAGTAATTCATTTATGTTATTATTATTTAATTTATTTTCCTCTATTGATTTTTCAAATGAATTTCCGCAGTATGAGGTTTTTCACACGAGAATCATTTCATTTCATTGAAACTAAAGAATAAATTCTTTTGATCTGAATCATTCTGCCTCAAGAAGAGAAGAACAACTTCAATGAAAAGAATTAATTAATTTATTCTTTAATGAATTGCTTTAATTATGTCATAAATTTCCTTTAAAGAAGTTAATCTCTTCAGTTTTTTTTCGTTTTGTTTTGTTTCTATCGCTGCTAAGCAATCAATTATTAAAAGACGAATCTTAATAAAAATCCAATAAATAAACTTTTAAACCGCTTGACTAAAAAAGAAAAAAGAAAAAAGAAAAGAAAAAAACAACAAACAATTAATCAAATGCGTTATTGATTAGCTTTTAAAGCATAAAACTAATTAATAAGACAAGTGTGTATAAATGGTATTCGACTGAAACCGGTAACACAATCATTTTAATAATTTTAATGCTTTCAATAGAAATTAAAATAGTTTTGTATTTAAAAAAATTTAAATTATTTTAAATTTAAATTATTATCAAAAGTCAATTGGAATTTTTAAATTTAAAATAACAGTTTTCGGAATCACAATAAAACCTTATAACGAACAAATTATTACAAACAATGACTTGAATCTTGATCATGATTATGCTTCTGGGTAAAGTTAACTTCAGCTTGAAGATAATAATTTATTCAAAAGTTAAAAATAAAATAAAAATAATAATAGGAGAAAATTTACAAATATATATAATGGGGGAAGGCGATTTGACATGGGCCCTTCTTTAGAAATTTTTAACCGAATGTACTGAATTGTAGATGAACTGAATCTCTACTGCTAAGCACAAGATGTTATTGGACTTTGATTATCAGATAGAAGACATCATCTTTAAGATTGCTTTTGCTTTTTCCTTTTCGATAGATTGTAGTAGAACTCCATACTTAATCACATAAGATTCCTCTTAGTTACTTGGGTTGCTCATTACCACCACGACACCCTCATAGAAAACAGTAACAGTGTAAACACTACAACTAATTGGAGAGACGTAAGTTAAGGTTTTAGAAATCAACTAAAGCTCATAGAACAACATGTTGCCTAATGAAATCAAATGCTTGTTAGTTTCACCACATACAAATGTCAACCAAATAGTTAGTAAGAAGACTATTCTCGCCTTAAGTCGCGTCGTTGATATCCATTTCAATTCGTATATCTAACAGGCGAATAGTTGTTATTTCAGCAGCCGTATCTATCGATACAAAAAACTAAACAGACTTTTCTAACATCAAGAAAGAAGCTTCGGATACCCGAAAAGTATGCATATTCTTGATCAGTAATAAATTCAAAATTCATCTCGACGTATCCGTCCATCCATCTGTCTACTTTTCTGTGTAATGTCTGCGATAACCATTTTCCTGGTCGCAAACATTAAAATATCGGCAATCAATTAAGCAGATTAAAATAGAATAAATCTGCCATTTGTCCGTCCATCCGTCTGTCTAAGTTTCTGCGTAGCGCGATAACCATTTTTCTCATCGCGAACGTTAAAATATCGTCATCAAATTTAGCAAATAAGAATGGGAAAAAATCTGCCACGGCTACTTAATATTATAGAATATCGATGTTTAGGTTTTTGATCTTTTTTTAAGATAAAAAAGTAGAGACAAATACAATTTTCTGATTAGTTTTACATTTATAAAGTTTCCCAGACGAAATTTTTCCTTGTTTTTACTTGACTTTATGACAAAAAGCGATTAAACGAGGCATAAATATAATCACTCTCTTCTAACTAATATAATTTAATTAAAAAATTTTCTTTTAATTAAGTTAGACAAGCAAATATAATTTACATTTAAATAAAATTTAAAAAAAAAAGAAATAGGAAAAAGTGTCAGTGATTCTGGAGGTGGTTTTTATTTATGGCTTTTTGCTAGAAACCAGACAATATTTTATTCTTGAGATGGAATATTTTTATTAATATTGTTTTTTTTTTTATTATTATTTTATTTATATTTAAATTCTATATTACTTTTATTATCATAAATATTAAACACAATTTTTTTCGATTTTCTCACATTAATTAATTATTAATATTTATGATAATTATGTGATATTGATTTGTTAAGCAGAAAATTATATAAAAGAATATTTTTCGTTTTTATAAAAACAATCTTACAACAACAATAATCGTGTTAACCAGTTTGCCAATATGAACATAAAAACGAAAAAAAGAACTCCACTCTAATGTCAATGAAAAGACGAGATTGTAGTAGTAATATTTCTAATGAGATAAAATGAAAGGAAATGAAATGAAAGGAAATGAAATGAAAGGAAACGAAAGGAAAGGAAATGAAATCTAAAGCATTTTAGTACAGTACAATGTTCTGTTTATCGTACAGTGTTCTGTAAGGAAAATATTTAATCATTTAAAACTAAATCTCAAAACCAATAAAGAAGTACACCCTGAAATACACAGAGACATACATGATATCAACCTACACTTAGATACATTTTGCTTTAAAGTAATTGTATGTGTAAAGAAATGAAAGTCAACAAAATACAATAGAAATATTTTTATAATAAAAGGCGGACAAACCGTTGGTTTTGCAAATCAAGATTACAACAAGAAATGTAATAAAAAATAAAAACAAAAAAAAAAAAGAATGTAACATTGAAATGCGAAATTTGAAAGTTTGAGTCATGTTTAACTGCGTACACACGCACACACACACACACACAAACAATTATTTCATGAAATTTTTACTACGTAACCAATGTGACGGTAACATTGATGGCGATGATAATTACGATCTTGATGCGAACTGTGCATATCAACCGACAAGAAATTCAAACGACAACGTGCATGCACTCAATATATGTACACAAACATCTATTTTAAGCAACGTATCTCATATATATCTACGCACAATAATTTTTAAACAACACAATAAACGACCATACAACGAGTAACAATTTCATGTTTTCGTTTTCATATCGGTTGCAACTGCATCACCTGTAAAAGTAAAAAAAAAAATAAGGAATAATAATAAAAAAAAAAGAAAAAAAATGCTGTTGACATTTAAAAACGTGTTAGAAAGCTAACTTTTTTTTTGATTTAAACCGAATTCTAAATACTCTACTTCTTCTATTAATTTATTGTAATTTTCATTGAAAAGGAAGTAAAAAGAAACTTCAAACAAAATAATCATTTATATGAAATTAACATAATTATTTATTTATTTATTTATTATCCATACGTATCTAAATGAATTTACAAAATATGAATAGAAGAAGCCGGACAATGAAGTTAACATATATGTCATTAAATATTTTTGAACAAATGGTTGTAAAGTTTTGTCAACTAAAACACCCAACAGCAAATTCCTAATGCACAAAACAGAAAGAAATGTAATAATACAATATATAATACAATATATAATATATTATATTAAATAATAATAATATATTATATTATATATATATATATATTATATATATATATATTATATATATATATATATATTATATTATATATATTATATATATTATATATATATATATATATTATATCATACATTATATCATATATATATATATATTATATCATATGTAATGTAAAGTATTACATATAATAATATAATATGTTATATTATATATTTAAATATAATATATTATATTATATATATTATAGAAACAGTAGCAAATATGGGGATATATGGGACCATTTCGTGTGCATGGGGTATTGTTACAATACTTAAATAACATCTATAGTGTATCCAACTCTAATTAAATAGCAAATCTGTTCCGATATGCCCAACGTTTTGTTCTGCTTTCTACGTGTTTTCTTGTGACACGTATCCTTATCGGCGCCTATAGCAATAACTTGCGATATATGTGTAAATATTGACTTTAAATTTTAATGCAAACACTTATCAGGATTATTTAAAATTCATGCAAAACTATTCGTAAACTTTCAATTAAGAAGTGCCTCTTTCAAGTCAGCTTATGTGGATTTAAGCCCCATTGCGATAGAGTTGATAAAAATACTAGCAAAAGCACATATAGTTTAAGTTATTCTCTAAATTTATTTACATATATCCATATATATATAAATAAATAAATAAATATTTGTTCCCATTCGATTGCACCGAATCCATACTATGGTTACTTGCGCTGATTAATCTTCACAAGCGTTCACAGTTGCTCTAAAGAATTCTGTCCTTTTATACTAGAGGCTAATGATCTAAGTGAAGATTAAGTGAAAAAATAAAAATTAACTAAAAATACTAATTATTAATGAAAACTAGAATCTAATGTACCGTGAACCGTGAACCGTGAAATTTAAAGTTCATCAACGTAATAACATATGAATCTCGCTACCAGAATGATTGTAAGGTGAGTAGTGATGTGTTTTGAAAAAAAGTTGTTCACTATTCATACCATACTTGTTTGAATTAGTGAATTAAAGCGGAAAATATTTGTAAACAAACACTTTAAGATGATTTTTTTTTGTTTTTTGTTTTTTTTTTTTTTTCAAATGCTTACATGTTTTGTCGGTCAAACCACAATTGGTTTGTTGTGATAGCATTTACAGGAGATTGAACTAACCAAACACACACACACATACACACACACACACAGTACGATCAATTATACGTTAAGGCCAATCCACTCTACAAGTTTTACTAACGCACACACATGACAATAAAATCATGTGGGAAATTTTCACATACAAATGTCAGTGAAGCATTAGTATGCGTACAGAGATAAACATAAATGAAAAAAAATTGTCAATTAAACTCGGTTCAATATTCATTCAATCGATGACTTTAAATATAAATGCAGAGATTACGCATAAAAGTTGAAGTTGGGTTAAGACATTTAGGACGATGTGTTGTTAAAGTAATTGTGTTTATCGCTTTTAAATGATTAAATTTAATGTTTGACAATTAATTGCATTAACATTTAACAGTGTAAACGACACATGGAAGTACTATAAGTATGAATACATTAAATTTATCATTACATTGGTAACCGTTATGTTTCTCCCTAAAAGGCAGCGTTGCCTTAAAAGCAGTTTCTTCTTATCATACTTTTTCTTAATTGACTCGAATTAATCTTACACTTCATTTGTAGAGATTTTCCCTTCCTTTTTTTTTCTCTTAAAGACATGGAAGGGAGAGAAGGGATAAGCATAACATTTGTTTTATCTTGTAAAATGAATTTCTTAAAATTCTATCAAAAATTATATTTTACTGCAAATAATGAACTTAAGTTGAATTCGATGTATACCGAATTGTTTTGTTTCTTTTTTTTTTTTGTTTCTTTTTGTGCAAATTATTATTATTTGTTATTTTACTTGTTTCTGCTCAATATATCCGCAATTATAATTTTTTCATGTCTCTTATGACAGCATAATTATTTCTTTTACGTTTGCTGTATAGAGAGATGAATAAAACACGCAACCATAAGTGTGTCACAAATGCTTGGTGCTTGTACGTACGCGCATGATTAACTGGTGTTTGACGTACGTAACGAAAATCCTCATAAATGCATGATGTTGTGTTTATATATCCGGTATAAATAAAACATTTATGATGATATAGTAATCAAATCGTACATTAAAGGAAAATAACGAAAAAGGTGTTGAAAATAAAATCTCTATAATAAACTTGATACAGATCTGGGATACTACTCTTCTCATTTTTCATATATATATATATATACATATATATTGCGTAGTGTGTGTGTACGTGAAACTATTCAGATCTACTTTCCAAGTACCGTTTTGTAGAGAAATAACATGACATTTATGACAGCCTTTTATGTATTGAATTTTTTTTTTTTTTTTTTAGAATAATTAACCAAAGATAACTGTCCCAGTTAACCATATTTGTGTCGTCACTACAAAAAAGCAAAAGGAGAAATCTTCATTACATTTAAAACAGTTCTTTTAACATAATTCGTTTTCAGATCAACAAACAATAAATAGTTTGGAAGATAATAAAGGAATTTACACGATATCCAGAAAGGTAAATAGAAACAAAGCCAACAAAGCAAACAAAACTGAGGTTCTTTGAAAACATTTAAAAAAAAAAGAAATTTTTTTACAAATATTTTTAAAATAATTTTGCTTCTTTATGATAAAAGTCTTTCGTTACGAATAACACAATTCTGAATTTGATGCTTGAACATAAACAATAGTTGGTTTTGAATATCTCGTATTATCCATTATATTTACAAAGAAAGAAAGGATGTGCGTCGTCCAATTTGTAACATCTATCAAAACTTATCAGGGATAAGCAGAGTAGAGGTAAAGTATAGGTAGAGTATAGATAGAGCATAGGTAGAGCATAGGTAGAGTATAGATAGATTATATGTAGAGTATAGGTAGAGTATAGATAGAGCATAGGTAGAGCATAGGTAGAGTATAGATAGATGATAGGTGGATTATAGGTAGAGTATGTGGAGAGTATAGGTACAGTGTAGGAAGAGTATAGATAGAGCATAGGTAGAGCACTGGTAGAGCATAGGCAGAGTATAGATAGATTATAGGTAGAGTATAGGTAGAGTATAGGTAGTGTATAGATAGAGTATAGGTAGATTATAGGTAGAGTATGGGTAGATTATAGGTCTTCTTGACCTGCAAAAGATACTGACAGGATTTAGTTTGTTCTAACCTTGCATCTATCGATTTTTGCTTGATCGATCACTTTCATATGGAAACGCGTATATTAATATATACGCATTTACCTGGCGGACAGAAATAAGAGATGACATAGAGTATAAGTGTTCTTGACCAACAAACGATTCGGAAGTGCTTTAGTTACTTTTAACCTTATGTGTGATGATTTTTGGTGATTAGGTCACTTTCAAAGAGAAAAGTGAAGCTTAACTGTTTTGAGGTGACTTTCTTTTGTTTTGTTAAGAGGAGCATTAACTCAATTAAGGTCTAAAATAAATTAAGAAAATGGCTAAGCAATATTACATAAGTACAGATTAAATTGTAAAGAGTAACTCTGCCGGGAGTAAGCATACCGCCGTCGGCATTGAGGTGTTTTATGATAATCATTATAAAAACGATCTACCATAATACTTCTTAGTTTGTGTTATCAACAAATTACAACCTACATCATGATTTAATTTTTAATGCATACATTTAGTTGGCCTTTATAGAAGTTCGGACAACTCGTGACTGTAATTAAAAAATGTTAGCATATAATTTGAAGACTTGTTTTTTTTTATTTTTTCATGTTTTTTTTTTATTTTTGTTAATATTTTTTTTATTTTTGTTTTTACTTTTGTTTACGTTTTTTTTATTTTTTACATTTTTTCTCATTTTTACGCTTCGTTTTTTTATTTTTGTTTATATATTTTTTTATATTTTATTTTTTTTTTTCAATTTTTGATTTTTTTAAAATATTGTTTTCATTTCATTTTATTTATTTTTCTTCAATATTTTGTTTTATTTTTTTTTTACGTTTTTTTTATGATTTGTTTTATTTTATTTTATTTACTAAATGACTTGTAAATAGAGACAAAAAGCTTTTATAATTATAAATGCAGTCGCGCTAAAGATCTTGAATGAAATTCTACTTTTATTAAGCGAAAGAGAGTAAGCATAAACACTGCTAAGAAACGAAAGATAGACAATTTATTTCTGAATTTGCTATTAATACAAATTGTTGTTGATTATAAGTTATCCATTTTAATTCACAACCTATGGCAGCTATCAAAATGCCAATAAATCAATCTGATGTTTCTCTACGAAAAGCAAAAGACTATCGCTTAACGATATCAGTAAAATAAGTGATTGATATTAAAACAAAAAAAAAAATACTGTCACATATCGCAACTACGATGTTTTTAAGGATCGCCGCTTTTATTTCAAAAATTATTATCAATCAGTGATTTTAATCTGCAAAGTTGTCACCAAAAAAAATCATTCATTTAAATTAACTAAGTTTTAGTTGAAATAGGAAAACATAACAAAGAAAAATAAATGCACTGACAACTGTTGATTTAACTCTTCATTGTTTTTCTTTTAGTTCAATACAATCATTCCAAAAAAAAAAAAAATTCTTTTAATGAATGCAACGGAAACTTTTAAAATCGAAAATTTTGGTTTGCAATGTATGTGTTAATAATTGAAAGTATATACATACATACATACATGCACACATCCATGCATATATACATACATACATATATACACACACTTGTATGTATACAATACCTATATACACTTATAACACTACGCTTATACATATAAATTCTCATGTATTAGCGATACATACAAGATCAGCAAAGCGATGTTAATAACAAATTGTTTATGTCATTGAGACTCCCATCAAATTGATTAAGACAAACCGCCCAGTTTTATTTATTTGTTTTTCTGTTTTTTATTGTACAACATACGAAAAAGGCGTTTCCGATTTTCTTTATGGCATTGAGACTAATAAGTCATGCTCTTGTGGTGTTCACTGTATTTATTAAACAAAATATATTAATATATAAAAAACAATATATAAATAAACAATTAAAACATTTCAATTGTATGTATGTATATATATATATGTATATACATATATATATATATACATATATATATATATATATATGCAGACATGCAAACGCATATGTCTATCCTTGCTTCTATAAATACACGACAAAGGTGTCTTAAAATGAACTGATACAGAATATTCGCCAAGAAGGCTTAATACTTCATTTAAAGACGGCGATTGTATTAAACATGAATTTATATATTTCTTGCTTAATATTCGCAAAGACAAAACAAATACTTAATGGGGACGCATGCAGCTAACTAATTAACTTATTTTTAATGTGAAGGCTTTATATGCACAGCAATCACGGTTTACAGTAGCAATTATAAAATTACATAGACTTCAGGGTAGAAAGAATGCTCCCCTATCCTTTAAGGAAAACGTTCGTAGGTAAAGACTGCATTAGCCGGTGATAACTAGAATCTGTCCCAGATACGACTGAAATACGTCGATTTCAGAAACTCTTTTTACGGAAAATAATGAAAAGGTCGTTGAAAACAATTTCAAACACAAGCAAGTGGATTAAATTCTGAAAAATATCTAGCTTTGCCTCAATTTATATTCCGCTGAACACACGAAAGGCTTTGTTTTGAAAGGCCAGTTACGAGCAAAAAGCTTACACAGTTTACTTTTGACAATAGTAGTCTGGGATCCATTTCCATTTCAATTGATAACTTAATAAACAAAAGAATTCATGGCAAGAAAAAATTCTCGCATTATTTTTAGGTCATTTTTCATTAATTAAAAATTATTGTTTCTATTGCTCTATGTAGCCTGCCGATATATTCAAGTTTCATTGTTTCAATATGAACGTAACGAATAAGAGAATGATTTTGATCAGATTTTAAAGAAATTTATAAAATATCATCAGCTTGAAATATTAGGAAAAAGTTTTAAAAATGTAAACACTTTTGAAAACAAATCGCATCTCAATCATATTAGCTTTCAAAAAAAAAAAAAAATGTCTCATTATTCGATCATTTTGTTTTCATTTTGTTTTCATTTTTCATAAATTTATACAAATACAAGGCAATTAAGCCCGTTTTTTGAATTTTACTAAACCAAAGAAACTCACTTGACTTTCATTCTCTCAATTATTTCCATATATAACGTAGTAGCTCGATTAATAATTCTCGGGACTAAATAAGAAAAGAACAATTTTTTTACAATATTTTCCGTAGTTCATCAGCATAATCTCCTCCAGAAGTGGTACAATCAGCTCAACATTTCTTTAAAATTGTTAAGATTTTTCTATAGAACGATTAGTCTGTCAAAATCCTCAAATTATACTTCGATCCTATTCGATCTTGCAGCGCTTTCTTGACATTTACAGGTAGATAAATGTCATCGGGGGATAGATTTAAAGAATACATTAGATGGCTTAGCATTTCGAAGGCTAATTCATCCAAATTTGCTATGGCAGTATGGACTTGTGATATGACGCAATGTCTTGATGAAAGAACACTTTTTTCACCATTTGGGAGCCTTTTTGGACAAGTTCCAAAAGCGCCATATAAACCATGGTTTTTCCTTTTGAAATTAGTCCATGGATAGAACATCATAAACTATATTTCGAAACTACACTTTTCGATTGTCAAGAAAAATTTGCAGAATTTTTGTCCACATTTTCTGATACAATCATTTCTTCAGACATCTACTGCTTTCAGCATTATCAGGGTCGGTTCGAACTCATTGAAAAGAAAAAGTATAATTGCCATAACACTTCTCAAACCAATGCTTCATAGGCCTGGTATTTTTCCCCATAGAAAAGCAATATTTAATCAACTCGTGAATTTTTTCATTGTTTTCAACAAAGAAGAAAAGAAAACAAAGCTACCAAGCCCGCTATAGCTCGTAGACATGTGACCAAAATGATATGAAACTTTAACACTTATCGTTTGAGGTTTCGCTCTATCTTAAAATAATAACGAATTTTCATTAAATATGATATTGGGTGCCTCGATCCCGGGACTTATTGATCGATATATTTTAACCACCGAAATTCAACCCCAACTACATAAATTATACCCTTGCTCTAGTCGTCTAAAATTATTCTGGGCTATAGTTAGTCACGTCTTGAACCCCAACAAAGAAAAGAATCATATAAGTAGTGGACTAACTTTGGAACACCCTTAGAATTGTAATATATTGGTTTCTGTAAATAAATCTTCATTACAATGTTGCAGGCTTGTATGTATTTGTATTTATATATGTATGTTGGCTTTAGTATATGCAGAAAAGAAACTTTTAAATAAAACTTTATTGTTAATAACTAACAAAAATAAAGAAAAAAAAAGCAAAAAAAAAAGTGAACATTTGAAACAAGTTTAAAACAAGCCGCTGCTGTCGCAGTTTGCTAACGCCACTACTGCGGCTGCCGCTGTTACTGCTTAAGAAAAAAAGTAAAAATAATAAAAAATAATAATAAAAAACTAAACCAAACCAAACCAAACCACAGAAACATATTGCGATTGCAACGTGTTCGCCAAAGTATTAGCGAAATCTATAAAAGTGTAGGTATATGTATACATATGTATATATATATATTTATATAGACGAAACTGTGCATATGTATTGTTAATATTGAAAGCATATGCATTCATAAGCGCACACGAGCCATAAACAGTACGTACTCTCTATGAATTAATAACAGAAAATTAAGTAAACACACATACGCACGCATATAACAACCAATATAACAGACGAACCAATAGTACAAATAATAACAACAGCAACAAAAATTCCCATTAAAAAAAAACGTATTGAAACAATAATTGTTTGTTAC
The DNA here is from genome assembly GCA_000671755.1 of Glossina brevipalpis. Classification (NCBI taxonomy): domain Eukaryota; kingdom Metazoa; phylum Arthropoda; class Insecta; order Diptera; family Glossinidae; genus Glossina; species Glossina brevipalpis. The sequence goes on along the minus strand of KK351304.1, from coordinate 17,998 downwards.
TAACTTAACTAAAATGCCAATAACTAAGAGATAACTTTTTATACACATATACAATATAATACATAACTGTGAACGGGTACATGTATCTGTGCGTGTGTGTGTATGTGTGTGTGTGTGTGCAATCACATATTTAACATGTTGGGTTTACAAAGTGACGGCACAAAAGCACAAAACTAATAATAATGATAGTAACTACGGACGGGCGGACGGACACATTATAACCGGCAGTGATATTACAACATATGATTGTTATTTGATTGCCGCCACTATTAAGAGAGAGAGAGAGAGAGAGAGAGAGAAAAGAACCAGCCAAGAGAAAAACTGATGTGATGTTTTATGAAAAAGGGTGAAAAAGATGGTTTTAAAAATTAACAAAAAGAAAAACGAAAAAAATTTAAAAACAAATTTTTTATTTTATATGTAGCCAACCATTCATGCATGCTTGTCATTCAGTCCGATATATTATTAAATAATCATGACTCGGAAGGAATACCAAATTCATTTACGCACATACACACACACACACAAACACATTTACTCTTACACTTAAATCTACATTTGTATAAGACTTAAGAAAGAAAAATGAATTTAATCTCAATCTGTATTATTTAGTAATACATACAGACAACTCTATCAATTGATAGCAGTTTGTTTTTGTTGTTTTGTCCCAGAATATGCTTGTCGTATGTGTCTGTCTATCTGTGCCATAATGAAATAAATTACGGTTGCATGATGATGTGGTTTTTTTCTTTTCTTTTTTTTTCATTTTTACCTCCACCAACAATAAATATATTATTTTTATCAATTCATGTGCGACACCACCCTTGTCTTCAGTCTAAAAGGTCAATAAAATTAAACGATCTTTCCCTCGTCTTCAATTTAAAGGATCAATGAATCTTATGTACATACATCCCTAAGTGGTTTCCAGCATTAAGTGATCCTTCTTTTAAGAATGGCAGTGCATTTGAATTATAAAATTAAAAAGTCCCAAAGGGCTCTTAATGAAGAACCGGTCATCTTGTTTAGTTACGTTTTATATATAACCGAGCGCAAGTAGTATAAGAAAAGTTTTAATCAAAATTTATTTTTCAATTCACAGTTTGCGATCATAACCGATGGACAGAAACACAGACAGACAGACAAAAAGACAGACCGATCTAAATCTATTCAATTGTTCAAAATGGTCAGCAAACAAACAGCCCGTGGCTCATAATTTAATGAGTTACGCAAACTAGATTAAATTAATAACACATCCAGTGATGGATATAAAAAAAAATGCCATTTCCGATGCAAATTTGACTTAAAATAAATACTTCAGATATTCACACAAAATTTATAATGGCAAAACTTGTAGTCATTCAAAGATATTCAAGAAACTTTTTTTGCGAGAGGCGAAAAACTCTTCAATTGTACGTTCTTAAGGCCAAAGCTACTTAGGTGGTGACTTCAAATGCATAAAGCATAAGTCCATAATTTACTAATTATATACATATTTACGTTTTTATTTGCTTTATGTTATTGATATATTTCAATATTAATACAACAACAACAAAACTGGATTTCTTTAACTTATTTTTTAAATTATTTTAACTTATTGAAGTTTCTACGTAGAGTTATGCCTCTATTGAGTCATTTAAGTTATATTTAAGAAAGAAGTTATATTGAAAAATTCGAGTTTGTTCATGACATTGTCCGAAAATATGCTTTGTATTTAGGAAAAGAATATGTAAGAATCTTCAATCCGTCGTTTCCAAATAAATCGATACTATATGATTAGAATAGACAGATAGACGGATAGATAGAAAGATAGAAAGATAGAAAATACATAATAGATAGAGATAGTAGATAATAGATGATAGATAATAGATAATAGATAATAGATA